>JADRCH010000639.1:265603-302941 GCA_019843965.1 Rhynchomys soricoides | reverse complement strand
GGACAGTCTCTCCCACCCTTTTCCAAGTGACTCACTCATTCCCCAGTCTGCTGGGACTTTCTGGCTTTCCTCCCTGCCCAATGTAGTTAACTTGAGATTGCTACCTTCCATTCTAATGCACACACTTCTTTGGCAGGAGGAGCTGGAGCATCTGAACCAGGCTAGTGAGGAAATCAACCAGGTGGAGCTCCAGCTAGATGTGAGTGTCTCTTTCCTGACAGCCTTGGGTTGGTCTCTGGAGATTTCTCTGTTTGTGTTTTCCTATATTGAGACAGTGGTAGAGGACTGGGTGTGTTGAAGAGACGAGATTCTGTGACCTGTATGCTCGCTTTCCACATCCTTGCCAGGAGGCCAGGACCACCTATCGGAGGATCCTGCAGGAGTCAGCAAGGAAGCTTAACACACAGGGCTCTCACCTGGGGAGCTGTATCGAGAAGGCCCGGCCCTACTATGAGGCTCGACGACTGGCTAAGGAGGTATGCCTGTGTTCTAGTTTTATTTCTGTTGCTGTGACAAACACTAAGCCCAAAAGTACCTTAGGGAAAAAAAAGGTTTATGTGACTTCCAGGTCAGTCCATCATTGGTAGAAGTCACTGCAGGAACTCCAGCAAGATCTTGGGGGCAGAACCATGGAGGAGCCCTGTTTGCTTGCTCACTTGAATGCATATGCTCACCTAGCTTTACTGTATAGACCAGAACCACCTGCCCAGGGAATGGTGCCACCCGTGGTGGGCTGGGCCTCTTTACCTCAGTTAAACAACCAAGACAATCCTCCATAAACATCCCCACAGGCCAGTCAGATTGGGCAGTTAGTTCCTCACCTGAGGTTCCCTTGTCAGGTGTCTCTAGGCTGTGTCAAGTTGACAGAACTAAGCAGGGCAGTTTGACTTGTAGTTAGGAAGGGATGCAGGGCCTGTCTTCAGTCTCTGTATGGAATGGGGAATAAAACATCGTACTTAAGGGCGTGGCCATGCTCTGAACAGCCTGTGGGTTGAGGTTCTTAAAGTTGTAGGGAATGTGTTCATTGGGCCAGTGTGATGGCTCCGTGGATAAAGGCGCCTCCTGGCTGACAACCCGAGTTCATTCACTGGGATCCACATGGTGAGAGAACTGACTCCTGTGGATTGTCCTCTGACCTCCACATACTTGCTGTGATATTTGTGCCACGGCACACACATATTTCCATATGCACACAATAGATATATAAATCTAAGAAAATGGTCTCATGGTCAAGAAATGACGGGGTGGAGGCATTGGGTCCCATTTAGAAATTTTGTTCAGTCCCACTAATGGCTTTGTTTTTTGTATCCTTCCTTCTTTTCCTCTTCATTCCCCTCTCCTGTCTTTCCTTGGCCTGGAATCAAACCCAGGGTCTTGGGAACAGTAAATGAGAACTATGATGCTGAGTACCACTCACAGGCCTCACCTGCTGATGTGTTTAAGTAGTTAGGATTCAGGATTCAGGGTGTACCTAGTGTTCTCTCTCTCTCTCTCTCTCTCTCTCTCTCTCTTTCTCTCACAGACATGGTCTTTCTATGTAGCTCTAGCTGTAGTAGAGAGATCTGACCACCTCTGCTTCCTGTGTGCTGGGATTAAAGGCGTGTGCCACCATGCACTGGCTCAATAATCCTCTATTTTGATTATAGTTTAATTCCATTAAATTTACTATTATTACTGGAAATAGGTCTTTGTTTATCACAAAATATGTGACCCATATGGTTTCTACATTATATTATCAACTTATGTATATATTATCACCATATTATCACTTACAATGCAAATTTCACTCAGCCTAGCCATTTTACACTCATATTTTGCATGAGAGATGCTTTTTAGTAATGTGCATTTTTTCAGAGTTTTACATTTTGAACCAGTTAAATTTGATGACAAGCTTGTAATTATGTATAAGTTAAGCAATATATAGAAGTCGTAACAAGGAGGGAGAGCAGATATTCTCCTCCCACCCCTAAGCAGCCCATCCCTCGGCTTCCAGATATTTCTTAAGTTTGCATATATGAGAGATTTAGCTCTAAGTAATATAAATTGATAATTAGCATCCATTTTAAAGCAAACACATGAACACTCTTTGTTCAGGAATTTTAAAATTCTTGAATTTATATATTTTATTAATTCTGCCAAATTTGGTAGAGTTTGTTTGTTTATTTTCAATAGTACTGTTTATAAGTCTCTTACCATCAACCTATAACAAAAACTTTTACTTGGTAATTTATGTTTCGCTTTGTCAAATGTGCAAACTATTTCTGTTTTTAGAGAAGTGCAGAAGATGGATGAGGTTGTATGAGAAATCTGATTTCTTAAAAAAACATACAGACATGCAGAGCTTAGAGATTTGAGAGTCCTTGAAGTGATTCTTGATTCATGCGGCTGTTTAATGCTGTGTGTGCCCATCGGATGTTCATACCAGCTCTAGAAACCAGTGTGTTAGTTGCCATGACTCTGTTTCTTTGGATGCTATCAGCAGCTAAACATGCATTCTTCTCTTTACTATTGTCTCTATAGTTTGCTTTTTTGTTTTAAAACTACTTTGTTATGAATTCTATAAAAGTGGGGTCATGTAATATGTGTTGTCTTTGTTCCTTCATCTTATATGGGTAACTGTATTATGACAGAACACCAGAGCTCTAGACAGCCACCTTCTGGTAATGGAGTGCTTTGTGAGGCTGGAGAGATGGCTCAGTCATTAAGTGCTTTGTGAGGCTGGAGAGATGGCTTAGTCATTAAGTGCTTTGCTACTGAACCACACCCCTAGCCCTGTGTCCTACTTTAAAAGCCCAAGGACTATTTTCTTTTTCTTTTTTCTCTCTCTCTTTTTTTTCTCCTTTCTTTTTCCCTTGGCTAAACTGGATCTTGTTGTGTAGAATAGGCTGGCTTTGACCTTGAACTTTTGGAGAGCTGCCTGCCTCTGCCTCCCAAATGGTGGGAATAAAGTTGTGAGGCACTAGGTCTGGCTAAGCTGTTTCTCTTTGTAAGACATACTCTTTTAGTCACTTCCTATAACTGGAGGCTGGGGATCACCCCCAAGTTTTTGCTTGGCTAGCACGGGTTGGATATCCCTTATCTTAATTTTGGGTAGAGCATAGCTTGTATCATTTGTTGAACTGATAACAGATACTATACTTGATCTTAGCCAATGAGCTGAGAAGCAGTCTATTGAAATTTTGGGCTAAGAAACATTTTAGATTTTTTTTCAGATTTTGGAATATGTGCCTACACATAATGACATACCTTGGAGACAGCAATCAAACAAGGAATTCATGTATTTGATAAGTGTCTTATATGTAGCCTGATATATGCAAATATTGTTTTTATTTTAAAATACTCGATTTTATTTATGTGTATGTATATGTGTGAGTCTGCTAGATTTCATGTGACCACCATGCACTGGCATTATCTTTCTTAATTTTTATTTCTACATTTCTAATTTGTAGTATATTACTTTGATGGCACATCTCCTTAGTGTGGTTTGGAAAATGAAGCTGAAATTTTAAGTGTGCCTTCCTCTTTTTCTTGTCCTTACCTCCTCGAGGGATCGCATGGGTGGCTGGGGTCCTCCTGGGCTTCCCATCCTGATGGCCCTCTCCCCACAGGCCCAGCAGGAGACGCAGAAGGCAGCATTGCGGTATGAGAGGGCTGTGAGCATGCACAATGCCGCCCGGGAGATGGTCTTTGTGGCTGAGCAGGGGGTCATGGCTGACAAAAATCGACTGGACCCTACGTGGCAGGAGATGCTCAACCATGCTACCTGTAAGGTGAGGGGTGCTGCCAGCAGGTCCTCTTCACCGCTCCCTTAACTGGCCCTTTACCTTACCGCCATACGCCTTCCTGTTCCTCTCCCACTCCAGCCTTCCCTCAGCTTTTGTTTTCTTTAAGGTGGATTCTGTCCTACGTCTGCTCAGCTTGGCCTCCAGTGCTTCCATTATTCCTGTTCTCTCTTAGCCTCCTCTCCACTCCTGTTTTCTCTGGATGGGGCCGACCCTGAGCTCCTCCCAGGCAGTGGCTCTGGATTCAGTACTCACTGAATTCAGTACTCACAGGTTAGGCTCAGCTTTGTGATTTCCTGTTCCTGTTTCTAGAAAGTTTTCCCTTTACTGGACCTGCACTCTGCCAGTGTATGTTGGAGGTATAATTTGTGTACCATTTCCAAGCTCTTAAAACTAGACTAGGCATAGGGGCACCCTGGCATGGGCTCATTCTGCCCCCTTCAGCATGTACAGAGCTGTATCAACTCATGTCTTTCAGTTCTTTGAATGGACAGAGAAGACACTGTCCTGTGGTGGGCCTTGTGAAGAGAGTTTAGTGAGGGAAGGAAGGGTCACTGAGGCTGTGGTGTGTAACCATGGGGATGGGAGCACCCATGAGCTTGCTTGGTTCTGGGAGACAAGGTGCGTGGAGCCTGCACCTGTCTCCTGGTCACACAATGCTCTGGGCTACACACAGATAGGGAGGCTGTGGACGCTATGAGAACCCAAATGGCCTCCTGTCCCTGACTGAAGCCATTGTCACTGAGGGGTGCCTCAGGACTGTGGTGTCTGCATGGTTTCAATGTGCTCGAGAGTGTTTGGCCATGCTTCGGAGGGACTAAGCTGGCTGTGGCACCTTTCCATGACATCAGCAGAGCTGAGGGGCAGGTGTGTAAGACAGAGGGGAAGAGGTGCTTTCAGAAGCATGTGCTTGAGATCTGTATCCAAAAGAGATGGTAAGACGCTCTCATTGCCACTGGATCCTTGATGGTGGTGGTGGGGAAGGCTTTGCAAACATTCCTGTTCAGGTTCCCTCAGGACAGTGTGCACATTGGCAGCCTAGGGCTCATCCCATTTGAATATCAGCTCACTGATATTTGTCCCTCTTCCAACCTGGGCCAGGTGAACGAGGCAGAGGAAGAGCGTCTTCGAGGTGAACGGGAGCATCAGCGTGTGACGAGGCTTTGCCAGCAGGCTGAAGCTCGGGTCCAGGCCCTGCAGAAGACCCTTCGGCGGGCCATTGGCAAGAGCCGTCCCTACTTTGAGCTCAAGGCCCAGTTCAGCCAAATCCTGGAGGTAGCTAATGGAGGAGGATGGGCAGGCAGAGCGGGTGAGTGCTGGTGTGCTTCTGTGGTCAGGGCCAGGAACTGACAATGGTAAAACCTTGCTAGAGCAGCCAGTACTCTAGCCTGTGCTCAGAATGACCCTACAGGAGTGGGAAGCAGGGGTGAGCGGCTTGTGCTGGTGGACAACACTGATGAAGAAGCAAAGGTAAATGAGGAAAGTGAGAAGTGATGGAAGGTGGGAATGGGGGAAAACCAGCCAGGTGAGGAGGAGGAACGGAGAGAAAGGGAGGAGGAGCCAAGGGTGAAGACCTAGGAGGAGGGCTAGTTGGAGCTCAGGTCAGGAGGGACATTCAGAGGATACTGTAGGGCTGTAGAGAATATTGCAGTTCAGAGGTGCTGAAGGCATCCAGGAGTTCTGGGGTAGGAGGTCTGACCTCAGGGACAAATGCCAAGTGGGTCAGAAGACATCTCATGGGTTACCTGTTTTTTTCTGCAGGAGCACAAGGCCAAAGTGACAGAACTGGAGCAGCAGGTGGCACAGGCCAAGACCCGCTACTCGGTGGCCTTACGTAATCTGGAGCAGATCAGCGAACAGATTCATGCCAGGCGCCGGGGCTTGCCCCCTCACTCCCTGGGCCCACGGCGATCCTCCCCTGTTGGGGCTGAAGCTGGACCTGAGGGCATTGAGGATGGGGACAGTGGGATCGAAGGGGCAGAGGGTGGGGGCCTGGAGGAGGGCAGCAGCCTTGGACCTGGCCCAGGCCCAGATACGGACACACTGAGCTTATTGAGTCTGCGCACTGTGGCCTCTGACTTGCAGAAGTGTGACTCAGTGGAGCACCTGCGTGGCCTCTCGGACCATGCCAGTCTAGATGGCCAAGAGCTGGGAGCCCAGAGTCGGGGACGCCGGGGAAGTGACGTCGGAGTCCGAGGGGGTCGGCACCAGCGCAGTGTCAGCCTGTAGCTCTGTGACCAGAGCTAGCTTGGTTTCTACCATGGGCAATCAGGGCCCCACAGGCCTTCCCTCCTCAAGTCCTGTCTGCCCCAGATCCTGGTCTGCAGCCTTCCTTGGGCAGGAATCAGCTGTCTCAGTCCTGTGTCCCTAGCTTCCTCACCGTTCCTTCTCTTAGGAGGCAGCTCTCTCTTTGCCTTACCTACCTAGAAGGCTTGCTCTCTGGCCCTGTCTCCTGTTCCCCTGCTGGCACTTGAGTCACTCTGATGCTCTCTTGATTTCCTCTTCTGACCTGACTTCTGTCTGTCTGGCTTTTCCCCTCAGGGAACTTGGTCTAGAAGACACAGGAGGTCATGTGAGAACATGAGCATCCTAGCCCAAGTGGTTGGACAGGTCCTCACCCGTTGATTCCTGGCCCTGTCTTCCCAGAAAATGTGCCCTAGATATGCTGCTGAGTCCCTGGCAGCCTGTGCTCTTGTCCTGTCCCAGCTTGCCTGTGAGCAATGTGTAAAATGTCCATGTGCCTCTGGAAGACACCACCTTCTGTCAGTGCACCTCTTGTGACCATAGCGGCTGTGCTGTGTGTCCTTCAGTGTCAGGTGGGGGAGTCAGACCCTGTTATCAACACTGGCATTTGGGCCAACTCCAAAAGGCCCCTGTCTGTGTGGTGTGTCTCCAGTTGAGCTGAGCCCTTACAATTGCCAAGGTGCTAGTGGGTCCCTGATGGGGTCTATGCTGGAGGGTAGAGATGTGAGATTCTCAAGGCTGAGACTTTGCCATCCTCACCTTCCCCATGTGTGGCACTGGGCTTGCTTTTTCTTGGTAGAGGTTGAACTGGAGCTTGGCACCCTCCTACAGGGTGGCATTAGGGAACTTGGTGCTCAATTGCTCTCTATCGCTCTTCCTCACATCAGGTGGTACCTACACCAAGAACCTTTGGAGAGTGCTTAAGCATGGTTGCAAAGCCTCCTTTCTTGTATGAGAGGAGTTGACCTGAAATGAGGAGTCCCAGCCTCAAAGAGCAGCTCTGGGTTCTGCTGCTCCTGGGATGTGTGAAGTGAAACCACACCAGATCTGGGCGCCTTGGAAGAGTCAACCTCCTGTCCCACCAGGAGGATGAGGGGAGTGCTTGCCCAGGGCTGGGAGAAGAGTGCCTGTGTCTCGCATGGGATCTCCCAATTTTCAGGCTTCAGGATGGTCACAATGAGAACCCATGGGGTTTGAGGTGGCTGTTCAGGAAGAACAGAAATGAGGAGGACATGATTGTGCGAGTGCATGTGCTGGTGCGCGCGGGAAAGGGTCAGTCCTGGTTTTATTTAAATAAAATAGTTTATGTAACAGTGATGTTTACTGTCTGTTAAGAGAAGTGGGGGTGAGATAGAGAGCTCTTAAGACCATGCAGTCAAGGAATCAAGACAGTACCCACCAACTGAGAAGAGGGGAGCGAGGTGCCAGCTTTTGGGTGGTCACACATAAGCTGAGTGGACAAGGCTGGGGAGCCAGTGCTCAGAAGGCTGTGTTGTACAGTAGTGAGTGCTGGGGTGGTCCTGCTGTAGAGGGCCTGCAGGGTGGAGTGGTCACTGTTTGGGAACGTAGTATCCTGGGTGTGTCTGCACATAAACATTAAGAAAGGAGAGGGACCAAATTAGGGACACTTTGTTATTAAAAATGGTGTGATGCTGAATCTTGAATTTCCAGTAGACACTGGTTTCTGTCAACTGCAGTATCAGTACATATTCATAGTGACTCCTAAGCTGGAGCACATCTGGTTATATGTGGGAGGGGCCTGAGTATATTTAGACACAGATGGGAGACACTGTGAAACATCCAGTAAACCAGGTCCACAGGAGCCCTAGAGGTGAAGATTGGGCTGGAGCTGAGGCTTGCCACTTCCCAGTGCAGTGTAAACAAATGTGGCCCACATCTGGAATCCCAGCATCCAGGAAGTAAAGGACAGAGGATCACAAGTTCAGTTACCTTCAGCTACATTGTGAATTTGAGGCCAGTCTGGGCTACCTGAGACCAAGATAAAAAAGCTCTGGGGCATGCTAAAGCTGGACAGTGAGGCCCAGGAGAGAAAGAATTGCCAGTGTGGTAGGACTTTAGGTATCAGGGAAGGACAGGGTGGAGGTCAGAGAGAGAGAGAGGGACAAGCAGAGCTCTGATCCTGGGGACACTGGATACATGGCCACTGGGAGCCAGGACCATTGAACATTCACTGTACCTTTTGACAGATACTGCCAAGGTCTTTCTTTGAGGCCACCTTCCTGATCTATCAGGACGTACCATGAGTACGTGGCTTTGGGTGAATAGACTTAAAAATTAATTGTCTTCATTAAAGGTGCAGAGTGAAGTGTCCTACATGTAATGAGACAGTTACTATAGTTGAGCTTAGTGGTGTGTGCGTGTGTATGGTTATTTTCTCTTTTATGTAAAAAAAAAAAAAAAACCCAACACCTAAAATTAGTCTTAACGAATTTAGTAGAACATAACCATAGTTCTCAAGAGTGAGATTTGAGGTAGACTAGCCAGCCTCTGGCAGGCAGAGTCCTTAAGGCTTCTAGTGCAGTGGAACATCAGAGGAGAATGCTTGGGCTGTTTTCATGAAGTTTGTCCTTGCCTTAGTCACCTGCCAGGTAAGTGAGCAGAGACTAGGAGGGTCAGGAAATGGTGTTTTCTACAAGTGAAAAGACCAGCCTCCTCTGAGGTACTCTCCTACAGCAACCCACCCCCCCCCCCCCCCCCGAAAGGTTCTATTCCACTTTGCTAACAACAATGGTTTTTACTTAACCAGTGTATCTCTGACCAGACACACGTACCCATTTGTGAGGCCTCATCGCCATTCCCACATGCTCCTACCACGTGTCACCTAGGGTGAGTTCTGTATAGTGTCTTCTCTGTTGAAGGGCTGGGGCTTCTGCCTCCTGTGTGCTCAGCACACACCTTGTACCTGGACATCTTTAAAGGTGGTTTTGTGTTTTGCCCCTCTTGCCCCCAAACCTATAGCAGTTGACTTGATCATCACAGTGGTTAGGAGGTCAGTAGTGAGTGGCACAGAGCCCCAGAATCAAGTCTTCAGTCTCTTGGGGAAATCTCAATTTGATCACAGTGTAGCTGTGTGTAGTGTGATGTTACAGTGACTATTACTCATAATGATTCTTGTTGACGCTGCAGCTTCAGATGTTTAAACCCAAGGCTCTGGCCCTTGTGCACGACAAGAAAATGTCAAACAGAGGTTGCATTTTCTCTCTTGGTGTGTATTTGACAACTCCAACGTGTGGGAGCTGGGAAGGGTCTTCTCCAGCTGTCAATCATGCTCTATATACATTGAGCAGAAGCTACATGAACTCAGAAATTCCCTTGGGCCATAGTGTGATACTGCCCATATGGTCTGTGTGTACATGAAGGAGTCACTTGACTCCACATCCCTGAGTGTGCAGGGAGAGGGCTGGACTAGGTAGCTAACCCCAGGTAGTCTAAGGTACTTAACTGGCAGTGACCCATAGTCCTTGTAGGGTTTTTGGTGGGTGAGGTAAGGTGGTGGATGTGTTTACACAGGAGATGAGGTAGGGGTATCCAGCTTGGGGTAGTCGAGGCTGCTGAAGATACAGCTTTCTGCATGAGGTGGTGCCTGTTGGTGTTGAGTTTCTTCTTCCCTGGGGAAAGCAGCTGGTGCTCACTGCACAATATGAAAAACAAAAAACAAAATAACCCCAAACACCACAGTTGATATATTCAAGTGAGCCTTGGAGGGAGGGGTTTTCAAGATGAGTTTCTTTCCTATAAGGAGAACATTCTAGATCTGGAATACATTGAAGGAGCAGGACCCTGGAGTTGAGAGAAGACAGGCTCACCTGCTGCCTCATTGTGAATGCCCTGTCTAGGCCACTGGTCTATCCTTTTTAGTCTTTTGAAAATAGATAAATTTATTTTGAAACAAGAAGGTATTGTCTACTGGTTGGGGAAAAAGCTCACATAAATATTTTTTTATCCCTAAAGCATGAAAAACATAAAAGTAATTCAAATTGCATATTTCTACTAAAAGGGCTATCTTCCTGGCCACTCAGATTAAAAATACAGCTGAAGGAAACATAGTTTTGCAGGCATTTGGACTTTCTTTTTATTTTTATTTTTTACAGTACAGGGGACCAAACCTACTAAACTCATGATTGACCACTGAATTACACCCCACTCCTCACCACTGACCTACACCCCACACCCCATCACTGAGATACACTCTCATTCTGTCTAAGCCTTACTTTAGCAAAATACTTAGAATGGAGATTACAGAAGTAACAACTGCGTATAAGAAACTTCAAACAGGATAAAGTGAAATAAAGAGTTTCAGAGCCATGAGTCTCCTCTGCAGCCCATCCCTCACTCCTCACAGAAAGGCACGTCTTCCTGTGGTTAGTTTGGGTGCTGTCTTTCCAAATTATCTATACAGATACGAACTCACCTTGATTTGGCTCATATCACAGTGTTTTATAATCTGCAATTACACTTCGTGTGTCTTTGACATCTTTACATGTTCTCTGGACAGTAGCCTATCATTCAACATCCCTTTAAGGCTGAGTGTGGGATCTCAGCAGGAGAACGGGGTGTTCAAGATCAGGCTGAGTTACATAGTGAGTTGTCTATCTGAGCTACAGCAGAACTTGTTTGAAAAAGCTAAAACCAGGGGCTGGAGAGATGCTCAGTAGTGAAGAGCACTGTGTGTGTGTGTGTGTGTGTGTGTGTGTGTGTGTGTGTGTGTAGGGAGAGAGAGAGAGAGAGAGCATGCGAGCATGCATACGTGAGGGGGGGTGTCAGAGGGCAACCTGTGGGAGTGGGCCATCTCTGTCTACCATGAGGATCCAGTATATTGACCACAGGTCTTCAGGCTTGACAGCAAGTCTCTTTAACTGCTGAGCCAACTCACTGGCCCTTCTGATAGATTATTTATTTATTTATTTAATTTATTTGTTTGTTTTTTTCTTTTTTTTCTTTCTTTCTTTTTTTTTTTTTTTTTTTTTTTGAGAAAGGGTTTCTCTGTGGAGCCCTCAGTCACTCTGTAGACTGGGCTGGCCTCAAACTTGGAGATCTACCTGCCTCTGTTTTCTTAAGTGCTGGGATTAAAGTCATGAACCATCACTACCCAGCTATGATAGTAAATATAGCTATATGCATCTACAGTCTCAATCATACTGATGAATGTATAGGGTGGCACCCGTTTTGCTCCCAGAAATTAGTCATTTATCAGCCTGTGTCCTGTGGGTGGAGCTGGACAGAAGGAGTCTTCCCTTATCCTCCCAGGTGCACAGTCCATTCTAAAGTGGAGCCAGAACTACTTCTTCAAATGGAGCCTCCCAGGGGACGCCACGGCCTGAAGAAAGTTTTATGCTGTTTTTAGGCTGTAACGAGTGACTTAACAGTGGGACACAGCCTGTGCTCAGTACACACAATATTTCTGGGAGATTGTCAGAAAATGTCTGGGAGTGGTGAGACCTGCCAGACCTTCGGCCATATATATTCTGGCATGAAGCCTAGTTTATTGCTAGTTTAGCTTCACCCCTGGAAGTATTTTCATATAAGAGAACTATTGACCCTGTACACTTCACAGTGCAAGTTAATTGTGCTGCAGTCTTGGGAGGGCTTCAACCAGATTCTAGAGTGAAGGGCTCCCTTGTCCCCCTATATCCCTACACATTTTCTCATCTTCCTATCCTGTCTTAGTGTCTTAGGTAAGGTTACTCTTGCTGCGATGAAACACCATGGCCAGAGCAAGTTGGGTAAAAGGTTTGTTTGGCTTATGCTTCCATATCATAGTTCATCATCAGAGGAAATCAGGACAGGAGTCCAAGCAGAGGAGGGACCTAGAGGCAGGTGCTGATGCAGAAACCATGGAAGAAGGCTGCTTGGTGGCTTGGTCCTCATGGCTTGCTCAGCCTGCTTGAGAACCCAGGATCACTAATCCAGGGATGACCCCACTCACAGTAGACTGGGCTCTTCCCCATCAATCACTAATTAAGAAAATGCCCTACAGTTCCATCTTAGGGAGGTATTTTCTTTTCTTTTTGTTTTTGTTGTTTTGTTTAGAGATAGGGTTTTTTTGTGTAGCTCTGGCTGTCCTATAGGCAAGACTGGCCTAGAACTCTTAGAGTGCTAGAAATAAAGGCATGTGCCACCATCGCCTGGGAAAGATTTATTTATTTTTATGTGCATTAGTGTTTTGCTTGTATGTCTGTGTGAGGGTGCCAGATGCCCTGGAACTGGAGTTACAGACAGTTCAGCTGCCATGTAGATGCTGGGAATTGAACCCAGGTCTTCTGGGAGAGCAGCCAGGACTCTTAACTGCTGAGTCATCTCTCTAGCCCTGGAGGTATTTTCTGAACTGAGGTTCTCTCCCTCCTCTCAGATTACTTTAGCATGCGCCAAATTGACATAAAACTATCCAGTACACTTAGCTTTTGTAACTTTTATTTATGTGTATGTGCACGTTTCTGTGTGTGCCTGAGGAGACCAGAAGAGGGCACCAGGTCCTCTGGAAATGGAGTTACAGGCACTTGTGAGCTGCCCTAGGTGGGTGCTAGGAACTGAACTCAGATCCTCCAGAAGAGAAGTATACATTCTTAACTGCTGAGCCGTCTCTTTAGCCCCACATATGTCTTTTTGGTTGAAGTGTTGAGCTTGGGTAGCAGAGCCTGGCTGGTTAAGGCTGTTGGGCTCAGGCTTGATTGAACTCTAAAAACAAAAAACCTCTGGGAGACAACCTAAGAAAGTGCAAAGTACCTCTGTGTAGCAGCAGAGAGGGCATGTGTGTGATTAGCTGGTAGAGGGTTCCTTAGGGAAAAAGAGGTAGACACCTAGTGATTAGTAGCATAAAGGGTGCCCAGAAGTACTGGTACCGTGCAGGGTCACAATAGATTTATCATCCTTGATTATCTTACCCTTGCTTATCTTGACCTGCCTTAGGTTTCTAGGTGTGGGGCTGTTCCTGGGGCTCACTGAATTCTTCAGCTGTTGACAGACAGTAGGTTTATGGATCTGGTGTCAAGGAAATCACTGATAAATGGAGTTTTAGACAGGCCCCACCCTCTGTTGGCTCCAGTGGCCTCTGATAACTAATCCTGTAACAGGAAACCAGACCCCATGAGGACAACAGAGTATGCAGCTCTACAGAAGACATGCTCACATTCTTGGAACGTTTTTTATTTTCTTTTTTTGAGACTGGGTTTCTCTGTGTAGCCCTGGCTGTCCTGGAACTCACTCTGTAGAGGCTGGCCTTGAACTCAGAAATCCGTCTGCCTCTGCCTCCCAAGTGCTGGGATTAAAGGCGCGCACCACCACTGCCCGACTTGGAATGTTTTTAAAAAGTCTTCTCTGGAAAGAGTACTCTTTAGGAAGAGGACCAGGAGAACATGTCTGAGGATTTGCCTGCGAATCCCACATGCCTGGAAGCCAGCCAGCTCAGAAAAAGCCATTCGCTAGTTAAAATGCAGTTGCCTAGTATGGAGCTTTCATGGTTTGTCAGATTTTTATTTGCTATTTTATGATTTTATGTGCATGAGCATTTTGTCTGCATGTTTATCTGTGCACCATGTGTGAGTAGCGCCCATGAGACCAGAAGAGGGTGTTGGATCCCCCAGAACTGGGTTACAGATGGTTGTTTTCATGCAGGTGATGGGGGCTGAAAGCAGCCAGTGCTCTTAACTGATGAACTATCTCTTCAGCCCTTTCACTTATTAGTTAAGAAAAGTGTGTGTGTGTGTGTGCGTGTGTGTGTGTGTGTGTGTGTGTGCATGTGTTGGGTAATATATGCACAGGTGTGTGTGTTTTCGGAGGCCAGAAGAAGGCATTGCATGTCCAGAAGCTGGATTTAGAGGCATTTGTGCTGTTGCTGATGTGGGTTCTGAGGACCTAAGCAGGGTCCTCTCCAAGAGCAGGGAATATCGTAAGTGAACTGTTTCTCTAGCCCCTTACTGTTTGTTTTTTAATGGCATATGTTGGATGTCTCTACAATTATGTTCAGGTGACTGCAGAGCCCAGAAACTGCTGCTGTAATTGATGCAGAACATACTAATGTTCTTGGTATTTTAACATACACAGATAAACTGCACGTGTGTGTGTGTGTGTGTGTGTATACATGTATATAATTTGAAATTTCAGAAATTTAGTTGAGTTGTCAAATTTGGCAAAAAAAAAAAGTCTCCCATCTTACTGTGTTGAGATACATTATAAAGAAATGAACAGCTGTAATAGCTATAAAGAAATGTAACAGCTAGACATGTTAAACTCTCTTTTCCCCCCACGTGTTCAGGGCTAATTCAAGGCACTAAATACTTAAGCTCTTGTCTATGTGACAAGACTCCAGAAGCTAATATTCCATTCTCTGAATAATGAAAAAAGAAAAACAACCCAAAAAACCAAAACCCTGCCGCTGTCAAAGAGACTCGTGGGCTGTTTGAGGTCTGTGCTGTGTGGGATGCACTTTTTCAGGTTTGAACATCAAACGCCCACGATGCAGTAAGAACAGAAGATGGCCTATTTACCACCCGATTCTTAAACACAATTCAGAGACTGCAGCAGCCTAGCAAAGGAATTGAAATTTCCACAGGGATCGTACGTTGGGAGAAGGAGACAGCTGAAGACTGGTGGCAGCCAGAGTGGGAGCTTGTCTCCCAGAAGATCCCACACAGATCTGACAACTTGTCAGGCCTCCTTGCAAGAGACCGGAGCTGAGGCAATGACAATCAGGACCACCCCATGATCAGGGCTACTTAACAACACAGACCTCTAAACCTAAACCTCATGTTAGGACCCCAAAGATTGTCTTTGGGGGGGGGGTCCCTTGATTTCTTGATTTGTTCCTCTTCCTGATGTGACCACAGTAAGTGTCTTTTCTCTGTTCCTTACTGAGGATGGGTAGCCGTACCTGCCTCGTTAGAACTGCCATGCTCTGTCCTAACACTTACGGCCATGGCAGAGGCCCCACAAGCTTGTCTGCATTCATCTGGTGTTTTTTTCACTTCTCTTAGGCTTTGGATGAAACAAGTGGGTTTTACCTAAAGGGCTGTAGGTGCTTGCTGCCCTTGCAATGTTCTAGAAGGCTTTCTTGAATAAATACCTCTTCATTTGCACCATATACAAGTTCAGAGATAGCTGTTTGGTTGTTGGTCACAGTAGTTTTCCTGACTCTGCTGAGCTCCCTGGGGGAGTGTGTGCACAGACCCCTGACTCCACCATTGCACACATAGAGTCCACCTTTGCAAACAGGGGCTTTGTTGGCCGTGAAATAATGTTCCAAGTGCTTCAATTCCGTTTATCTTTTGAGTATTTTTGAAGACATTTGAACCCCAAGATAACTATGGAAAAGCTTCATGTGACAGTCCACTCATGTTCTATACAAGCTAGAAGGACATATTTGAAATAAGAAAAAAAATTTGAGGGCTAGAGAGATGGCTCAACAGTTAAGAACACTGACTGTTCTTCCAGAGGTCCTGAGTTCAATTCCCAGCAACCACATGGAGGCTCACAACCATCTGTAATGGGATCTGATGCCCTCTTCTGGTGTGTCTGAAGACAGCGACAGTGTACTCATATACATAGAATAAATAAATAAATCTTAAAAAAATCAAACAAACCTTGAACTGGGTTGGGTTGTGCACCTGAAGCCAGGCTGAACTCAGGCCATCTCAGTGGATTTACTGGTTTTTGATCAAAGTGACAGGCTATAAAAATCAGATGTGAATACCCTCTACTTCCTATGCCACTCACATCATATGTTGGTAATTCACATGTAGTTCCTAAGCTAGCACCATAGTCCAGAAGAATGTTATTCCAGTGCTCCAGAAGGTTCTGGAAGCCTGTGAGCAGGTACACTAGAGTCTCTTTGTGTTTTCCTCCCTCACTGGTTCTCCTGGTTTTGTTTTTGTTTTTTTCCTTCAGACCTAGTGTTTCTCCACAGTTCTCCATTGTAGCTGCTGCCTTTACGACAAACCACATATACAACGAAATGCATGTCATGGCCCCTCAAATAAAAGTAAGGAACTGCTGTACAGTTTCTGAATTTATTTTCTTCCCTCCTCCCTCTTCCTTTCCTTTTCTTGGTTTTCTTTCTTTAAAAAGTATTTATTCTTGCTCTCTCTCCCTCCACCCCCCCTGTGTGTGTGTGTGTGTGACACAGTGGTCAGCAGACAGCTTTCAGGAGTCACTTTGGTCCCTGCCTTCCACCTTTCTCACATTGTTTGTTGCTGTGTTGCGTACCCCAGGCTAGGTGGCCTACAAGCTCCTGGGAGATTCTCTTGTCTCTGCCTTCCACCTCGCCATGGGAATGCTAGGGTTTCAGATGTGTGGCACACATTCAGCTTCTATGTTGGTTCTTGGGAATGGACTCAGGTTGTCAGGCCTGCAGGACTAGCACTTTTTTTTTTTTTTTTTTAAACTCTCAGAGCCCTCAGGCTCTTTTTCTTTTTTTCTTTTCTAATGTAGACCAGGTTGCCTCAAATTCACCATGTGGGTGAGGCTAGTCTTGAACTCCCAACCCTCCTATATCCACCTTCTAGTGCTAAGATCTTCAGCATTCCAGCTCCCTTCCTCCCTCCTCCTCCTGCTCCTCCTGCTCCTCCTCCTTCTGTTCCTCCCCCTCCTCCTCTCCCTTGCAGATTTTCTATGTAGAGCAGGATTAGCCTCAATTTCCAACCCTTTTAGCTCTGCCACTGAATGATGGGATTACAGGTATGGGCCAGCACACTTAGACCCACATTTTTTTTTCTCAATATAAATTGTTTTATTTATTGTGTGTATTTGTGTGGCATGTGGGTGCTACAGTCCGTGTGTGGTAGTTAAAGGACAGTCTATTCTCTCTTGCAATGTGGGAGCTAGGGACTGAACTCAGGGCATCAGGATTGGCAGCAAGCACGTGCTGAGCCATTCATCCTGAAGGCCAGTTCTAAATTGCTTCTAACGAAGTGTCATTAAAGACAGTACAAGAAAAAACAGCAATGCCATCATCACAACCAGTGGGACAGGAGTGTATTGCTTAGAGACAGACCAGGCCCATCCACCTACCTTTGATGTGGTGCCTGTGTGGTTCCCACCCAGTGTGGCTCAGAGATGACAGGGAGAGAGCTCAGAGACGCCCTTCTCCCCCTCTGCCTCCCCTTGCTCTTCCCTAGCTCCCCATCCCCTATTCATGTCCCTCTATGAAGTCTTCCTTCTTCTACCCCTTCTTTCTACCACCCTGGGAACCTCTGTGGCATCCCAAGGGACCCAGAGCCTCACTCCTACTTCTTCTGGAGTTTCTGATGCCTTGACCCTGGGGATCTGGTCAGGTGCAAACACAGGGTGTTACCTGTCCAAGCCTGAGTTTGGAGAGTTGGTCCAGGCCAGGCTCTTCAGCAGCACAGCACACTTCCTGGGATGGAGAGGTAAGTATTCTATACTCTTCTCAGTACACTGTTCAGCTTTCCTGTGAGGAGAGCAAGAGCTTCCTGCCCCTGGACTGCTCCACTGGGAATATCGCCCTTAACAGAACCATGGAGGGTATGGGACTTCTTCCTGGGCTTGGCTCACATGTCTCATTTGTTAGGTCTGTGGGGCCAGTGGTAAACGGTTTCCTGGACTATTTCATAAACAAGCAGGGTGAGGCACATCTCCTTTCTCCTGGGTAAGTACAGACTATGAAGGTGTGACTCACAGAGAAGTGGTCACACAGCTTATAAACTTCCAGACTGGGTTCCAAACAAGCCCAGGGCTCTTTGCATACCACCTTAACTGCTTGTGAAAGGAGGCAACACAAAGTATTAAACAGGGCTCAGAAGGCATGACTATTGACCCTGTGACATCACAGCAAGCTGGTGATCCCTTGTCACTTCCCTGAGCAGAAGCCTTCTTCACCAGGGGGACTTTTAAAAATTAATTAATTAATTAATTAACTAATTATTATTTTACTTATTCATTGTACATCCTGCTCACTGCCTCTTCCTGGTTACCCCCTCACAAACCTTCCCCTCCCCTTCCCCTTCTCTTCTGAATGGGTGGGGGGCCCTCCTGAGTATCCCTCCCCCCAGCACTTCAGGTTTCTGCAAGGCTAGATGCATCCTCTCCCACTGAGGCCAGACAAGGCAGCCGAACAAGGAGAACACATCCCATAGAGAGGTAACAACTTTTGGGATAGCCCCTACTCCAGTTGTTCAGGACCCAGATGAAGACCAAGCTGCACATCTGTTGTGTATGTGTGTGGGTCGGGGGAGGCCTAGGTCCAGCCCGTGTATGTTCTTGGATTGGTGGTTCAGTCTCTGAGAGCCCCAAGGGTCCAGGTTAGTTTATTCTGTTGGTCTTCCTGTGGAGTTCCTATCCCCCTAGGGCCTGCAGGCCTTCCTCCTATTCTTCCATAAGAGTCCCCAAGCTCCATCCACTTCTTAAGGCTGTGAGGGTCTGCATCTGTCTGAGTCAGTTGGTGGGTGGGGTCTCTCAGAGGACAACCATGTCTGCAAGTGTGACAGAGTAGTATTAATAGTATAAGGGACAGCAGCCTTGCCCTCGTTCCTGTCCAGCCTCCTTGGGTCTGTGGGGTATAGGATGAGCATCCTGAATTTTTAGGTATAACATCCACTTATAAGTGAATACATACCACGTGTGTCTTTTTGGGACTGTGTTAGCTCATTCAGGATGATATTCTCAAGATCCATCCATTTGCCTGCGAAGTTCATGATGCCTTTGTTTTTCATAGCTGAATAGTATTCCATTGTGTAGACAAGTAGAGTTATTTTCTGTGCTCCTATAAACCTCTCTGGAAACACTCTCAGAGCCACGGCCAAGGGGGAAATCTCCTAGGTGATTCTAAATCCTGTCAACTTGCCAATGAAGATTGACCATAGCATCAGGGTGAGAAACAGCTGAAGCTTTGTTTCTCACAGCCTTGGAGACTGGAATGCCAAGGTCTAGCCTCATCTTGGAGAGGAGTTCTGAGAGAAGGGGTGTCTGGGAGCGACAAAAACAAAGGACTCAAAGTCAAATGGTGGGTCCAAGCTGGTGGCCTATGTTCTACTCGAGACAGCTTTCCAGACTGCCTTGTCTATGTTCTGCTTTCTCTGGAGATCTCCAGACGGCTCTCCCTCTCGGTTCTGCTCAGTTCTTAAAGCAGCTCTCCCTTGCTACTCTAAAACATTCTCTATCTAGCTCATCTCTTGAGGATCATAAACCCAGTCTTTTATTTTACATACCAAGCCAGTCATTTGCTCTGGGTTCCCTTTTGATTATCCTATGAATCAGCATCCTGTGACCTTAGCCCTTTGATTTTTTTAGGAGAAGACAGCAAGCACACGTTTTCTTTTAACATTGTAAAAGAACTCAGAGATCTGCCTGCCTCTGTTAAGCACAGGATAAGCTAGGTGGGTGGGACCCCACCCTGAAATTATTTTTCCTACTATGACTGGGACTGGATCTAGATTTCCTGTCCCAGGCTGACCTTGAACTCAGGAATCTGTCTGACTTTCTGACAAGTTGGCTCACAGCACAGCTGCCTCTATTTTTTAGATCTGTGAAGCTCCTTGAGTGATTCATAATGCATCCTTATATTTTGCACAGTTGAGAAATGATACATTTTCAAACTCATGGTTTTAGAGTTCTTTTTCCCAGCCTTATGGGCTGTTCTGAAGGTCCCAGCACTTACCATTTTGCTAAGTCATTAGCCACACCTTTACTTCCTGGACTAGTGCTGTCTCTGATTATCATGGAGTCATTAATGATAAGAGGAAGGACATTTCCCAAAGGAAGAATACAAACACATGCACATTGTTATACAAACAAGCCTTATGCCCAGAGCAGCTGTCAACACTCATAGAGGCCCACACCTGCTGGCCCTGTCCCAGGGGTGGGAACCATGCCATTCTGTCCCTACCTAAGGCCTTGCCAGACCTGGCACTGGAAACCTGAGAACAGGATACCAGCATGGACAGTCTCTGGTGAGGGCTCTTCAGGATGTAAACTGTATCCACCTCCTGTAGCTGTAGCTGATCTACCTAGGGGAAGTGTACCCTTCTGGGGTGGCTTTCATAATGGTTCCACCCTCATGACCTAATTACCTTCCAAGATTCTACTTCCAAATACTATCACCCTGGGATTTAGGGTCTGAAGATGTAAATTTGAGGCAATTATCAGTTTGCCTCTAAGTGTCTTTTCTCCACAACCTTCCCTACTCCCCAGCCTACCTTTAGAGCATCCTTAAGCTCAGCAATCTCTCCACTCTGTAGATAAGGGGAGTCTGTGTTTTAGAGGAACACCCACTTTTAGTTCTAAGAGGGTCTGACTCAGTTCCTGATGGCTGGAGTCTTTCTCACACTGTCTCCTTCCTCTAGGAGACATGAATGGGAACTCGAGTTTGGTAGAGAGGCCGAGGGGTCAGGGAGGCCTCTTCTACCATGAGTTCTTCTTTTCACACATTCATTCATTCATCCATTATTTGTTTATTTGTGATTAGATGTGTGGTGATTAGATTCGTGGGTGCTTGAATGTTACAGTGTGTGTGTGTGCAACAGGTGTGCTGGCTCCCTTTGAGTTCAGAGAAAGGTTTGGATCTCCTGGGGCTGGAGTTATAGGTGATTAGAAGCTGCCCCATAGGCACTGGGAACTGAAGTCAGATCCTCTTTAAATCTTTCTCTTCCTCCTTTTCCCCTTCTTCCTCTTCCTCCTCCTCCTCCTCTTCCTCCTCCCCCCTCCTCCTTCTGGCTAACAAAAGGCCATTTCCATGCAAGTATATAATGGACTTTGAACAAATTCTCCACACCTCAGTGTCCTTACCTTCTTATTCCACTCTACGTTTTCTTCAAGGTATGATTTAATTTCCCACCCCACCACACCCTGCCCCTCCTGGAAATGTGAACAGTGAGTGGAAAGCTATTTCTGGAAATGTGAGTCAGTGAGTAGAAAATACAACTTTGAGGCAAGAAGTGAAGCAGCTTGGATAACCTCTCCTTCAGCCCTTCCTGTCAGGTCTCCGTGGTACCTGCATCTTCTCTCCAGGGTTTCCTTGATGTGCCATCTCAAGAAAGTAGCCTTGTGTTTCTATCCTGTCATGCCATGGAACCATAGTCTGTCCAGGTCACCTTCAGTGAGGTCATGCTTGATGCATCTGGCCTTGCAACTGTGAATGCTATCAATGAGCTGCCTGCCACTCGCTACCTCATTTTTCAGGAAGCAACTGCAGGTCTTCAGATGCACTTAGGTTCTGGACCTTCATGCTGTCATACTCTCTGAGGCTCAGGTTGAGGCTCCCCGGGCTTTGTTTGGTGGCTTCCTTCATCCCCAAACCATCTCTTCATTTTTCAGACTCTTGAAAATAGGAACCCACAGTGGTTTGTAGGCCTAGCTGACTCTCATGCATCTTCCTAGCCTCAGGCTTAGACCAGCCCTGACAGGTCAGTCAGAAGCTCCACAGAAGCACTAGATAGGGACAGTGTTGAGGCAGAAGTGTTGAGGCAGAAGCATGTAGAATATATCCAAAATTAATCACACCAGGTACCAGGCCTCATGTACAGGCGTTCCAGAGCTAGAGTTCATGGAAGAAAATCATAAGTTTTTTGTCTTCACCTGTATGGGCTCTTATAAGTAACTTCTTGGATCTGCCAAGCCTTCAGGGGCTCCTGAAGCCAGGAGAAAGCCACACAGCTGATTGCTTATTGTCCGGTGGGCGTTGTCTCATGTCCAGCTCAGCTCTCCCACCTCTAGGCCCTCACTGGCTCCTTTTTTTTTTTTTTTTTCTCCAGCCATGGCATATGCCCAGGAAGAACAGATCAGGTGACTTGGCTGGCTGCCAGGCATATGACTGGGTGTCATAAAGAATGACTGAATGTTTGCGGAGTCTTATTTTCTTTGCCACCTTTGTATGACACAGGTCTATCCTTGAGAGATGCAAATGCCACTTGTCTGTGATCCTTGTGAGACCTTAGACCCCTCAAAAGATCTTGTTCTGCTGGGCGTCAGGTCACGGTGAGCTTTAAAAGTGGTGGGCAATTCCAGGCCATGGTGACATCAGCATAGCTCTGCATTTCATTGGCCTGTGCCTATCTGCATGATATAAGGAGTGGGTACCAATAAAGTGCCTCACTCGGGAGGATGACCAGTAAGACCTCCAACCAATTTCTCTTCTCCTCTCTACTTCTCTGGAGAATAAGAAAATTGGCTGTGCCCCCTTTTACTAGATTAGCCTATGTCAAAGGCTCTCTTTTGTGTAGGAATGCCTCCCTTTATAACCCAGGGATGAGACCCTTGGCCTCTGCCCCACACCGGGGAGTGCAGCTATGCAGTCATTTTCTGCATTGCTTTTCAGTTTCTTCCACTGCAGGTCTGCATCCTGCATCTTGAGCTTTCAGATATAGAAGCATGTCTCTTCCTTTCGTATAAGGCAGACACAGTATTATAGAATCTTCATGGCTGTTGCCAGCAGTGTAGCTAGCAAGGGAGAGACAATAGCTGTATTAGCCTGTTTATCAGTCAGCATAGGCTATGTGAAGCTGCTGTAATAAGTCATCCTAAGGTACCAGAAGCTGCAACGTCAAAGATTTATTTCTTGCATATGTTATTTGAGCTAGCTGCATTTCTATGCCATGTCATCTCAGCCTAGACTAAGGGAAAAGATTCTAGACTGGGGACAGTGGTGTATGCCTCTAATCCTGACACATAAGCCAGGAGGATTGCTATAAGGCTAGCCTGATTTACACGGTGAATTCCAGGTCAGCCAGTATAATAAGATTCTGTTTCAAAACATAAACCAAACAAAATGAAAAAACAAACAAACAAACAAACAAACAAAAAAACCAGAAACAGAGAAGGAAGGGAGCTTTGGAAGGAGGGAGGGAAGAAGGAAGAAAAGAAGAAAATATTCTACAAGAAGAATTGTTGAAGGCTAGGTGTGGTGGCACACACCTTCAATCCCAACACTCAGAAGGAAGAGGCAGGCAGATTTCTGACTTTGAGGCCAGTCTGGTGTACAGAGTGAGTTCCAAGACAGCCAGGGCTATGTAGATAGAGCCTGTCTCAATGAATAAGCAAGCAGACAAACAGACAAACAAAGAACAAACCAAAACAAACCAACAACAAAAAAAGAATTGTTGATTTCCATGAGGGAGAAAAAACAAAGCGCTGAAACAGGCCTGGCAGAAATGAAGATATTCTGGAGACACTTGTGTACCTCAATCTATGAGACTGTTGAAAGAATGGATCCCCAAAGAAATAGGGATCACCCCAGGAATTTCAAGCTGGGAGAAACAAAAGGTTCCAGGCAGCATGGGAACCCATCTCCCAGAAGGCTGTGTCACACGGTTCTACCCACGTGTCTGACAACCTTCTAGGATGAGACTGAACTCCAGATGGGTGAGTGGCAGGCAGAACCACACCTTGACTGGGACTCTTATCCTTGCTCTCTACTTATTTTACTTCAGGACCTAAGAAGACATACCTGGGGGTTCACTAGATCTCCTTGTCCCTCTTTCCAATGTGGCCACATTGAATAAATCTCATCTTTCTGCTTCTCATTTCTAATTTGTCACTTAGTAAGGACAGGTAGTTGAACCTGATTCATAGCACAAGTTCAATAACAGCATGGGAGCTTGTCACTAGTCCTTCTGTACACTGTGGTATCACTCCTCTAAGATTTCATTGGACAAAGCAGGTCATTAGACCAACTCTGACATCAGTCAGGTAGGCCCGTGCAATGCACCCCAGGAAGGACCACTGGCTCCCTGGAAGCATGGCTCCATTCTCTCAGCCCCTGCCTGGATCTGAAAATATGACATTCTTTTCAGAACTGGGAAGTCTGTCAGGGGCAAGGGTCACACCTGACCTCTGGATCTTCTGATGCTAATAGCAGCTGGTGGAGGCAATGGGCATTTGAGAGAATCAGGACACCTGGGTCTTTATCAGAGTTGCCAGGGTCAGAGCCTGGGCCCTGTAGTCATAAGGCATGAGGACTGATCATTCATCCTCAATAGATCAATACGGAGACAATCATAGGAACAAACAGAAAAAGAATTTTAGTTAATGGGCCACATGGGGAAGAGGGATAGAGATGTCAAGATATACTCTGATAGGAGGCTTAAGTTCAAATAGAGGGCACAAGGTATGCGTAGCTAAGCAGTCTTGGTCAAGGTGTGGTCCTATCCATCACTGACCCCTGTCCATACTGACACATCATTGCCTCAGTTCCTGCAAGGTGGTCTGACAAGTTGTCAGAACTGTCTGAAGACCTCTTTTTGGAAGATAGGTCTATCTCTGGCTGGCACCAGGATTTAATTTTTTTCTTTCTCCTAGCATGAGACTCCTGGGGGACATTCTAATTTCTTGGGTCCAGTGTTTCAGTAGTCTGCTAGCCAAAGGGAAGGTGTAAGTAACTTTTTAGTGCTGTCTTCAAGCCTATAGGGATGGCTACAGGTAGATTCTCATTTTGCTTTAGTCAAGTTCTGCATCTTCTCTGAGCCTCATCCTCAAAGAGGGGCCTCAAGTATACAAAGGCTAAGGGTGGTCCTGTCTGGAGGTGATGATGTCTCCATGGACACACCTGGAAGGAAAGTGAGTCATGTATGTATCCCAAGACTAGAGTATCACAGAGGAGTTGCAAGCTTTCTCTCCAACCTCTCCCCGGACATGACTTGGGGACCCCATCCCCAGACTTTGCAATTTTTTTTAATGTTGACTTTGTCCTTTGCCATTGATGTTTTCTGCTTCCTGGAAACTGATTTTATTTTCCTCAGAGAGCTGACAGTGCCTTATGGTTTAGTCCTGATCTCCCCATTGCCCATGACCTTCCTGAAAGTTGTGTCTCCATTTTCAACTTGTTTCTTGAGTTACCTACTCTGTTTCTTCCCACCTCCTACCAAGCCCTTCATAATGTCTAGCTCAAATTGCAGTTTGAAAAGCAATAACCACTGCTTAAGCACCTTATCTCATTAAATTACCACAAGACAGATATCATATCTCCCATGATAACATGTGTTTCGTAGGCTTTCTGATAATCCAATAACATAATTTAGTATGGTCACAGAATGGTTAATAAACATTGATTGATATCTCAAGTGGCAAATTCAATTCCACACTTTATCTCTGAGGGGGAGTTGGTGTTCATGAAACTCTGTTTCACACAGAATTATGAAATTTTTTTTGCAGAATTCTACCTTAAGATTAAGTGTACAAGCTCTGGTGGTGGTGCACACCTTTAATTCCATCACTTCTCTGTGAGTTCGAGGCCAACCTGGTCTACAAATCAAGTTCCAGGACACCCAAGGCTACACAAAGCTCTGTCTCAAAAAAAAAATCCAAGGTGTTTTATTATGTGTACTAGATAGTTTTGTGTGTCAACTTGACACAAGCTGAAGTTATCACAGAGAAAGGAACCTCTCTTGAGGAAATGTCTCCATAAGATCCACTGTAAGACATTTTCTAAATTAGTGATCAAGGAGGGAGGGCCTAGCTCATTGTGGGTGGTGTCATCACTGGGTTGGTGGTCTTGAGTTCTATAAGAAATCAAGCTGAGCAAGCCAGGGGAAGCAAGACAGTAAGTAACATCCCTTCATAGCCTCTGCATCAGCTCCTGCTTCCTAACCTGCTTGAGTTCCAGTGCTGACTTCCTTTGGTGATGAATAGAAACGTGGAAGTATAAGCTGAATAAACCCTTTCCTCCCCAACTTGCTTCTTGGTCATGATATTTGTGCAGGAATAGAAACCCTGACTACGATCTGTGGCAGGAGACCTCTGCCTGGGCCACCAGGGCTCTATAGCCAAATAGCACTGGGAGAAAGACAGCCTCCCAGGAGTGTGGGCAAGCCTGCCTGCTCAGAGGGAACCACCTGAAATACCCAGGACACAGAGACTGAGGAGTGGGCTTCTGGTTTCTTTCGGTGGCCGGGGAGCGGATCCTGTGAAACAGGGCTCCATATTCAAATAGTGCCAGGAGAGAGCTTGTATCCCAGGAATGCCGACACACCTTCAAGCACAGGCAAGACCATAACTTTTTTCAAATTCACTGGACCAAGAGGGACCCTTGCAGAGCCATTGGGACACAGGAAAACAAGAGACAGCTAAGGACTAGATCCTTCTGGTTTCTGTCTGCACCCCAGAGCTGACCCTGCACCACAGCTCTCCAAACCCAAATTCCTCTCAGAGAGAACTGGTCTTTAAGGAGTATTGACACCTAGGTTTGCAGGAAAGACAATCCACAGTCAGAGTAAGACCAGCTAACACCAGAGATAAGCAGATTGCAAAAGGCAAGGGCAAGAACATAAGGAACAGAAACCAAGGCTCCTTGGCATCATCAGAAACCATCTCTCCCAACACAGCAAGCCCTGGATACCCCAACACACCAGAAAAGCAAGACTCGGGCGTAAAATCACATCTCATGAGGATGATAGAAGATTTTAAGAAGGAAATAAATAACTCCCTTAAAGAAATACAAGAGAACACAGGTAAACAACTTGAAGCCCTTAAAGAGGAAACACAAAATCCCTTAAAGAATTACAGGAAAACACAATAAAACAGATGAAGGAAATGAACAAAACCATCCAGGAACTAAAAACAGAAATAGAAACAATAAAGAAATCATGAAGGGAGACAACCCTGGAGTTATAAAACCTAGGAAAGAAATCAGGAGTCATAGATGCAAGCATCACCCAACAGAATACAAGAGATAGAAGAGAGAATATCAGGTGCGGAAGATACCATAGAAAACATGGACACAACAGTCAAAGAAAACACAAAATGCAAAAAACTCCTAACCCGAAACATCCAGGATATCCAGCATACAATGAGAAGACAGAACCTAGGTATAATAGGTATAGAAGAGAGTGAAGATTCTCAACTTAAAGGACCAGTAAACATCTTCAACAAAATTATAGAAGAAAACTTCCCTAACTTAAAGAAAGAGATGAACATAAATATACAAGAAGCCTACAGAATGCCAAATAGATTGGACCAGAAAAGAAATTCCTCCCGTCACATTATAGTTAAAACACCAAATACACAAAATAAGGAAAGAATATGAAAAGCAGTAAGGGAAAAAGGGCAAGTAACATATAAAGGCAGACCTATCAGAATTACACCAGACTTCTCACCAGAGACTATGAAAGCTAGAAGATCCTGGGCAGAGCTCATACAGACTCTAAAAGAACACAAATGGCAGCCCAGGCTGCAATACCCAGCAAAACTCTCATAATCATAGATGGTGAAACCAAAATATTCTATGACAAATCCAAATTGGCACAGTATGTTTCCACAAACCCAGCCTTACAAAGAATAATAGATGGAAAATGCCAACTCAAGGAGGGAAACTACATCCTAGAAAAAGCAAGAAAGTAATCTTTCAATGAACTCAAAAGAAGATAGCCACACAAACATAAAAATAACATCGAAAATAACAGGAAGGAACAATCAATATTCCTTAATATATCTCAACATCAATGGACTCAACTGCCCAATAAAAAGACATAGACTGACATACTGGATCCATAAACAGGACCCAGCATTTTGCTGCATCCAGGAAATGCACCTTCATGTTAAAGACAAACACTATCTCAGAGTAAAGGGCTGGAAAACAATTTTCCAGGCAAATGGACCTAAGAAACAGGCTGGAGTAGCCATTCTTTTTTTTTTTTTTTCTCTTTGAGATAGGGTTTCTCTGTATAGCCCTGGCTGTCCTGGAACTCACTCTGTAGACCAGGCTGACCTTGAACTCATAAATCCGCCTGCCTCTGCCTCCCAAGTGCTGGGATTAAAGGCGTGTGCCACCATTGCCAGGCTGGAGTAGACATTCTAATATTGGATAAAATCGACTTTCAATCAAAAGTCATCAAAAAAGATAAAGACGGACAGACACTTCATACTCCAAAGGAAAAATCTACCAAGAAGAACTCTCAATTCTGAACATCTATGCACCGCCCTCCCTCCCCCCCCCAATGCAAGGGCATCCACATTCATAAATGAAACTTTACTAAAGCTCAAAGCACACATTGCACCTCACACTAATAATGGGAGACTTCAACACCACACTATCATCAATGGACAGATCTTGGAAACACAAACTAAACAGAGACACAGTGAAACTTACAGATGTTATGAACCAAATTGACTTAACAGATATCTATAGAACATTTCATCCTACATCAAAAGAATATACCTTCTTCTCAGCACCTCATGGTACCTTCTCCAAAATTGATCATATAATTGGTCACAAAGCAAACCTCAACAGATATAAGAAGACTGAAATAATCCCATGCCTCCTATCAGATCACTACGGAATAAGACTGGTCTTCAATGGCAACAACAACAACAGAAAGCCCACATATACAAGTAAGCTGAACAACACTCTATTCAGTGATAACTTGGTCAAGGAAGAAATAAATAAAGAAATTAAAGACTTCCTAGAATTTAATGAGAATGAAAGTACAACATACCCAAACCTATGGGACACAATGAAAGCAGTGTTAAGAGGAAAACTCATAGCTCTGAATGCCTCCAAAAAGAAACTGGAGAGAGCATATACTAGCAGCTTAACAGCACACCTGAAAGTTCTAGAACAAAAAGAAGCTAACACACCCAAGAGGAGTAGAAGGCAGGAAATAATCAAATTAAGGGCTGAAATCAACCAAGTAGAAACTAAAAGAACTATACAAAGAATCAACAAAACCAGGAGCTGGTTCTTTGAGAAAATCAACAAGATAGATAAACCTTAGCCAGACTAACCAGTGAGCACAGAGACAGTATGCAAATTAACAAAATTAGAAACGAAAAGGGAGATATAACAACAGACTCTGAGGAAATTCAAAAAATCATCAGATCCTACTACAAAAGCCTATATGCAACAAAATTGGGAATTCTGGATGAAATGGACAAGCTTCTAGACAGATACCAAATACCAAAGTTAAGTCAGGATCAGATAAACCATCAAAACAGTCCCATAACCCCTAAAGAAATAGAAGCAGTCATTAAAAGTCTCCCAACCAAAAAAAGCCCAGGACTAGATGGGTTCAGTGCAGAATTCTATCAGACCTTCAAAGAAGACCTAATCCCAATACTCTTCAATCTATTCCACAAAATAGAAACAGAAGGAACCCTACCCAATTCAATCTATGAGGCCACAGTTACACTGATAGCAAAACCTCACAAAGACCCAACAATAAAAGAAATCTTCAGACCAATTTCCCTTATGAATGTCGATGCAAAAATACTCAATAAAATTCTCGCAAACTAAATCCGAGAACACATCAAAACAATCATTCACCATGATCAGGTAGGCTTCATCCCAGGGATGCAGGGATGGTTGAATACCCGGAAATCCATCAATGTAATCCACTACATAAACAAACTCAAAGAAAAAAATCACATGGTCATTTCATTAGATGCTGAAAAAGCATTTGACAAAATTCAACATCCCTTCATTATAAAAGTATCGGAAAGATCAGGAATTCAAAGAGCATACCTAAACATAGTAAAAGCAATATACAGCAAACCAGTGGCCAACATCAAACTAAATGGAGAAAAACTTGAAGTAATTCCACTAAAATCAGGGACTAGGCAAGGCTGCTCTCTCTCTCTCTCTCTCTCTCTCTCTCTCTCTCTCTCTTTCTCTTCAATATAGTACTTGAAGTTATAGCTAGAGCAATTAGACAACAAAAGGAGGTCAAAGGGATACAAACTGGAAAGGAGGAAATCAAAATATCGCTATTTGCAGATGATATGCTGGTATACTTAAGTGATCTGAAAAACTCCACCAGAGATCTGCTACAGCTGATAAACACCTTCAGCAAAGTAGCCGGATATAAAATTAACTCAAGCAAATCAGTAGCCTTCCTATACTCGAAAGATAAACAGGCTGATAAAGAAATTAGGGAAATGACACCCTTCACAATTGTCACAAACAATATAAAGTATCTTGGTGTGACTCTAACCAGACAAGTGAAAGATCTGTATGACAAGAACTTCAAGTCTCTGAAGAAAGAAATCAAAGAAGACCTCAGAAGATGGAAAGATCTCCCATGCTCATGAATTAGCAGGATTAATATAGTTAAAATGACCATCCTGCCGAATGCAATCTACAGATTCAATGCAATCCCCATCAAACTTCCAACTCAATTCTTCATAGACTTAGAAAGAGCAATTCTCAAATTCATATCGAATAACAAAAAACCCAGGACAGCAAAAACTATTCTCAACAATAAAAGGACTCCTGGGGGAATCAGCCTCCCTGATCTAAAGCTGTACTACAGAGCAGTAGTGATAAAAACTGCATGGTATTGATATAGTGACAGGCAGGTAGATCAATGGAATAGATTTGAAGACCCAGAAGAACCCACACACTTACGGTCACCTGATCTTTGACAAAGGAGCTAAAACCATCCAGTGGAAAAAGGACAGCATTTTCAACAAATGGTGTTGGTTCAACTGGTGGTCTACATGTAGAAGATTGCGAATTGATCCATTCCTATCTCCCTGTACAAAGCTCAAGTCCAAGTGGATCAAGGACCTCCACATAAAACCAGGTACACTGAATCTAATAGAAGAGAAAGTGGGGAGAAGTCTTGAACACATGGGCACAGGGGAAAAGTTCCTGAAACAGAACACCAATGGCTTGTGCTCTAAGATCAAGAATTGACAAATGGGACCTCATGAAATTACAAAGCTTCTGTAAGGCAAAGGACACTGTAAATCGGACAAAACGGCAACCTATAGATTAGGAAAAGATCTTTACCAATCCTACTTCCGATAGAGGGCTAATATCCAATATATACAAAGAACTCAAGAAGTTAGATTCTAGAAAACCAAATAATCCTATCAAAAAATGAGGAACAGAGCTAAACAGAGAATTCTCAACTGAGGAAACTCGAATGGCTGAGAAGCACCTAAAGAAATGTTCAACATCCTTAGTCATCAGGGAAATGCAAATCAAAACAACCCTGAGATTCCACCTCATGCCAGTCAGAATGGCTAAGATCAAAAACTCAGGTGACAGCAGATGTTGACGAGGATGTGGAGAAAGAGCAGCACTCCTCCATTGCTGGTGGGATTGCAAGCTGGTACAACCTCTCTGGAAATCAGTTTGGCGGACCCTCAGAAAAATGAACATAATACTACCTGAGGACCCAGCGATTCCACTCCTGGGCATATACCCAGAAGATTCTCCAACATGTAATATAAACACATGCTCTACTATGTTCATAGCAGCCATATTTATAATAGCCAGAAACTGGAAACAATGCAGATGTCCCTCAACAGAGGAATGGATACAGAAAATGTGATACATTTATACAATGGAATACTACTCAGCCATTAAAAACAATGACTTCATGAAATTCTTAGGCAAATGGATGGAACTTGAAAATATCATCCTGAGCGAGGTAACTCAGTCACAAAAGAATGAACACGGTATGTACTCACTGATAAGTGGTTATTAGCCCCAAAGTTCGGAATACCCAAGAGTCACTTCACAGCAACCATTGGGCTGAGCGTGAGGTCCCAGATGGAGGAGTTAGAGAAGGGACTGAAGGATTTGAGAGGGTTTGCAGCCCCATGGAGGGAGCAACAGTGTCCACTGGCCTGACCTCCTGCTGTTCCCGGAGACTGGATCACCAGCCAAAGAATACACATGGAGGGACCCATGGTGCTGGCCACATATGTGACAGAGGAGGGTCTTGTTAGCCATCAAGGGGAGGAGAGGCCCTTGGGCCTGAGGGTGTTAGATGTCCCAGTATAGGGGAATGCCAAAGAGGGAAGAAGAGAGTGGGTGGGTGGGGGAGTACCCCCATAGAGGCAGGGGGAGGGGGGAGGGAATGGGGAGGTTCCAAAGGGGAGATCTGGAAAGGGGGAAACATTTGAAATGTAAATAAAGTATCAAAAATGAACTTTAAAAAAAAAGAAAAAGAAACCCAGACTATGACATTATGTATATGTGAATATTCAAAAAAGGAAAAAAATCCAAAATCAGAACCCCTTCTGTCCTGAGCATCCCCCAGGAAGGCTTTTGGGGTTGAAGAATATATTTCAAAGTCCTTATAATCACTGCCAGTGGCGGGGATAAGCTGTGACATTTTGTGGGCAGGGGAAGGAAATGCTGAATACTCGGTGTTAGTCATCTTCCTTTCAAGATGACAAAATACATGAGAGAGGTAATGTGACAAGAATTAACAGGTGTGTTTTAGGTTACTGTTTCAGAGATAAGGCTTTGCTGTTTCAGGCCCATGGTGAGGGAGCATTCAGGTTAGAGAGAGAGAGCTGTGGCTGAGCAGAGCTCACCTCATCGAGGACATAATCAGAAGGACTATAAGAACAGGGTGCTAGAGACAAAGTGCTTCCTTCAAAAGCATGCCCGAGTGACCCTCTTTCTCCAACCAAACCCCACCATCTGATGATAGAGCTTTTCAGTTATTGATTCATGGGTTTGTTAACCCATAGGTGAGGTCAGAGTCCTCAGGATCCAGTCACCTTGCAAGCGGTCACCTCTGAAGTACTGAGGACCAACATGAGAATCCTTAGGTGGCCATTTACTACTGTGTTTGAGCTCTGGCTTCAGGAAATGTAAGCTTCAGATCCTGGAGACAGTATGCTCGACTCCACAGCCACATTCCTTCCAGTCAAATCTCTTCTTGGAACAGTTACATGTGACTGACTCAGGCCCTTAAACCCAATCAGGGTTTACCCCAACACATGCTTGCCCTGATCCTCCAGGCTGGGCTCTGTGGTAGGCTGTATTGACACACAATGCTCAGTGGGAGTGACTCAAGCGGATGGAGTGGCCACGGTGTATGAGGAGGTCTGAAGGGGAGGCATAGATAGTAGAGAGGGCAGATCTTGAATCCTTCCTTGGGGACTCTTCAGTTTTGGTCCTCAGTTATTATTATTTTTATTAAGTTTGTCTCAACAAGGCTCTTAGATTATTGGAAATATGTAGCAAGCTGGTTGGCATGTTGCCCCAGAGGACTTAGTGTACCAGCTGCATCCATGTGTGTGTGTGTGTGTGTGTGTGTGTGTGTGTTTGTGTGATGGTTTTATTACAGGACACAGTCAACAAAACCCACCTGAGAGCAGCTATAAGAGCTGGTAGACTTTCTTACCTGCCCCACCCATCACCACACCCCTTCACAATGAAGCACCATTTCACGTGGTGCACTGGAGCTAGATTGCATGGTTCTTGCCGGGAATTTCCAAAAGTGGCTTTTCATGCTCTGGAGCCCCTGGTTCTTATAGAAACTACTTAATAAACGTACAAAGAAGTGATTAACCTTCCTCTGCCAGTCCTTGGAATCGACTGTAAGCAAATGTCACTCATGTAGAAGTTAGCGATGAAGGACTGGGTAAGCTTGCCACAGGATCCTGTGCCCTATGCCACGAGTTGTTGGCACATATGTTGGGGCCACTGTAGAACATCTTGAGGACCTAAGCTGGGTCTGTCCAGTGTGCAGTAGTGTTGATGGGTGTTGGCGCCAGGGTTGTGGTGTTCAGGTTGTGATTTCAGGTTGTGGTGTACAGGCTATGATGCATAGGCTGTGGTATTCAGGTTGTATGCAGGCTCTGGTGTGCAGGGCTGTGTCATTCAGTTTGTGCTGTGCAGGGTTGTGGTGTGAAGGGCTCTGGTGTGCACGGATGTGGTGGCCTGGAGTCAGAATCCTTGTTTATTTTTTGAAGTTCTTTCTCTTGATCTTTCATTCACAAAGACTAGCATGGCCTCTTTCACTGGGTAAAGACTCTGGAATAATCCATTCAAGGAAGGTCGCTCAGTCCAACTTAGTGACATCTATGTCCTTGAATTCATGGAAACACTGCTCTCACAAGTTCGGCTTGTATTTCTAGGTCAGGCCATGGAGGCTTGAGCAGATAGGGCTGGAGTGAGAACCTGGTTGAACATCTGAAGGTAACTCCAACGGAGCTGCTGGGGAGCCACCTTGCTCTGAGATAGCCAATGAAGGGAAAGGAAAATCCTTGATGTTTACAGATTAGTTTATTCTTGACAATTTCAAATGTGTGTGTAATACATTCCAGTCACATTCACACCCTCCCTTCTTCCTAGCCTCCTTCTTCCCCCACCTCTCCCCAAGACCTTTTCCACGCCCATGGTTTTTTGTTTTTATTTTGTTTGTTTGTTTGTTTGTTTTTTATAAACACATCAGGTTTAGACAAATAACTCATGAGAGTCTGGGCGTGACACCACCCACTGTAATATGAATAACCAACCCACCAGTGGCTATGTCACTAAAGACGATGGCTCTCTCTCTTCTCTTAACCCTCTTACTGCTATTAGCTTCCCTGGGTGGGACTGGGTCTCACAAGACCCTCCCTCATCTATGATTGAATGAAAAACTTTGGTTTTGAGACCTAGCTTTTCTCTTCCACATCTTTGAGGTTCTGGAGGCCTGGGAGTGGGTGGGTCGCAGGAGCAGGGCAGGGGAAGGGGGAGGGCTGATGTCTCTTTTCTTCAGAGGTGTACCTTTGTCAACATAGGACGTAATGCCATATTGTTCAGTATTATTCATAGACACATTGTGACATGTGAAGGGAAAGAGGGCATCTGACACCGGGTATTTGCTCTAAGTTGTTTCTGTAGCAGGAGGAAGCAGAGAGGCAAGGACTGACAGCTGGAGAAGCTTTAAGCAAGATACAGGAGAGAGGTGCCCAGTTGTTTTGAACCTCCACCTATGTCACCCATCAGAGCCTCCTTTTGGCCAAATTAGACTGAAAGAAGTGGGACAGGAGCCTGGAGATGTTTTCAGGGAGACTCCCTTTAGAATAGGAGAATCGGGAGCCTATATCAGCAAACAGGCTGGAGATGAACCCTATTTCCAAAGAGTCTGTCAGGGTGAGAACTGGGTTGACCTCACACAGGGAGTGGGAGTGGGGCGGGTTCTTCCTGGGGATGAGCTTGAACACGTGAAGCCAAGGAAGTTGGCCAACATCCATTACAGCATGAAGGCCCTGAGGAGGGGATAGTGAGTCCCACAACAGAGCATCTTCCCTTCCTCCTGCTGAAGAGCAAGAGCTGAGGACAGACAAAAGGAACTGAGTGTCCACACAGGTTGTGACAACTTTCTTAACTAAAGAGTTTATTTTAAAAAATATTTGTTTTTAAATGTGTGTGTGTGTGTGTGTGTGTGTGTGTGTCTGTCTGTCTGTCTGTCTGTCTGTCATGTGTGTGTGTAGATGCTCAGAGAGGCCAGAAGCAGGTGTCAGGAGTTACAGTCGGTTCTGATTCACCTGACATACCTGACCACTGAGCAATCTCTCCACTTCCAGCCATTTTATTTTTTAGAGTAGTTTTAGGTGCATGAAAAAAAAAAATCAAGCAGAGGGTGCAAGGTTTCCTACATGCCTCAAAACCCCTGTCAACCTTCCCTCCAGATGGGACGGCCATTATAGGTTGAGAAGGGAGAGCCTACATTGGTTTGCACATTCTGTCAGCTGACAGGCACAGTACAGATTAAGGTTCTGCAATGCAGTGTATATTATGTCTCTGGACGTTTTGTTGAGCTCCCAGGCCCTGAGAATAAAGGGCTGAGCGTTTTTAACTCTGGATCTTTCAGAACAAGGAGCAACATAACTTCCCTCAAAACAGAAAAGCTATGGGGAGATCACTGGGACAATTATTCAGCTTATAGATGAAGAGTCTGAACTTCAGAGAAGGCCAGCAGTGTTCACAAGGCGATGCAGTGAGCCAGAGCCTGGATCTGGGGGGGGGGGGGAGAGGGTTCTTTACATTTCCATGAGTGCTGGTCAATCACTTCTGTCACTTCTGGGTGATCACTGTGGTCAGTGCTGTGAGATGTCTAGGGAGATGATGGAGGATAGCCAGATGTTTTACTCTGGGAGGGAGATCAAGAACTGCTCACCTCACACCAGTGAGGGAGTGGGGTGTGTGTGGGTTACCCTCACTTGCACTGAAGCCAACCCAAGAGAGAGAAACAGACGTTTCAAGAAAGGAAGCTTATGACTACTATTAGTCAGGCTTTCAAGTGCCACTGTTGCCTCATCCCGTGCTACCGAGCTCGCCATCCCCTTTGCCCTTTGACTTCTGACAATATGTGTCCTTTTCCTGCTCCAGGAAGAACCTGCCTTTGAGGAGTTGCCAAGGGCCATTTAAGATTGGTGGTAGGGTGGAGGATCACCTTGTGCTTCCTTGAGAGAGAAATGAGATCATTTATTTTTTCATCTTCTCCTATGGCCTAGAGATGGTTCCCACCCCCCCCCCCCCTTCTCAGGACTCTAGAATCTTCCCTTCCCCATCTTCCAGAGAAAAGGAAAAGTGTACCAATGTGTGTCACACTTTATACTTTCTGGAGTTCCTTCATGGGAACAGTTCTGTCATGACATCTGTTTTATTAACAAATAAACTGAACCAGTTGGCACCAAGGACCCTCTAGGTGCCAGTGTGTGCATTTAATAAATGACTGACCCCAAATACGTGAGTATAAATTGTAAAATTAACAAAATGCCTCTAAATATCTCACAAGAATCCCCAGACAAACAGAAAGTCCCCATTACAGGGAAGTATCCAAGCTTATTAGCCATGCCTGATAGCTGGTGAATGGAGACATTTCCACCAGGTCCCAGGTTACACACAGACGGCTATTTTCTGACTTGTCTTCTTTAGAGTCTTACCATTTCTTAGGGGTTATCTGTCTTGAGTCTTAGAATTTCACTTTTCTCTGTAGTTCTGTAAAGTTACCAGAATTTTTCCTGTAGCAACAGAACCCTGCTATGGATGGTCCTGCATCCTGGTAACTGGTTTTATTGGGTCCTGATGTACATGTGTGGTCCCAGGTGTCTCAAAACTCATTTCCTCTCTCTCTCTCTCCTTTCCTTTCCCTTCCTCCTTCCCTTCCTTCTTTTCTTTTTTTTCTTTTTGGTTTTTCAAGACAGGGCTTCTCTATGTAGCCCTGGCTGTCCTGGAACTCACTTTGTAGACCAGGCTGGCCTCGAACTCACAGAAAACTAACTACCTCTGCCCCACAAATGCCAGAATTAAAGGCATGTGCCACCTACACCTGACTCATTTCTCCTTTTTTTAGGTGACCATTACTAGACCAATTAGTGAGATTTCATAATCAACCCATCTCATTGCATATGTAAACTTCATCTTTCTTAATTATGCTGACGTCTCATTAGATCAGCACTGTGGTCCCAAAGCCCTGAGGCCTGACCTGTCAGCATGTAACTAACTGCTCAGCGTCTTCTGCTGCTTGTTATAATCAGGAGGGAATGTGGGGGTTGTCTTTGGCAGGAAGTGGGGTGTCAGGAATGAAGAACAGCAGCACACTGAAGTGGCAGGGTCAGGGACAGGGGCGGGGGCAGGGTCAGGGTCAGGGTCAGGGTCAGGGTCAGGGTCAGGGTC
>JADRCH010000639.1:220548-265593 GCA_019843965.1 Rhynchomys soricoides | reverse complement strand
CAGGGTCAGGGTCAGGGTCAGGGTCAGGGTCAGGGTCAGGGGCAGATCTTAATCTGTGACCCACTGTGGCAACAGTGATGTGCTGGGAGCTGGGCCAACCTCAATGAACATAGAGATGCTTATGTTTTAACCAAATGCATTTCTTTTTTAGGAGGCATGTGGTTGGATTATGTGGTGGTTGGAATTAGAGTGTCTCTCATAGGCTCATAAGTTTGAATGCTTAGTCATAGGAGTGCCACTATTTGAAAAGGATTAGAAGGTGTGGCCTTGTTGGAGGAGGAAGTGTGTAGCTGGAGGTGGTCTTTGAGGTTTCAAAAACCCAAACCAGGTCCAGCATCTCTGTTTTTCTCTTGGTCTGTGGATGAAGATGTAGTTCTCAGATACTTCTCCAGCACCACGATGATCATGTACTAACCCTCTGAAACTGTAAGTAAGCCCCCAATTAAATGCTTTTTTAAAAATAAGAGAGGCCCTGGTCATGGTGTCATTTCGTAGCAATGAAAAAGTGACTGTACTGTCTAGTTTTGTGTGTCAACTTGACACAAGCTAAAGTTATCACAGAGAAAGGAGTTTCAGTTGTGAAAATGCCTCCATGAGATCCAGTGGTAAGGCATTTTCTCAATTAGTGATCAAGGGGGGAGGGCCCCTTGTGGGTGGGACCATCTGTGGGCTGGTAGTCTTGGGTTCTATAAGAAAGCAGGTTGAGCAAGCCAGGAAAAGCAAGCAAGCCGGTAAGTTACATCCCTCCATGGCTTCTGCATCAGCTCCTGCTTTCTGACCTGCTTGAGTTCCAGTCCTGACTTCCTCTGGTGATGAACAACAGCATGGAAGTGTAAGCTGAATAAACCCTTTCCTCCCCAACTTGCTTCTAGGTCATGATGTTTGTGCAGGAATAGAAACCCTGACCAAGACAGTGACCGACACAGAAGTGTTTTTAGGTATAGGAGTTGTTACCATTCCCTCTCAAACTCATGACCTCTTCTTTATCATTCACACACACACACACACACACACACACACACACACACCATTGCACATGTGTGGAGGGTCAGATGACAACAACTTGCAGGCCTGTGCTAGTTACTTTCCTTACTGTGGTGACAAGATACCCAATAAAAATAAATTTAAGAAGAAATGGTTTTACTTTGGCTCACTGTTCAAGGGTCACATGTTATAGTGGGGCAGTCATGGTGGCAGGTCTCAAAAGGATCATAGGAATCTATGTAAGACATGAAACTTCTAGAAGAAAATGCAGGGGGAATGCTTGAAGGCATCAATAGGACTTGTCAAGAAGAAGAAGGAGGAGGAGGAGGGGAGAGAGAGGGAAAAAGGGAGGGAGGGAGGGAGAGAGAGAGAGAGAGAGAGAGAGCAAGCACACACAATGTTCAGTCCATTTCCTCCTTTTGTTTGGTGTAAGACTACAGCCCATGGAAGGGTGCCACCACATTTAGAGTTGACTTTTCCATCTTAACTAACTCAGTCTATAAATTCCCTCACTGACATGCCCAGAAGTTTGTCTATTAGGTGATTCTTAGATTCTGGAGAAGGAAATTGTAACCTTGGAAGAAGCACTGACTCACAGCTCATAAATGGCTCTAGTATGTTGCAAGCAGACCAGGCCCTCTTCGCCCGTCATCTAAGCTGCTTATGAGGAGGACAATTATGGAATATTAAAATGAGCTCAGGAGGAGGGTGTGAGCACAGACTTGTAAATTCTCCATAAACTGGTTTCTTTTGTGAATTGGCAATCCTTTAGTAAGCTTTGTTCGGTTTCTTAAGCAAGACACACTGTTCCAAAGCCAACCAAACTTTTTGGGCATCCTGCCTCTCAAATGCCCTGCCCGGCTTCTTCTCAGTTCTCAGTAGGATCTTCCTTGCTGGAATATTGTGTGTCTTTAGAACTGCCTTGTTATTTCCTGTGTTGTGCTCCATTTTACTTCTACCAGGACACTGCAATTTGCTTTGTCTGTACATGTCTGTCTGCTTGTAGTTGTTTTCATTGGATTTTTAATAATCTAGGGAGGGCAGGGTATTGATTTGCCTTCAGCTCTCTGTTAGTACCTTGATGAATAAATGAGTAAATTTAGAGCTTGGTGGTGAGGATGGATGGGAAAAAGAATAAAGATCAATGGAGTAAGGGGGCTGGTACCTCTTAAGTGTAAATTTTTATTTATGTGTGTGTGTGTTTGTGGGGGTGTATGGCAGGTGTGTGCAGATGCCCAAAGGGGTCAGAAGAGGCTGTGAGCTAGCCTGACATAGATGCTGGCATCTGGGTCATCTGCTCGCAGGTTTTGTAGAAATGATCACTCTGAAAAGTTCCTGTGATGGATAGTGGATTTGCACCTAGACAGATGCTCACCGGAAATGGCCCTGTTGGTGGCTTTGCCCAAGTCACTGAGAACACTATGACAAGTCCCTCAGGCCAGCCTTAGACTCTTCTGTGCATTATGTGAAGATCATCATATCTTTCTCTCTTAATCTTTTCTGTTTATTGTTTTGATTTTGATACTACTTTATTTGAACAATAAAACATAAGCAAGCATTTTGGTACAGCTTATAGAAATGATAAAGATTAACTCCCAAATCGCTTGATCTTTACAACCAATTAGGCATTGTAGCTACTGCTTTTCTCTCTAGTGAAGAAACAGAGATTCAAGTACTGTGCAAGCTCCCAAGCTTGCTTGTCTTGTAGGTGGCAGGGTACACTCTGAGGCTGGGCTTCACACAGATTAGTATCCAGTGTGGCCTTGTGTGTCCCTCTAGGCTGAGGGGGTCTCAGGTGAGTTTGTGGCTCCAGACCTAGCCGTTGCTCCCGTGGCCCCTATGACCTGCATGTATGTATGCCAAATGTCTTGCCCACTAGCTTTTTCCTTTTAAAATAGATTTACTTCTTTTTTTAATGTGTAGAAGTGTTAATATATCACACACATGAGATGTGCTTGGAGAACAGAAGACATCATGAGATCCACTAGAACCAGAGTTACTGGTGGTTGTGAGCCACCACAAGGGTGCTGAGACCTGAACTGGGCTCCTCTGCAAGAGCAGCTAGTGCTCTTAATCTCTGGGCCATCTTCCCATGTTCCTATGCTCTAGCTTAATTCTTAGAATAACTTAAGTGAGTGATGACGGGATTCTCACTTGGAAGACAAGAATGGAACTTGAATCATCATCCCAAGGAGGAGCATGGACTATGGGGAAGCTTGTGTCTCAGGTTGTGCATGGGTCCTTTGTGAAGTGAGTGGGGGTGGGGAACATTGAGGGCTATGATTTTGATTACTTTTTAGCCTGTCTTAATATTACAACTAGAGGAGGAAGGCAGCCAATGAGAGCTCCCAGAAGCAAGCAAAGGGCAGATGGGCCATGGGTGGTTGCTTTTGATGGAATCCTCTGCCGAACTCTTCTCTGATGAGTCTGCACACTTAACTACAGTGGAGATCTTTGGAGGAACTCACATCTAAGCTTTGCTGGGGCTGAGAGAAACTCTGGAGGAAGCCGATTCCTATAGTTGCTCCAGGTTTGCATGCATACATACATACATACATACATATACACACTCACAATTCATAAGTAGATAACATACATACATGCATTCATACATAGATACACACAGCTTTCTGGGACCCAGCTAGGCTTGCCTCAGTGGGACCTGGTATAAGAAGGGGTGAACTCACTCTCTTTCCCAGAAATGGTGGAACCAGTGTGTCTGAGCCACTCTCAATGGTTCTCAGCTCAAGAGTGAAAGTTGGACAGATCACTGGGACTGGCTTCTCCTGGGTCCTTGGCATCTTAGTTAGACTGAGAGTCAACTTTAGGGAGGTGGTTTCTCACAACATGATGGAATGAGACATTAGATGTCCGATGACAGATACCTTACCTCTAGGGTCTTAGTAGGTGGAGTCATCGTGTCCAGCCCTTTGGGTAGAGAGCCTCAGTGCACCTGAGCTATGTTGGGATGCAGGGAAAACTGGCTTGCAATTGAAGGTCTAGAAGAAAAGTTTCTTTGGGTCTCAGTTTCCTCATCTGTCAAAGGCAATGTGACACCTACCTGTGTACTACTCAGGACATCAAGGGCGCTAAAAGCAGGGCTGTGATGGGTGTGGTTATATAGAGCTTTCTAGTCTAGTCCAGAGGTTGTTGTTGCCTTTAGTGTTGACACCAACTGGGGAGCATGGTCAAGATCATCTGTGTGAGTAACTCCAAAGGCTTAACACCCCTTCAACATTCCTGATAGATAGCCTTGGAAAACACACAGTGAAATGATGTGAGGTTTCCGGGAACAAATAACCAGCAAGTCTTATTTTATTAGGGCTGTTGGGATTTCACACAGGTAACATGGACAGTGAACAAAGGTTAATAAGTAACTTATGGGACATGAGGTGCAAAGTCTGCATTCAGACCATATTTTTTTTGTTGCTTTTGTCTCTCTAGCCTAGGTATCTGATGCCTCTTGAAGAGACTTAGCATTTATTAGTCCAGTTTTCCTGTGTCCATCCTCATTCTAATGGTTGATAGGGCTTCCCAGAGCTTTCAAACAAATTCACAAACATTCAAAGTCCTCCATGTGCAGCTGGGACTCTGAAACCTGACTCAGCTTGTGCCTTCTCTACCAGACGATTCTGATACTTCTATTTGAAACTCAGTCCCGCACCCCCAATTTGGTTGATGCATTGACCCTGATCTTAATGTCTATTTTGCTTGATTGTATATTTATTTATGTTCTGTCTTCCTCTTCAGAGAACATTTCGGGAGAGTAAAGGTCACAGACCCTCCCACATGTCTAGCCAGCTTGACATATGGAGGGTGCTCCAGGAGTGTCTAGGGAAGTGTGTGTGTGTGTGTGTGTGTGTGTGTGTGTGTGTGTGTGTGTGTGAGAGAGAGAGAGAGAGAGAGAGAGAGAGAGAGAGAGCGAGCGCTGGGGTATTTATGTATTTTTATTTATTATTTTTGAGACAAACTCTCACTATGTAGCCTTGACTGGCCCAGAGCTTGCTATGTAGACCAGGCTGGGCTTGAACCAATAGGGATCTGCCTGTCTCAGCCTTCCAAATTCTGGGATTAAAGGTGGGTACCACCATAGTGGTCTAAGAGGTATTTATTTTTAAGAGTAAAGAACTTCTGAGTTTGAATTCAGGCTGTGGGCATTGGTGTGAGTACACTTGTCAATTTCATTCTTGGCAGAGTTGCATCTCTCTCCCCCCCCTCGTAAGACAGAAGAAAGATGAGGAGAACCATAACATCACATGAGGGTCAGGAGGGGGTCCCAGTGCACCTGACCTGGGCTCTAGTCAATGCTGGCTGCCCAGATGGAGCACAGGAAGCTACCCTGGCTATTAGAGAAGGCAGTCATCCCTGCTGGAGGCCCCCAGTAGAGCCTGCTGTGGGAAGTTTCCCTTTGTGGTCCACCCATCATCCCATGCAGCTGTACTAATCTCATGAGCTGAGCTTAACTTTATCTTGGTTGGAAAAATCCTGAAACTGAGTCCAGTTAAGTCATTTGCTAAAAAGACTTGAGTCTCTTTTCTGTGTGGTGTGGCCTTTCTGTGATCCATTCTACCCTGCCCTGTGACCTGCCAGGGGCAAACCTGTTACATTTTCCTTGCATAGCCAGGATTCCTCATCTATAAATGAGAATTTTGCTAGAATTAGGAGTCGACCATAAATCAAGCTGTTATTCAGGAATGCTATTCCCAGGTTATGGTAGTGAGTCAGTAGGCTACGGCTGACACTGGAAGATGCCAGGAACATATTGTGTCCTCTCATACATTGAGAAAAAGGCAGGTACTTCCAATTCCTGCAGGTCTCAGAGAGAACACCACCTACACAGGGGCCAAGGGTTACATAGCCTGATCACTATGGTTGGGCAGGGCACCGTTTAACAGCCCTAAGCTGGGGCCTGGCTAACAAAAAGTCCCCTCCCCAGGAGGCAGCTGGGCTTTCAGACCATACAGCCACTTACTATATAAGGCCTCTCCCTACACTTGCTCCAACACATTGCTGGGTTCCATATTCCTCTGGACAGTGTTGCTGGCTGGACCCAGAAGGTGAGGAGACTCTGAGGTTGGAGTCTGATCCTGGCAGAACCTGAATTCTGGGGGTGGAAGGCACCAGGGGAACTCAGGATTGCTCTGGCTTGTTCAGGATGTTCTTGAGGTTCAGTATTGTCCACTGCTGTCCCAATCTCAAGATGGGAAGTTTGTAGCAGAGGCTGGGGGCATTCTGTTGCCCATGTGGCACACTGTCTCTGAGCTCTGGCTTCCCTGGCAGATACTAGCAATGGTGGAAGCATGCTACCAGACTGCTGAATGTTACAAGTCAGGAAGGGGACTGGAGATGGAGGTCAACTGGTGGAGTGTTTGCCTAAGATGCAGGAAGTGCTGGGTTCCATCCTTCATGCCTCAGAGACTGGGTACAGTGGATGTCTGTCATCCCAGAACTCAGGATACAGAGGCAAGAGGATTAGATGTTAAAGGTCATCCTTGACTATGAAGTCAGTTGGAGGCTAGCCTGGGCTATACAAGACCCTTTTGGCCAATAGAAGTGATTGACAGGTCTCATGTCCCACTACAGGACTGCTGCCAGGCTCTGCCTCTCTGTTGTCTGCTAGCCGGGTCCTGACTTCTCTGGGTCTGGAGATAAGGCTCACCATCAGGCTGGTGGTGGAGCTGAGGTGATCTGTGCTATGATTGTCCTTCTGTGGTTGCCTCCCCCCACATCTTTTATCTCTCTTCCTCTCCTCCTTCCCAGTAATTAGGTTCTAGAAGTCTTTTCCCAGTCGTTGAGGTTCCAGGCCTGGGGAGGTGCCTTGATATGTGAATGAATAAATAGTTGAATGCAGAACTCACGTGTCATATACTCTAACCAAGACATATGCTATCTGTCTTTTGGGTTTCTAAACCTCATGGCCACTGGGAAAACATGTTGGTTTCCTGTCCCTCTGACCAGGCTAGTTTCCTTTACTTTTTTGCTAGCCCCTAATAAGTCAACCAGAAGGCCACACTGTTGTGTATGTAGTGTGATAAGCCAACCAGAAGGAGCTGTGTGCTCGGTGTGTTGGGGGGTGTGTTTGAGTGGTGGTATTGGATGGAGCAGGAAAAGGTCAGTTCTCCCTGGCAAAGATCAGCTTTTCCTCAGCTTGTGGCAGCTGTTGTGGGAAGAACCTGGAGTGTGTCCTGCTTTGAGCTTGGGCTGCTTTTGTTAGTCCCAGAGGTTGCATGTCTGGGGAGTGCAGACACCAGCCAAGCACGGGGGTGGAGGGGTTCTGTTAGGGGGAGCTCCATGAAGTGCAACAGTTCTGCCTGCCCTGGCTAGGGACAGCTGCTCAGCATATGTGGCTACTGAGCATCTGAAAGGTGGTTCCTGTACTGAACAGACAGTTATGTTGATATTTACCTTGAGTGGATTAACCTGAAGAGCCACCTTCGGCCATGGCTGCCATTTATAGGGTAAATAAGATCATGACCAAGGAGGGCTACATGCAAATGTTTGCTTTCTGTGTCATGCTGCTATTTAGACAAAGTGAAACTCCCAAGCTGTGACCTAGGATCCTAACAAATGTGGCACAAACCTAGCAAGCCTCAAAGAGCTAATGCAGATGATTTGCAGGTAAAGAATGCTAGGTACTGAGAAATTTGTGACATTTTAATCTGACTCTGGAGCTTTGATGTGTCCAGGTCTGGGGTTTTGAGGTATGTCAGGAGTGTTGGGTGGCAGATGGAATGGGTGTGTCCGAGCTCTGACATTTCTCCGGAGCAAGAGCTTGATTGGAGCACATTTCTCTCGTCTCAGCTTTGGCCAGGTTATAAGAATGGTGCCTAGTTGCCTCGGTGGACTGATGAGTATGTGTAAGGGGCTTGGAGCATAGCAAGGGCTCACGGATATCTGCATAGGCGGTGGCAGCTAAGCCCCTGAGTGTCACAGGGAAAGAGTGCAGGAGACTCCTGGAGGGAGACTACCCATTGCACTCTGGAGGGGTGAGGGGATACAGGAACTGTGTCTGGAGAGGTGAGGGGACTACAGAACCCGAGGGAAGTGAGGAGGACACAGAACCCAGGGCAGCTCTATTTATCTAGGACTCTGTTAGGATATGAATCTCAAGTATCACTCAATAGCCCTTGGCTTGGTCATCAGCATAAAGCTCTATAGCGAGGGACTGGGGCCTTTAAGAGGGTGCCTGGGAGAAGTTAGCTCTTTGAGGGAGACACTGGGGCACTCTCCTCTACCCTTGTACTTTCCTGGCTGCCCTAGGTGGACAGACCTCCTTCTACAAAGGCCCACATGATAGGTCAAAATGACTGACACTTTGTTTTAAGATTTATTTATTTATTTTATGTATATAACACTGTCCTGTCGATCGCTGTCTTCAGACACACCAGAAGAGCGCATCGGATCCCATTACAGACGAGACACCATGTGGTTGCTGAGAATTGAACTCTGTAGTAGTCAGTGTTAACTGCTGAGCCATCTCTCCAGCCTAACTGACACTTTCGAAGCCATCGGTCACAGTAAATCTTTCTTCCTTATAAGTTGATCATCTCAGGCATTTTGTCAGAAGGACAGAAATCTGATAGGCACAAACTTTGGCCCCAGCAGAATTGGAAATTGGCCCATCTGCCCATCTGCAGCTTAAATTCAACATGGTGTCAGGACTGCATGGACACAAGTCACAGCTCTGTGTACCCATGCAGGACTCTGGTTTATATTTTCCCCAGACACAAGGACAGACCCAGCACTAATGCCATTTCAGTGTCTTTAAAACACTCTTTGGTGGTTGGCATTCCTCTAAGATCCCGGGCTATCCCTTTTGTCTCTCCAGGTTTGAGGCTCTGTGGCTCCATTCTCTAGGGAAGCCAGCCCCAGCATCATGAAAGGCATCTTCATTGCTGTTGTCATTGCGGCATTCGCCATCACAGTTGTGGGTGAGAGAGGCCGCACGGCCCCCTTCGCGATATAGCTTTCTTTTCCATTCTGGCCCAACATTCTTGTTCTTGGCGTCCCATGGTACCTACCACCTGGCCTGTTGTGTTGTGCAAGATCCATGTGTCCACTCTACCTTCAGAAAGACTACTCTGTGGCTGGTCGGGGTTGGATTTTCCTGTCGGGGAACGGTGAACAATGAAACTAAACTAATGGGTGTGGCTTCATCTCATAATGTCAGTTTCGGGGATCCTCAGAGAACAGTTGGGCATCCCATCTGGATATTTTTCCTGTTGTAGGTGTGGTGCTCTGTGAATGTCTGCTGGTTGTTGACTATATTCTGTAAATACTTTGTTCTCTCAGACTCCCTGAATTGTACACAGTGTCACGTGTTCAATAGCACCTGTAATGACGATGCCACCGAATGCAATGAAGGGTTCTTCAGTTGTGTGGAGTCCTCCGTCAACTCCACTCTGGGTGAGTGGGGCTGTTGTCGATGGGACTTGTGGGAGGTGGGAGCTGAAGAGGGTGGGCATAGAGGAAGGATACCTGAGACAGGGCTGGGCTATACAGTGCAGGAGACTACCGGGTCATGAACTCCCCAGTGGCTGAGGTGAGCAGGAGCTGGATGGGAATACCGGCACAGAATCAAAAAATTGGATGAGCCTCGTGGCGTTGTGGGAATCACTTCCATTGATTGAAACCTCACTGAAGATACATTTTTGTTGTTGTAAACAGCAAGAGCAACTCAGAGCTGAATAAGAGGCAGGTGTTTTGCCTGAGACATTTGTATTTTTTTCTAGCCATCTCTTCCTTCTGCAGCCTGGCACCCTTCTCTTCTACATCAAATGCGTTTTTGTCAGTGAATGCCTCCCCAGGCATTCTGATCTCTGGGATCTTTCAGGGTACTTAGCAGTCTTCCACGCACAAAAGCAGCAGGGACAATAGCTGACATCTAGGCAAGGGCACTCAAGAGATGGGTCAGTCAACAAAGTGTTTGCTGCACAAAGCATGAGGACCCAAGAGTATCCCTCAAAATCTATGCACAAAGGCTAGGTATGGTAGTGCATGCCTTTAACACCAGCATGGGGGCAGCTAAGATCAGAAGAACCCATAGCTTGATGGCCAGCCAGCCTAAAACTGGTGAGGTCCAGACCACCTCAAGACCCCTTTTCAAAAAATAAGGCGGAGAGCCATTGAGAAAGCTGATGTCAATCTCAACTGATTGAATGCTGGAGTTAGTTATGCCAACATGGCCACTAACTTAATGTGGTTTTGGTTCTCTCTCTCTCTCTCTCTCTCTCTCTCTCTCTCTCTCTCTCTCTGGTGCTGGACATTAAATCCAGGGCTCTGCATGTGCCAGACATGCACTCTACCACACAGCCATACGCCCAATCCCTTAATTAATTTATTTTGACAAATCCACATTTAATGTAACAGCCAAATGTAGCTGATGTCTCCATATTGCATAGCTCTGACTGGATTTTCGTGCAATTTCTAGGAAGGAACCACAGCTGCTACTGTGATGTTGTATCATATACAAAATCCCACTGTGTCTGCTTTATTATTTTTTGAGACATTAGGACAAATTAGTGGCCTGGGGGTGCTGCTTATGTTAGACTAGACTACCATTTTTCTGGTGTCCCTCCTGCCTAAGCGTTTTACCCAACCTTTTGACATCATGACACAACATTGTCACCACAAAACTCATGTTCAAGAACAAGAGATGTAGTTAACAATGGCAACAACAAAATCATGAAAACTTTTAACATATGAGAGTTTACGTTGTGCTGGGCTCACTTACATCTCTTCTGAGTTGCATGTGACCATGTGGGTGAGGCTCCCAAGATGTAGGTTAGCTAATGGCAGAGTTTAAGCCATCTCTCCGTTAATTTGATGAAGGAAAGAGTTCTCTGATGGAGAATGGTTTTCTCTTTGCTTTTGTTTGTTTTCTTTTGTTTGTTTTTGTTGTTTCTTTTTTCCAAGACAAGGTCTCACTATGTAGCCTTGGCTGGCCTGGAGCTCACTATGTAGACCAGGCTGGCCTAGAACTCACAGAGATCTACCTTCTCCTACTTCTCTAGTGCTGGGGTTAAAGACATGCCACTACCACCCGGCTGGGTTCTTCTTGGTATAAGAATTCTTCTCCAGTTTCTCCCAGACTGTGCTGAGCAGAAGTTTATGTCAACTGTCCCTGTCTGAAGCATTGTCTTCTCAGGATGCTGCTCTCCCTGAAGCATCTCCAGGTACTAACAGTCTGTGTTTGCCTTGGTGTAGGAGGGTTCCTCCATTTGTACCAGAACAAGTTTTGCTCCGAATTGAATTGCACTGAGAATAACACGGAGGTGGCCTTCACTGTGCATCTGTTTGATGATCAAAGATTCCATTTTGCAAGCCAATGCTGTCATGGAGAGGCATGCAATAGCACCCACTATGGTTTGTACAGGGCCCAGTAACCTGTCCTGGGTCACATCCTCCCACTCTACCCTTGTTTTTCTGCCTGCTCTGCTTGGCTGGGGGTGGATGTCTCAAGTACAGGCGTTTCTGCACACAGTCGGATAATGTTAGCATCTGACTTATAGCAATTACACAAGAAACATGGGAGATACTAAACCAGCTCTAATATCATGCTCGTCACTTCAGGGAAGATAAGGATTTCATGAGTCATTTTTGTGGCAAGTGAAGCAAATGCTCGTTAGTCATTTTTAAGTTTTGTGATATCAGGGTCTCAACTAAGACTTTTTTCAGACAATGTCTCCTGCAGTCTAGACTGACCTCAAACTTGCTATGGAGCCAAGGATGACCTTCACTCAGTCCTCCTGCCTATGTCTTGAGGGCTGGGATTATAGGTGTGTGCCACCAAGCCTTGCAACATTCTAAGTCTCAGTAACAATTGAAGACTCCCCAAGCTCTTTGTTTATAGGGTCTCCATCTGCTACCATTTACCAGGTTAGAAATTAAAGCTAAGCAAATTCACAAATCTTAATTCAAATACTCGATAGTAAAATCAGTTAGCCACGTGGGGTTGCACATGCTTTTAATCCTAGCACTCCCTTGGGAGGCAGAAGAGGTAGCTAGATCTTTATTAGTTCAAGGCCAGCCTGGTCTACATAGTAAGACTCTGTCTTAAAACAAAAACAAATAATAAGTTATATATTAATACTAGTAAGAGTTTTACTTAGAAACAACTTTCAAAAATTTAATTAGTATATATGTAAATATATAATATATACTAATATGAATATACATATATACTAATATATACACTATTTATTAAAATATATATTAAGCATATGTGTGTGCATTTATCTGCTCCATGCATATGCAATGCCTATGGAAACCAAAAGTGGGTATCAGTTCCTCTGGAGTTGGTTGTAATATGCCTCGTGGTTTCTGGGAACTGAACCTGAGTCCTCTGGAAGAGCAGCCTGTGCTCTTAATTACTAAGACATCTCTTTAGCGCCCCCCCCCTCCCAAATATATATTTTCATAGAGTGTTTAACTCCTGGCTTAGAAGGAAGCTGGGATCTCAGATTTGCTTGTGTATTTAATTTGCTTCGGTCTCATTCGCTATGTGGGGCTTCTGGAAAATTCTACTGCATGCACACAAGATGACGGGAGTAGTAAAAGAAGTAGATAATGTCTTGGTGTTTTATAAAAGTGTTTTTAAAAAAGTAAAGAATAGAGTTTATTCGGGACATGAAGAGGGGAGTAGAGGCAGAGAAAGGCAGAGAGAGGGAGAGAGTAGAGAAGTAGAGGCCGGCCATGACCACGTGGAGAGAGGGAAGGGAATGGGGAAGAGAGAGGGGAAGGGAAGAGCCCAAGAGGGCAAGAGAGAACTAAGAGAGTAAGAGCTGTAAAAGTGGTTGTAACCATTTGGAATCTCTGCAGGTCTCAGGGACCCAGGAGTTCCTGGACCACAGTTTGAGAAGTGGTTTTCTAGATCAAAGTCTTCATTTAGAGCAGTGGTTCTCAACATGTGGATCACCACCATCAGAATCCCCAACTACAGATTTATTTCTGTTGCTACTTCATAACTGTAACTTTGCTACTGAGCAGTGTCTCAGTTCCTAAGACCATTGGAAATACGTGTTTTTCTGATGGTCATGATCCACAGGTTGAGAATCACTGATTCAGAAGAAGAAACAAACCAAACCAAAACAAAAAAATGTGGGCAGAGATGGTGAGGTTCATCATCATAAACATAGGCAGTTAGGAGTAAGGCTCGTTCTTAATGTGATTAATTTTTTTTCTCCATCACAATATGAAAATGGACCATTTTCATCTGCTCAGAACAAGTCTTAATGCCAATCAGACACCTGTTGGCTAAGGCTCCAAACAGTCCGCTGATGTTGACATTGACTACAGCTTGTATTCTTCTGCTTCTCCCTTATGTCTACCCCACAGCACTGTGAATCACCATTCTTGCCAACTGGCTGGTGCACAAGGATGGATCTCAGGAGTTGTGCATAGGAAACCTTTGGGCAAAGCATGTGTCTTTAGGGTTAGATCTGAGGTTTCCCGAACGTAGACTTTCCAGCAGCTTTTCTGCGTGCTTGTCCCTGCCTCTCAAGACAGTGTGATAATATGGATCTAAGTAATGGCTTTCCTCTACCCAGAATATGGACCACAGAACATCACTAACACGCAGTGCTGGTCTTGCTTTGGTGACAACAAAACACTCTGCCAGGAGAAACCCCAGCAGTGTTACAAAGGAGAACAATGTGTCCATATCACTGCGGAGCTTACAAATGGTAAGTCTGGAGCTTCAGCTCCTTAATAGGCCTAAATTGAAACAAGATTTAAACTGGGGATGGCAGAAACAGAGGAGGGATTAGCACTGGGTGTCTTTCAGTTAGAGACCACCAGGAAGCCTTCTGCTGGCTGCTACTTCGGCTCTTTGTCCAGGGCTACATCTGGTTGCCTTTCTCCCGCCCTTTTGAAGTCACACCCCAGCTTCAGTTATCTGACTGCGTGGTCCTCCTGGCACTTGCTTCTTTACTCAGCTGCCATTGCTCTTTAGGTGTGGACCCATGTGACTTTTATTTGTTTTTAATATCTATATATACTTTTTCTTCTATGTCTTGAGAGGTATTGGCTTGGGGCAGCTAGGACCATCTGGTTATTTCTTTTCTTCTACAAAAGCAATCTGAGTATGACCATCATTTTTGCCAGAGTACCCGGCCAACCTGACAGCAGCACGCAGTGCACATTTGCTTCTTGCTGAAGGAACAGCCCTGGGGCCACTGCCGCCCTGTAGCTCTGTCCTTATTTTCCCAGAAGAGAGTGGATCTCTGCTGGTCCTTTGTGGTGGTGGGTAGGAGGGGAGGACAGTGGGGCCAGGCTAGGGCCATCTCAGGAGTCAGGGCCGGAAGTGAATTGTGTAGTGTTCTCCTACACACTATAGTGGGTGCAACCAATGTGTCCATCCTGACTAAGGGCACTCTTGGGAATGTGGTCTAGTGATGTCCAAGAAGGAAAAATAGAAGTACAAATCAAAAACAAATAACCAGCCTATCTCAGCTCAGACTAATATGCGCTTAAGACCTGCACCCAAATGCAAATTTCATTTCGATTTCTGCTTAATATTAACTTCAAAGCTTAACTAGAATCACGGAACTTGCAGTTTATCCAAGTATTTTGTTTTATTTAAAGCCTTTAAAACTATTATTTTTTTCAAAACAGTGTTTCTCTGTGTAGCCCTGGCTGTCCTGGAACTCACTCTGTAGACCAGGCTGGCCTCGAACTCAGAAATCCGCCTGTCTCTGCCTCCCAAGTGCTGGGATTAAAGGCATGCGCCACCACTGCCAGGCCTTTAAAACTATTTTTAAGAAATGTTTTAGGACTACAGTAAAGCTGGGTTAAAGGCACAGACACTTCCTCTGCTGCCTGGCTTGTGTGTGATTGCTATCATTCTTAAAGTGCCTACCACAGTGGTGAGCCTACACAGGCACTCACTGTCATCCAAGTCCACAGTTTACCTCAGGGTCACTCCTGATATAGTCCATTCTACCCTGACAGTGCCACATAGAGGAAGGCCTTGTCTGAAGGACTTCTGTCTTCTTGTCTGAAAGACTACCTGCTCAAGCTTTTCTTCTACCCAGCAAGACTCTGGCAGCCACTGGTCTTTTTTACTGCCTCTATAAATTTTCATATCTCAGAATGTCTGTTCTCTTTCCCTCTCCCTCTCTCTGTCTCTCTCTGTTTTTCTGTCTGTCTTCTCTATCTCCCAGAGGCCTCACATGTGCAAAGCATACATTCTACCACTGCAAAAGGTCACATTTTCCTTTTGAAAGGCTCGAGGTACCCACACTGCCCTGGTTTTTAATTCCGAAGTTGTGCCTAAAGGCAGCAACAGCAGCAAAAAACTACTCTCAACTCGTCCCTGTGTCTCCTGGTGATGTAGCCTCATTAATGCTCAAAGCCAGGCAGACCACAAACGGACTTTTTCTGGCTTGTCAAGATGTGTCAAGCACTGTACTTCCTGACGCAGAGTATCTCAGCTCTCAGCACTGATACCTGGGGTGAAGCCAGAGCAAACTGCTTTCTTCCTGGGGTTCGGTGGTCTGTTTCACACAATACACTCTGACTGCACCTAGTCCCTTCACATTCTTGAGCCCCTTCAGTCCTCAGCGAGCTCCCTGTTTCCTAGGGACAGTTGAGTTGCAGCTGACAGACCTGTAGGGGCACAGCCATTCAGAAGTAGCTGCTATTATAGCTATGTCTTTGAAAGAGCCACGGACCTTCCCCTATAACCTGAACTTGAAACTATGTTTAAGTAAACAGAGCTCCGACTTGAGACAGAGGCGCTGAGAATCTCCTGCACACTTTCTGTTGACTTTTCTTTTTCTCTCAAGGAAAACTCAGTCAGGAAGAAATCAGACCCAGAGGAGTAAGGCCTCAAAGGAAATGCTGGGTGGCAGGGTGAGCCCGGGGTGCCTGCTGACTCATTCCTTTCTGAATGGAGAGTTGAGAGAAAGAATGGACCCTGAGCCTGTGACCCATGTCTGCCTTTTCCTTTTGATTCCTCCTTCCCTCTCTCCTCTTTCTCTCCCCCTTCTTTCTTTTTCCTTTCCCTTCCCTTTGTATTTTTCTTGATGAAGTCTTGCCACACAGCTGAGGCTGTCCTTGAACTCACGGTTTTCCTGCTACAGTCTGCTAAGTACTGGGCTTGCAGGTGTGCACCACCATACCTGGTTTGTTTTTTGCCTTTTTCATCAGACAGCTTCACAGGAACATGAGAGACAGGGCATTCAAGATCCAGCTTCCAGCTCTCTTTTAAGTCTGGGTTTGCAACCCACCTCTCACAGCCTCAGTGGCTTTTAGGGTTGGGTGAGGAGGGGCCTGGACTCTGACTCCATAGTTCTTGGACTGCTACTTGTGATATTCTTAACTCTGGACTTCTTCCTTAAAGACGGCTTCCAGGAGTCGAGAGGCTGTAGCACACTGTTCAACTCCTCACAGATGAATAACTGCATGGGCTGGGGGCTTAGGCAGAGGGTTGTACAGAGTTCTGATTGTCTCATTTATCTCTTCAGGCACTGGTAGAGTGGAGCTGAAGGGCTGTTCTGATATTAGCAACTCTACTTGTCAATTCCTGTCTGCTGGGAACAAAACAGTTGGAGAGTTCCTTTTCAAGTCTGTTGAATGCACAGAGTCCACTGAGCTCAACTTGATCACTGTTACCCCACCGGGCAACAAAACTTCCATCACCTCCATTACCCCACCAGCCAGCATGGCCATCAAAGCTTCCTTTACCTCCTCTATCTTTGGCAGCCTCCTTCTTCTGAAGCTGCTGTTCTGAGGTCCCTGAGCTTTGCCCCATCCAGTGTCCCACGGGTGTTAACACCTTTTTCTTCACATACCTTCCAGTTAAACTGTCCAGTGGGTTGGAAGTCACAGGACTCTGGGCAATGCTAGCAGCCATATTATCTTCCTTATTAAAGTGTTGCTTGAGGTCTAGACAATCTGTTCTGATACGGTTAGGACTGGTTGTTGTTCAAGTCATTGCCCAGCCCTTATCATTTCTGGGTAGAGGTGGGGGTCTTTGCTTTGGAGATAGGTGCTTCTTTGCCTCAGGACTCAATGACATCTCTGTTCCTGGTCCATCTTGCTTCTGAGAAGCCAAACCCATGGCCTTGCAGGTACCTCCTACTAGCATGCACTCCATCATCCCTGCACTCCATCATCCCTGCACTCCAGCAACCCTGTAATCCATCATCCCTGCACTCCAGCATCCCTCTACTACAACATCCATCCCTGTACCCCAGCATCCCTGCACTCCAGCATCCATGCACTTCAGCATCCCTGCACTCCAGCATCCCTATATTCCAGCATCCCTGTACTCCATCATCCCTGTACTCCAGCATCCCTGCTAATGCAGTCACTTGCAGGAAGTACTCTAGCACTGTCATGTCTTGTGCTGCTCTTAGTACCAACACAGAAGTTCAGCAGCTTTTCAATCTGTTATTCATCAATTTTCCTGGCTATGTCCAGAGGCCCACAGCAAATGAAGAAAAGAATGTCACCACAGAGTTCTGTCACTATGAAGACACAAGAAGGGCATATGCAGAAGGACTTCTGAGGACCAGAATGCTCCCACTGGTTGAATGATCAAGTCTTCAGAAATACGGAAGACAGGGGGCTCAGAGCCTGGGATTAGGAGGTAGTACTGTGCAGGGTGGAATATAGCCAGAGAGAGCCCTGGTCCCTTCACTTAAGAGAGTTGAACCTGGTCAGCCATTCTACAGCAGATACTCAGGGGACAAGACAGCCACTCAGACCCAAGCTTGTAGGGTTCAGGTTTAAATAGTAAGGTGGGTGATAGACTAGTTTTGGATAAATAGGGTTTTCTGTAATAACGAAATAAAAAGGTGTGGGCCAGCAAGAGTTTGTATTGTTCAGAGCTGCTGACAATGAAGCAAGAGCAAGCCACCATGGGGGCTATGATGGAACACATCACTGTGCCTGTTCTGACTCACTTTAGATCTTTAAAACCATTGTTTTTACTATTTCTGTGTACATGGTATGTGCATTTGTGTATGTATGCATGCATGTATGTGTGTATGTATGTATGATGTGTGTGTTCATATGAGTACAGTGTTCACAGAGACAAGAAGAGGGTGCCAGATACTCTGAGGATGGAGTTACAGGTGAGGCTACAGCCTGATGTGGCTTCTGGGATGCAAATCTAGGTCCTTTGCAAGAGCAGCAACTGCTCTTGACCGCAGAACAGTCTCTCTGGCTCACTTTAGCTTTTTATTTTGAATTTCATGTTAACTGAAAAGCTACAAAACCAGGAGTGCCATCATCCAGTGTTCTAGATTTATGTCTGTTGCTGTCTCACACAGGCACACACAGACACACACACACATGCACACAATTTAGGAGATAAATGGCTTATTTCAGACCACAGTTCCAGGCTACAGTTTTAACACTCAGAAGTCACAGCAGCAGGAGTGTGAAGCAGCTGGTCATATGGCATAGTTAAGAGCAGAGAGAAACATACACATAGTATCACCTTGATCACCTTGACTTCTTATCATACAGTTCAGGACCCCCTGCCCAGGGAATGACACCACCCATAGTGGAATGTGTTTTTGCATATCAATTACTTAATTAAGATACCCTTCCCCCCCACACACACAACAAGACATACCTACAGGCCAACCTAGTATAGACAATGCCTCCTGAGACTCTCTTCCCAGGTTGTTCTAAGTCAAGTTGATAGTTGAAGCTGATCATCACATCCCACCTTTTGTCAGTGTGACATACAACACAACATTTTAAACCATAATCTTTTTTTATTATTATGTGTATGGATGTTTGCCTGAAAGCATGTTTGTGTACCGTGTGAATGCCCCCCATGCCTGCTGAAGCCTGGAGAGGGAACTGTATTATCTGGAACAAGAATTACAAACAATTGTGCGCTATCCCAGGAGCAGCAGCCACTGTGGGCTCAGAATGGCTCATTTCCCCTTCCATTTTAGATCTGTTTCTTCAACCAATATTTCTGATAGAAATACACAGAGGGAAATGCAGAAAGACATATAGTAAGGGACAACCAGGGATGGTCCACAGATTTAAACTAGGGTCTCTCTGGTGATGTCTTATGCAAATCCTAGACACTGGAACTAGGGCTGGGTCCAGACTTTTGTAAGTGCCCTATGCAGCAGGTGTCATAAACAGATTCACCTCCAGAGAGGACAGATCCAGGTGACTTTCTGTAGCTTCCTGTTTAGGGTGGAGATATCTGGAGCAGAGGTGGGAGAGGTTCCTGGGGTTCTGGAATGTCTCAGAGGGCACACTCCCTAGGAAACACCAGTCCTTTGTGCAATCAGCCCAGGGGATCTGAGGCCCTAGTGTCTCTGGGAATCTTGCTGGGGTCTCCAGAATGTCATGAGGTAACTCCTTTAAAGAACACGGGCCCCTAAAGCCAACAGAAAGTCTTTATTTGCCAGCTGGAGGGGAATTTGCCCAAAATGTGTAGCCCCAAGCCTCGCTATTCTTTGCTGTTTATGCACACAACCGACATCCTGGTTGACACACTTTGGTTAGAAAGAACAGTTAGGGAGAAGCAAAACTACAGGAGCCAAAAAGCAAGGTTGGTACATTAGAGACTCTCCCAGATTCTGGAACTATGGGCTAGATCCTTGTTCCCATTTTGGCAGGTGTCTACTTGCTAGGTACTAAGGTCAGGATGGTGTTTCTAATATGGTACCCGCTTTACAAAATTGTTGGGGTCTACAAAAGTCTTGGGTCCTGTTATACAATTAGGTATAAATAAACTCAAAATCCAGCAGGGCGCATCCTAAATCTTTTGGGTCCAATGTTCAGTATCTGACGTTCCTAATGGAATTTTTGCTCCAAAGGACTTAGGAAGCCCCACCCTTCCAGCTCTGACACCTGCAATCCATGCACCTTCTCTTTTTAGGGTGGCTCAACTCTATACCAGCAGGTTTACACGGTCTTAGCACCTCCTCAGCTCCTTTCTATGATGTCCTAAATCTTGTTATCCTTTATGCTTTCATAACAAGTACCATGTGGATGACACTTACATCTCCAAGATCTGCTGTCAGCTTGAGATGTGGTCTGCCCCTCTTGGATCACACCTATATCAGATTCTGTGTGCTGACACTGAGGAAATACTTTTCTTTCTTCCATTGAAGCTAAGAACTTCATTTCAGTGGTGTTGATTTCTATGATCATCATAGCTGCTTTTTCAGTCCCAATTTGATCAGCACACACAGATTCTTAGCCAAAATACCACACAGAATGACTGCATCCCATTCTTGATAGAGTCTTAGATAATCTCTAAAACCCACAATCTGGGTCTCAACTGTGTATGTTTCTTACAAAATTTTTTATCTTCCAAGTTACCACTTAAATGTCCCATTCCTCTGTTTCCAGTATCCAGTGACTTTTCTAGCCCAAGTGTGCCAAATGCTCTCATTTTCCCTATAAAACAGTCCAAAGCACAAAAGCTATATAGTCAAGTCTACTACAACAACAAAGCCACTTCCTCAGTATAGAATTTTGCTCTAGTTTAATTTCTGTTCCTGTGATAAAATACTCTGACAAAAGAACAACTTAGGGGAGAAAGGATTTGTTTTAGACCACAGTTCCAGGTTACAGTCCATCCCTGCAGGGCAGGAGCTTCATACAGCTGGTCTACCCTATCTATAATTGAGAGCAGAGAGAAATGTGTGCATATACCTTACTTTACTGCTTGCTTATACTCAGCTCAATTTCTCCACTCTCAGCTCAGGACTCCCTAGGATATGGTGTCATCTATGGTAGGTTGGGTCTTCCCCCATCAATTGACTCAATTAAGACAATCTCTTTTAGACATACCCACAGACCAACCCAATATAGACGACTCCTTGTTGACACTCTCTTTCCAAGTGAGTCTGGGTTGTGTCAAGTTGACAATTAACGCTAACCATCATGCTTGGTTCTCTTTAGGTCTGCATCTCACATCACCTCAATATAGCACTGAAGAGAAAATGAGCATTGGAAAGGTATCTTTGGCCAATGTTGGGGGTTCAGGAATCACCACACAAACCCTAGGAATACCAATCTCAGTTAAGCAAAGATAGTTTATTGAACACACACACACACCAAAACTGATTAATCAGGACCACAAAAAATGGACTAGGGAACCTAATTGTGTCTGTTCTTAGGGCAGGCTTTTTATAGGAAAAACGATGTTCAGAAGTTCAGATGGCAAGGCTAGAGGCAGCACTACATTTTGGCTAACTAGATAAAGTATTAGCAGCTGACTTTTAAGCTGATTGGTCCTAAGTGAGGTAAGAGGGGTGGTGGATGGGTGGTGAACAGGGGAGTTTCAGAGCACTGAGATAACAGAGCATAAGCAATGCAACCATAGTGTTATGTATGACCTTTTAGGAGAATGCTTTCAGTGTCAGCTATAGGTAATTACTTCTGGGAAGAGGAGTCTGAGAACCTGAACTTAATTTCCCCTTATGAACAAAACAGAGACTGAATATAAATGGCTGCTATTATGTTAAAAGGAGCAGGCTTCAACAGCCAACACACTTCATTTGTATTTTATCAGGTTTCTCTACTGTTCTCTTTCAGGTCTGCTTTCTAGTTTTCTATGATGAATCTCATGTTTCTATTCCATTCTTCGATACTTTTGGGATCTTTCAAGACCTTGATAATTAAGAATATATCTGTCAACTGTTTTCTAAAAGGTCTCTCAATTTAAGCTTGTCTCTGAACTTTCTTATAGAAGTCATGCATTTTGGCAATGCTGTGGGTTTAAGGAGGCCCTTGATACTAATGGGTTGTGTTGCTTATCCTTGGCCAGTTGGTGAAGGTGTTATCTACCAGATGGTCCTGGTTGGGCAGTTTTCCTGACCAGTTCTTCTCTGAGAATAAATAGGCCAAGATCTTTATATCCCACCATCCACTGGGACTTTTTAAATACTCAATAAATGTTATGTATGTAGTTCTTTGATGTGTGTGTGTGGAAATCTAAGGGACAGTGCAGCATTCCTGAGGAGACTGAGTTGGCAGCAAAATCCACAATTTGTGTTTTTTCCTCACTGGCCAGATCCCAGACACATGGCCTGTGGAAGTTTACCCATGTGCATCTCTTCAGGCTATATACATCAGAAGCATTCTTGCTCAGTGGTTAGGGACTGGACCTCTAAAATATGAAAGTTTGGTTCTCAGTTCCAACCCTGGTTCTCACCTCTCATGTTTTAGCTTTGCCACCTGTGCCATGGGAACAATGGTCTTGCCTGATCTATGGGGTCAGGAGAGGTGTAGATGGTTCTCAAGATGTGTTGTGCACATCAGCATTAGTGGTAGGTAGAGGACTGCAGTTTGGAAGCTGGTCCTCTCAGGGGCTCTCTTAGCATTGATGATTAAATATCAGCTCTGAAAAATGTTGAAGATGATTTGTGTCTCTTATTACCAAATGCCCAGCCAAAATTTTATTCTTTTTATGAAGATTCTCAAGCACATCCACCTTAGTATGCAAATCTGCTTTCCTCATTGAGAAACAGCAAACATTGCGTGGTGTTTTGACAGCACAGGGGGATCTTTGCCATTATTAAGGGAGAGTGCTGTGTGTATGTATCTGACAACATGGGTAATGTATCATCTGTTGCAGATTTTTATGTCCACATTAAGTCTGCCAGGTTCTTACTTCAGTTTTAATGATTTCTAAGTATCGTCTGCAGGTTTTCATGGTAGAAAAATGTCTCATTTTTAACGTTAATTTTGAATTAAACATGAAAATCTGCTGTAAGCTTTACAGCTTGTGTGATTTGATGTTTCACTGATGAAATCTTTCTCAAATTCTTATGTAATTATTTTGACTCTTTGATGCCTAAACACAGACCCTTGGTGTCTCTTTAGATCAGGCAGATAGAGACTTTCAATACTATATAAGTAGCATCAATATTCCTGTCAAGCCTGAAGAAGCCTCAGGGGGCTGGAGAGATGGCTCAGCAGTTAGGAGCACTTGCAGCTCTGGTAGATGACTGGAGTAAGGTACTGGTACACATATACAGGGGTCCACAAATACCTATGACTCCAGCTTCTGGTTCCTTCTTCTGGACTCTGTGGGTACGTACATAAATGGCACGCGCGTACACACACACAAATCTCAAAAACCAAAACCAAATCCAAAACCCTCAGGACAGAGACTTTCAGCTATCATCAACCCTTAAGATGAAGGGGTCCATGTCTCAGAAGGATAAACTGAGACAGGATAGAAAAACAGGGAAAACAAAAGAGGCTCTCACAAATTAGATGTAGGCCATGCACATGAAAGCATATATCTTCACTTCTTGTGGCCTACCTACAGTAATGATGCTGCTTTTGAGCTGTGTTTTTATATCACCAGTCTGTAAATATGTAGAATGCACCCCATAAACCTTAGAGCTCATCCCTTAGCTAAGTACAGGGTTCCAGCAGGCTTTAATAGTCTAAGTCCTGTGAACAGTGTATAAGGAAGTAATGATACCCTATGTGTATAACAATTGTTAAGGTGAGTCAACATGACTGTCTTAGATGCCCACATGTATTATAAAGTGTCAGCCACTGTTCTCTTATGTCTCTGTCTGTGTATTGATGACCTCAATTCTATATTAAAACACTTTCTCAAACTCTTTGCTTCAAAAGGCAAAGTAAATGGGAGGGGGTAGTGAGGCCTGTTCTTGGTCTGTTGGAGGTGCTGAGAAGGAACACTCCTTTCTCCCTTCTCCTCCCCTTTCTTCTTTCTTCTCTTCTTCCTCCTCCTTCCTTCTCTTCCTCCCTCCTTTCCCTCCTTTCTATTCCCCTCCATCTCTTCTTTCTTCTCCTGCCTCATACCTTCTTTCTGGATTAAATGTTTTTCAACACATATACTCATAATTACACCTAGTACTTTTTTAGCCTTTCTTAGACATCGACTCCTTCTAAGGATTCTTCTAAGGATTCTTAGTGATCACACTAAGACATTTAATAGGAGCCCATCAGATATACCTGGACTCTGACCACTTTTCAATTTAGGCCCCACTTGGTCTTTCTTGGCAGTGGTTCAGCTCAATCTCAGTCTCCCTTGCAATCCCCCTCTCCCCCAGCTTTGCTTGTCGTAAAGCAGAGTGTTGGGGTGTGTGTGAGTGTGTGTGATAGAGTGTGTGTGAGAGTGTGTATGTGTGTGAGTGTGTGTATGTGTGTAAGTGTGTGAGTGTGTGTGAGTGTGTATGTATGTGTGTATGTGAGTGTGTGTTTATGTGTGTGTGAGTGTGTGTGAGTGAGTGTATGTGAGTGTGTGTATGTGTGTGAGTGTGTGTATGTGTGTGAGTGTGTATGAGTGTGTGAGTGTGTATGTGTGTGTGAGAGTGTGTATGTGAGTGTGTGTTTATGTATGTGTGTGAGTGTGTGAGTGTGTGAGAGTGTGTATGTGTGAGTGTGAGTGTGTATGTATGTGTGTGTATGTGAGTGTGTGTTTGAGTGTGTGTGAGTGTGTGTGTGTTTGTGTGTGAGTGTGTGTATGTGAGTGTGTGTGAGTGTGTGAGAGTGTGTGTGTATGTATGTGAGTGTGTATGTGTGTGTGAGTGTGTGAGTGTGTGTGAGTGTGTGTATGTGTGTATGAGGAGACTAACTGGGAAGACAGTAACTGGGGGGAGTGAGAGGTCACAGAGGGGAACTGGGGGAGGGAAGTGAAGGAGAGCAAAGTATAATAACATATAAGGATAAAGATGCCATGAAAAAGCCCATCACCCAGTATGCTGAGCTAAAAACAGTTTTTAAAAAGTCTGTACAAATAAAAGAATATGCCCTTGGTTCAGTTAAATTTATTTATGTAATAATGTAGGAGACAGTTTGCTACCTATAGGGGCAGCTTTAGGCCAAGTGCAAATGAACAGAACACTTGCCTGTTTGCCCAGAAGATGCCTTTGACTTGTAATGGAATCACTCTGTGCTCCCAGGAGAATGGTGAGGCAAGATGCCCTCAGTGTACAATGGTACCCAGGGAACAAAGCTAGGAGCCAGGACCTGAAAGTGTATGAAGTATATTTCGAATGATCTGGAAACAGCCAGAAAAGATATTTTAAGTTTCAGTAAAGTGTCAAGGACAATTACCTGATTAGATAATTTTTAATAGTTATTTTCTTTGTCAACTTTTCTAAACTTGCTTTTAAGTCTTAAAATAAGCTTTCAGCTCCTCCTGGGCCTGGAAGGTGATGTGGTTGGTCCATCTCTGCCCTCATTACACACGCTATTTACTCTTTTCAGAATCTGCTGATTGCAATCTTGTTTTTACGGGCCTGGGCTCACATTCAATCTTTGGCAGTGAGCCTCCTGGACAGATATGAACCTGGACTGTTGGGAGTAATTTGAAAGTGTACAGAGCTGGTGAATGGGTGTCCTTACTGTTTAGTCTAAGGATTGCTAGTCCTTTCTAGACAGAAGTGAGAGCCAAATTGCTATCATATTTCTGTACAGGCGTGGGCAAGAACCCCTCCCCCATTAAAGGCTCCAATGCAAATGCTGTGGGCATCTCAGTCACCCTCTGAGACCACAGCAGGCATCTTTGGAGGACATGCTTTGCTCTTGTGTTGTTTCACCCCTTTCTGTAAACATTCTGATGCTATGTTTTAAAATATTCTATTGGTGTGTGTGTGTGTGTGCGTTTTGAGACAGGGATCCTCCATGTAGCCCTGGCTGGCTTAAAACTCACTGTATAGCCTGGGTTGGTCTCCCAATGCATGATTGTGATGATTCACTCAGATTCATTATGACCATGAGGAGGATTTTTATTGAGGAACTGGTACCAGGGACTTGGCACCAAGTCTGCATCTGAGAGTGCTCCCAAGATACAGCACCTAGCCATAGTAAGCCAGGGCTTATAAAGGCAAGACCCATAAATTTATAATTTTGGATCTTGTAATTATCTTTTTGAGCAGAGTAAGCAAGTCTGATTACAAAAGCAGAGATAGCAGTTAGCCTTATGACCTATTATTATCTTTCAAGAATAGCAAAATTTTGAGAATAATCTTTAATTTCTGGGAAAAAGAAATGTGGGTTGCTAGGGTACAGCTTGTACACGTTAGGAGGTTACGTGTTAGAGGCATATATATATATATATTTATGCATATGTATATAAGTATATGTGTATATATACTTGTATATATACACACACACACACACAAACACACACACAACTTAAGCATAGTAATTAAAACCTAATGTAATGTTAACCATCACATCCCCTCGAGTTGTTTTCTGAGTCAGAGCTTTGACTCTCTGGTGGATGACTTGCTCATATTTCTAAAGCCATATAATAACCTTCTGGTAGAGGGAACTAGTTTCCTTTGTACCTAACATTCCAGCCGTTTGTTGAGGATAAGAGGTGATGTAATCTCTTCTGTAACTGCTTCTCAGCTTCTCAGGGGGTTGTTTTCAGGGGCCAGGAAAGTTGGAATATTGGTCAAAGGCAGGGGGGATTCAAGTAACAGGCAGTGGGGGATAGGTAGGGATTCATCAGAAACATCTGGTTTGTTGACCCAGATGGAGAGACAGGACTCAATCACATTGATAGAACTGGCTTTTATCAGCTTTCAGAAAGTTTAGAGCTCTCTGATTTTGGAGCAGTTTGTAGTCTGCAGATGATTCCTGATGGTGTCTGTCAGTTCAGTGTAAATCTGCTGGGACAGATATAGACTAGGGACAGAAGTTAACATTTAGAAACTCAGGGGAGAATTTTACATCTGGAACTTCCCCTCAGGTATAAGCAGTAGGTGGAGAAGCTTAGGCAGTTGATTGACAGGAGTATTTATCTTGAGTCCATTTGACCTGTGACAGGTGTATTCAAGTTGTGATTTCCAAAAGCTTATATGAATTTTTTAAAAAATATTTACAAGAAAAGATAAAAGTTTTAGATATTGTCTTAGTTGGGGTTTCTATTCCTGCACAAACATCATGACCAAGAAGCAAGTTGGGGAGGAAAGTTTATTGAGCTTACACTTCCTCACAGCTGTTCATTACTAAAGGAAGTCAGGACTGGAACTCAAGCCGGTCAGGAAGCAGGAGCTGATGAAGAGGCCATGGAGAGATGTTCCTTACTGGCTTGCTTCCCCTGGCTTGCTCAGCTTGCTTTCTTATAGAACCTAAGACTAACAGCCCAGGGCTGGCACCACCCACAATGGGCTATACCCCCACCTTGATCACTAATTGAGAAAATGCCTTACAGCTGGATCTCATGGAGGCGTTTCCTCAAGGGAGGCTCCTTTGTCTGTGATAACTCCAGCTTGTGTCAAGTTGACACACAAAACCTGCCAGTACAGATATATTAGTATTACCAATGTTTGTGATTTGTACTAAAATCTATATTGTAGAAAAAGCAGTAGACTCATGTCTTTGAGACATAGTAAAAGCTTGAGGGTCCAAAAGGTGATTCTGAGTTTAAAATGTAGGGCTGGATGTGTGTGTGTGTGTGTGTGTGTGTGTGCGCGCGCGCACGCGCTCGCACAGTGCATGTATGTGTGTGCATAGACTTAGCAGAGATTTTTTTTAGCATAACAGGAAGCATCTTTAAGTTTATATTTAGAAGACATTCAAAAAAAATTCAAAATTCTAAGCTTGTGACTATGAAAATAGTCATCAGTGCTTTATCAAGCCTAGATTAATAACGTATTAGAAAGTTATTAATTAATATGTTAAAACTTTGAACTTTGGAAAGTTTAGCAGTATGTATCCATTTTAAGCTTTGTTTTCTAGAACCTCTAATAAATTTATTCTTCAATCAAGTTAACATAAGGAAGGTTTTATTTACTATGATCAATCACTATTTTCTCTTTTGGAAAAAGGACTAAATAAACAGGTCTTCTGAATGTCAACTTTGTCTCAAATGTCATGAGACATAATTTGGTCAGAGTTTGGGAGAGACAAAGATGGTTGAGATCTTTATTATTCTAGATAGTGGATAATAAAGGCTTGAAGGTCACACATGAATATTTAGCTGAAGAGTTAGGGCCACAACCATAAGCACCAGAAACTTGAGATACTCTCTTTTTGGTGAAGCACAGAGGCCCAACTGAAGACTGATACTATGTCTAGGAAGCTCCTCTCTCTCCCTCCACACTGTGGGTTACTTTCTATTTGTCATTTTTACTTGGAAAAAAGAAGGAGGAAAAGGGTAGTGGAATGCTAATGTACAGCCTGTACAAGTTAGGGGTTTATATGTTAGAAGCATTTAAAAAATATTTGTACATTTTATCATCTTATACATAGTAATTCAAACCTTAAATGTAATGTTGACCACCACTGTACTCTTCTTGCTTCAGTGTATTGAGAGCTTGTATTAATAGGCATGTATGTAGTTTCAAGTTTGAGCATCACCATTATTGTCTTCTTCTTCTTTTTCTTCTTCTTCTTCTTCTTCTTCTTCTTCTTCTTCTTCTTCTTCTTCTTCTTCTTCTCCTCCTCCTCCTCCTCCTCCTCCTCCTCCTCCTCCTCCTCCTCCTCCTCTTTCTTTCTAGTGTGGTAAGGTTTAAATACATAATAGAGTATAAAATCGCCATGGTCTCCGAACTTCTGAGAAGTCTGAAGGTACCTGACGAGAAGTTGTGCATCTCAAGCTAAGATATCCACCATGGGCTTATGGCATCCAATCTACTGATGCCAACAGCAGGATGGCTGCCTGGCTTGGGGGAATCAGAGGAGCTGCAGCTGCTTTGTGGTATCTGAATTTATAAGGGGTTCAGTGAGCAGATGAAGTTCAGTTTCTGCTCACTACTTCCCATGCCAGATTGGTGTTTGACTACACCCACATCTAGTAATGTAGACTAAGTTAGCTGATCATGGAGGGCTTCTGAGGGCAGGAGGTTGAGGCAATGGAGTTTATCTTTAAGAAGTGTGTCAAGGGCCTTGAATCTATGGTATCACTGGATCTAGTGAGTTGTTCTGTTCCATCTTGGGACTGAGAGGTAGCATGCAGAAATGCAGATGCCAAAGAGACAGGTGGGGCTACTCTTGCAGTATCTACCATTGTCCCAAGGAATGCAAACTTCTACTGCAGCTCTAAGGGTACCTACCACTTTTGTCCAAGGATCAGTATATGGTAGCCTCATGTTCGCTACAGGCCCATAAGCTCTCTGGTTCTCAGGAAAAGCCTTCCTACTTCTAGGAGAATTTTGGGATAGAGTGCTAAGAACTGTCCTAGTCAGTGGACTGTGATGACAGGGAACAACAGTAGTTAGGGGCAACAGCTGTAGGCCTGTGGACTCCCTCCTCACTTCCATCCCTTTGTGGGCCAGGATTTTAACATACAAATAACTACCTTGGATCCTACATTCTCCGGAGGTCAATCATACATTTTGTGAATTTGTAACTTATGTTTTTTATCCCTCAACATATATGTTCTGGCCTTATAATACAGGGCAGTTTAATCCAAGGCCTTCATTCCTGTACTGTGTTTTTAGGTACATGAGCGATTTCAAGTACAGGTCAGTCTATACAACACTGACTTGTGGTTATTTTTTTCACCACAGTAAGCCTCTGTTCAGAGTGCCTTGCCTATTAACCATGCCATTTTTTGTAAGCCAAAGCTGGTTTTTATGGTATATAGACCTTGTTACCCCTTCTACCTTGAGACGGTAGGAAAGTAGGTTTTAGTTGGACTGCTCATGACGTGAATTCCTGCTGGAAGATTGGAAATTAGTCTAAACCATAGTTTCTTAAGCTGCCAATCATGACCCCAATGGAGCTGTGTAACTGAATGTGAGAGTTGTAAAAAACCAACCAACTAACCAACCACCCAACACATTGGCAACAATAAAGACTCTTCATTATGCAATGACAAAAAGCTAATTCAAAATCTAAAATGCCCCGGAGTCTAGGCTGTGTGTAGGAGCACTTACCCATGTTGTATCCCACATCTTCACTGACACCTTGGTTCTGGACACATAGGCTCTCTGCTCCTGCTGCCATGCCACATGATGCTAACAAACTCTGTCTGAAACACATCAGCTCAAATTGAGACTATTGTATGTTATGAATGTGGTGTTTTCTTTGTACACATCAAGTTTCCTACTCCTTTAGAAATATAAGTAATTACACCAATGAGACTTTAGATATTTTTTAGCATCATTCATAAGCATGTAACTATCAAGCTAGTCAATTGTTGACTACACTCTATTAGAATGCTTGAATTAAAAAGTCACTGTTTGAGTTGGTGACCTGTTTCATAGAAAAGAAATCCAATCAACTTTGGATTGGAGTAGGGCAGAATTTCCAATAATTCTGAAATGTCCCTAATATATATATTGAGGAGAAGTGGCCTTCTCAGATTTTATGATTATAAAATCTCTCTGAATATATTGAAGATGCTATATATCTTGTACTATCTATGTATGTTCATGTGAGTGCATGTGTGCCATGATGCTTGTATAGAGTTCTGTGGTGGTTTCAATAAGAATGGCCTCCATCAAAGAGTAGCACTATTTGAGAAGGATTAGGAGGTGTGGCCTTCTTGGAGGATATGTGTCACTGGTGCTGGGATTTGAGGTTTCAAAAGCTCAAGCCAGTCCTAGTGTCTCTTTTCTCCTGCTGCCTGTGGATCTGAATACAGAACTCTAAACTACTCCAGCATCATGTTTGCCTACCTGCATAGTCATTATGGATTAAAAATTGTAAGCCAGCCCCAATTAAATGCTTTCTTTATAAAATTTGCCCTGGTCACAGTATCTCTTAACAGCAATAGAACACTGACTAAGGTGAGGTCAGAGGGCATTTTTTGAAATTTGGTTTTCCCTTTCCACCATGTTGAGTCAGGGTCTCCCTTGTTTTTGATGCTATGCTGAGTACTCCTTTAGTTGGCTATGAGGTTCTGGGTAACTCTCCTGTCTCCTGTCTCCCATATTGCCTTTGGATGAAATTGTTGATGTACCTCATTACATATGGCCTTTTAATATGGGTTTTATCAATCAAACTCAAGTTGTCAGTCTTATGTGATAGGCACTTTTATCTCACGAACCATCTTTCCAGCCCTATTTAATTTTTTTTAATATAAAAGAAACAACTTCATTGTTAGAACCCAAATCCTCCAGCTGCAGCCTCTATTTCTTCTCAGTGGGCCAATATGTTTCCCCCATTTGCCCTTCCAGATTGCAAAACCTTAAATGGAGAAATGTCCCAAGCAACACAAGTGACCACTGTCATCTCATACTAATTCTACCCTTTATTCTTCCTGATGCCTCTGTCCAGGAATGTCTTTGGGACTTTTTGAACACTGACATTAATCAGAACTACAAGAAAACATAACATCTCCTTATCTAGTGGATGATGTCATCTGACTTTGGACCTATTTCCTTATGACAGAACACTGTTTTCATCCTGGCTCTCTTTATACATTCATGAAGTTCCTTGTGCCTAATCATACCTGTAGCAGCAATTTAAACAGTGGGGCTTTGCCTTTCCTTCACATTCAGAAACTCATTTAAGTCTTTCCATATAGAGATCTGCCAACTCAGTCAGAGGTCTCCACTGGATGTGCATGAAATTGATTTAGTACATAACAAAAAATGATACTGATCCCACCAAAGCTAAATGCCCACCATAAAAACAGGTTCAATGAGGCAATATGCAAAGAATCTCAAAAGCCTCAAACTTAATCTTCAATTCCTACAGGGTAATCAAGAACATGTCCGGAAGTCCCTAAGGCTGTTGTAGTCATGTGACATGTGATAGGTGACAATGTGTTTGCTATCCTTTGGCTCCTCAAGAGCATCAGCTGACTGGAATTTTTGCTCTGCACAATCTTATGAGGCCTCTTCAGTTGTATATGTATGGACATGTATATGTCCAATCATGTCTATGGTGGACAAAAAAGAAACAGAGAAACAGAGACAGGACCTGAATGTGCAGGAGCATTGGGGACAACTACCAGATGTTAGCCCCCAGAAAATGACTTCAGGTGGAACTATGGGTATCTGAAGTTCATGTTCTCCAGGTCCTCAGATGTCTTGGGATAAAGGTCCATCTCTCTAATACATGGAGTTCAGAACCACAGACTGGGATTCACTTTGGCAGTCAAACTCCCAGGTTCAAGGTTACCATCATAGCTGTAGATCTAAATACTTAGGGTGATCTGCAATGCTCTTATATGGAATGCTCTAGATGACTTCCCTATGCCTCTTTAAAGGGTTATGGGGAAGCTGGATCTCTATTCTGCATATCTGTAGAGTGATGGGGCTGGCTAGCATCTCAGTTTAACCCCAGTGAGCCTGTCTACCTCCTCAATCTAGTCCATGGCTTCCTACATCTAACCTAGCAGTCAGCATCCAACATTCTGCCCACATCCACCTGTCCATCACCTCATGGCATGGGCCAGAGCCACCATTTCATTCATCTGGGAGCTCACAATCCATTAACCAATGCTTAATAGCACCAAACCAACCAGCAAACTAACCAACCAATCAGCCCAATTGGTCAAGTTGAAAGCAAATGAAGGAACCATTCTTTTAAATGGCATCTGGATTTCAAATCTCTAGCATTTCCTCTTTAACCAGATCATTTTAGAGTGCAGCCTGCTACTGGTTCTCAAATAGCATTGAGGTGATGTTCCATAGTGAGACCAAGTTCTTCAATTTAACTAAAGACGTTGGAAATTGATGTTACAGAATCAGTTAACACTAGGACTCTAAATTCCAGCCTCCAGCATCATGAGACTATAAGCTCTGCTCTTTCTGCCCTCCCTCTGCCATGATGCCCAATTAAGTGTCATGTTTTAATCCTAACAATAGATTAGAATAATTGGATCTGCTTTCTTTTATGGGGTTATGACGTAAGGCCATTTCCATGCAAGTGTATATTGCACTTTCAGCCTTCCGTCCATACCACACTACCCCCTTCTTGTTAGTCCCTTGTTCCCCTACAGACTTCCTCTCCTGCTTTCATGTCAGCTGCTCACTCACTACCCACCCCAACGATCTGGGTTCTCAAGTGAAAGACACAGCCTTATATTTTAATATGCCTTAAACAGCTCAATGGTTGGGCCACTTCCAAATGTCCACGTGGCTAACACACTCCCTTCCGATATTCCTGAGCTACGGCTTACTAAAACTTATATTCCATCTTGGCTGCCCTGGACCCAGACCTGCAGCCCTCTTGGGCTAAATTCCCCAGAACCTACATGATGGCTATGTTCTCTGTCCTGCACCTCTCAGGTGTGGCCTCTACTCCTTTCCTGGCATGGTGGCTATCTCTCCCTTCTTGCTCTTTCCTCAGTCCCTTGCCCAGGAATTCTAAAGTCCTGCCTCTGTTTCTCTGCCCAGCCATTGGCCACCAGCTATTTTATTTGCCAATCAAAACCAACTGGGGGCAGGGTTCCTCAGCATCTTACATGCAGAAGTGTGGATTTTTGTGCAATTTTGGGGACCAAATTAACATAATATAAGCATCATTAGACCACATACACAATATACATGGTTTTATGTGTCTATAAACCTATGGCCCACAATGGAAGAAGGTATGTGATACTTGTCTTTCTGAGGCTGCTATCTCACGGAGTGTGATTATCTCCACTAATATCCATTTTCTTGCAGACAACTTCACTCTTCTAGATGGCTGAGAAATTCAACCATGTTTTCTTTATTTTTCTTCTGTTTGGGAAATCTATGTTGTTATGTGACTTAGTCATTGGGAGCAATGCTGCAATGAACACTGATGTGCAGATACCTTTGTGATATCTTAACACAGAGTCCCAAAGGAGTGCCACAGCCTAGCCATATGATAGATCTATTTTTAGTTTTTTGAGGACTATCTGCATTGATTTCCATAGTAGCTGTGCTAGTTTATAATCTGCTCAGGACTCTGGGATTTCTTTTGGCACATGTACTAACCATTATTTGATATTATTTGTTTTCTTGATTAGTGACATTTTGACTAGGATGTGATGGCATCTCAATGCAGTTTCTATGTGTGAATATAGTTTAAAGTTTCCTTGATGGATCTGCCAAGTCAGCCATATTTCGACTAGGTGCCCTTGAAACCACACTGAGCTGTGCAGCTCTGAAATCTGGCATTGCTCCTCCAGAGCCCTGTGTGTCTCTTCTTTCAACTTGGTGACCCTTACTCTCCCTGCCCACTCTCCTAACCCTTGCAAATGTTCTTAGAAAACATATGAGATTTTATGACTCAAAACAGCCTCACCATTTACTGGGCTCACTGTGGTTGCTTATGGGAAGACAGAGTAGTCGCCAGAACTCTTGACAAGATTCACTGAGTTCTGTTCGGATGGTGAGATCATGTGTCCTACCTAGACTTGCAGATTCACACCCACCATTGGGATGAGAATGTGACTCTCAGAACTGAAAGAATCCAGTTTCTCCGACAAGGCCTTCACTGACAGCTTCTTTAAGGCTGTCATGTTTGAGCATTGCTGTTTATGACTGTACTAGTTGGTTTTATGTGTCAACTTGACACAAGCTGGAATTATCATACAGAAAGGAGCCTCTCTTGAGGAAATACCTCCATGAGATCCAGCTGTAACGCATTTTCTCAACTAGTGCTCAAGGGGGGGGGAGGGTCCCTTGTGGGTGGTACCATCCCTGGGCTGGTAGTCTTGGGTTCTACAAGAAAGCAGGCTGAGCAATCCGGGAGAAGCAAGCCAGTAAGTAACATCTCTCCATGGCCTCTGCAACAGCTCCTGCTTCCTGCCCTGCAGGAAGTCCTGAGTTCCAGTCCTGACTTCCTTTAGTGATGTACAGCAGCATGGAAGTGTAAGCTGAATAAACCCTTTCCTCCCCAACTTGCTTCTTGGTCATGATGTTTTGTGCAGGAATAGAAACCCTGACTAAGACAATGACATAGAATAGTTTATCAGGATCTTGTGGGCTAGTCTGTGGTTCTTCATCCCACATTATAATTTACCCAGAATTCGCTGTTTCTTTAAAGCTGTTCTAGTCATCTTCCAATCTACCTAGGCATGAGCTTGAAAGCACTGCCATAATAGCATGCCACAGTGGGATGGCACACAACACACCATCTGTTCCCATGATCCTGGAGGCTGGAAGTGTGACCTCCAGGGTCAGCAGGTCGCTCTGTCTTTGGACTGTGGTGAGCATCTTCTCCTGTGTTTACATGGCCTGTACTCAGCATATGTTGAGTCCTGATCTCTTGTTGGATAAATATCCACAGGAATGACTTTGCCTTGACCCATTTCTAGGAAGACAGTACTTTTAAATAAAGTTATATTCTGGGGTGCAGAGATTATCTTCTATGTGTCTTTTAATATCTGTCTTCTAATTTTAGAGACTCTTTTGTTGTTAACAACAAGTAGATGTCAGTCTCCCTCTTCTATTAGTTCATTCACATGTTTGAACATTGGCCCATGGGCTGGTGAATATGCCCTGTCCTCAGATAAGGGAGGGTCAGAAAGGTTGAAAGTTCAAGACTGGGGACAACACCCTTGGGTCAGAACTTGTAATTGAGGAAGGGCTGGAGAGCTCTTGCCTGTTTCTTGACACAAAGTTGATGGCAGTAAGTAGAGGAAGGCTCATAAAATGCTCAGATATATCTGTTAATAAAAACATGTGCCAGCATTTGTGGAGATAAAGAGTGTGGTCTGCTCATCTTCTCAGTGAATTTAGCTGAAACCAGAGCTTGACCACAACCACAACCATGTTGGCTGTGTGGCATTTCCTCACTAATGTTTGGGGCCTGGTAGCTGTATAGATAGTGGGTTGACTGCTGTGATGTTCTGGCTGTTGCACAGGGAGTAAGTGTTGAGATAGAAAGCCTGGTGAATGCAAGTAGGGGTAATTATTTCTTTATGGAAGTTTGCATTCTCTCTCTCTCCTTCCTCCTTTTTCACCCCTCCTCCCTTTCTCCCCTCTTCCTTTCCTCCTCCTCCCCCCTCTTTATTACGAATCCCTGAATGGCCTAGAATCCTTTTTGTAAACCAGGCTTGTCTGGAACTCACAAGGATCTGCCGGTCTCTTCCTTCTGAGTGCTGGGATTAAAGTCATGTGTCATATCATTAAGTCCTACTCAGTTTTTCCCAGAACATTTTGCTGAAGTATTCTGGATGGTTTGCTGGCTAATGCTCAGAAAACCTGAGCTTCCAGATGGATGGCCTGATGCTTATCTGACCCAGCCATATACAGACAAACAGTTTAGATGATAAAATGCTGGCACTGATGATCCTCTCTTGATGGTTGAGCTAGATGTAGGAAGAGGAGTCTGTTGACCAGGTTAGGGAGGTAGACAGGCTCCTTGGTGTGATACCAGCCAACACAAAGCTGGCTACAGTTGTGCAAAACAGAGATCAAACCTCCCCACAGTCCATTACACAGATGGAGGGAGAGTATCTACATGTGATCATGTAAGATCATGCCCGCCAGCCAGCCAGCCAGCCAGCCAGCCAGCCAGCCAGCCAGCCAGGGCTTTTAGAGTTCAGGTTATTTGAGTAGCCTTAATCTGGGAAGAGTAAGGATTGCATGACTGCTCGAGTGAACGCCTAGCTGTGGTTCTTAATGACATACCAGGCAGGTAGGCTTGTCATCCTAGGCATCTGAGAGCCTGGAGAACCTCTGATCCCGGGGTGCTTGCTAGGTCTGGGACTTGTTAGGTCTGGGACTGACTGACATTTTGCCTGTGTACCCATTGCTCTTGTAGACTTGTGTTATGCCTCCATCTCTGTTTATTTCTTGGACATGGTGCACAACACTCTTGACCACCGAGGACAAAGCTCAGCTTTCTTCTTCCTTGGGCTTTCATGTCAAGGCCTGGTTGATCTTTGTGACTGTCAAAATATCTCCTATTATACTTCCAAACTCCAGTGTCAGAGAGTCTGGAAGCCATTCTGTCCCTTTGTCTGAAAACCCAGCACTCATCAAAGTAATGGGTCGCTAGGTGGGTTCTCTCTGATCTCCATGCCTACCATACAGTCCTGGATTTTGAGGAAATGCAATTAAGAACTGGACAATTGAAGAAGGGCAGATGAATTGTGAATCTCTCTTATCTCTTCATTATATATGTAGGCTGGTATAGATTTAGCAGAAGTTTGGCATAAAAGCAGGAAGGATGACAAAGAATATGTTGTAGAGAAACATACACAGTTCCTTTCCAGCCGAGATGCACGTGGGTCCTGGGGTCTGGTTCTGGGTGGGAAGAATGGAGTCCATGAGAGGCAATGCTGGGAATTTGCACAGAGGAAAAGTGGGGGATGGTAGCCACATGCCACAGGCCATGATCCTCTACTCTGCAACTTGTTATTGCCTAAAGTATCTCCTGTAGCTCAGTGGAGGTCCAGGACCATCATAACCTCCTCCCCATCCCCAGCAGCCAGAGGCCAGGAAGAACTGTTCTGATAGTACCAGTCTCTAGAAGATCGGGAAGTGTAGTGCACTTGGATTCATGCCAAGATACATTTACAGTGCCTTAATCGCCAGGCAATGGTTCTCTGGGCTATAAATGGTCCTCTGGGAGGCAAAGCTCTCCTTCCATCCTTTCTCTAGGTGAGATCGCTTCCTCTCCAGCTCAAGACAGTCCTTTCAGAAGAGCAGGGATCCTTCTTGGTGAGCATTTCCAGTGTGGGTTGTGACACCTGGTGATGGAGGCCATCCATTAGGGGGAAGGTGACATAGGAAGTATGTGGTGAACCCATGTTCTTAGCTAAGGGTCTGATTGCTCTTGAACACCTTTGCCTAGAACTTTCTAGTACATAGAGAGCATCTCTACCTGCCTCCCCTGCCTCCAGAGGAGTAATCTCTTGGCTAATTCAGCCATTTCATTTGTGGAAAGAGACCTACCATCCTCCAGACCCACCCAAGTAAGGAAGACTTTTCCTTTGATGCTTCTATGACTGATATAGTTTCTTTTAATGTGTTATTTTTACTCCCTCAAAGATCCATATGTAGCACAAAGCTAGGGCTTTAAGATTCTGGTTTACAGAATAATTGAGTAAACAAACAACTGAATGAATGAACAAATGGACAACACAGTCTAGTGTGTGGGTTACTGGGTTCTGTGGCTGAGCCCTGCAGCTCTGACCCTTTCATCTTCATCTGGGCCTCGTGCAGTGTTCTTGGTAGTCATCATGTTCTGGTCCTCAGTCTCGAAGAACCTCTTTGCTGTCTGTTTTGTCACAGAGTTTGCTGTGATCTTTGCAGGTAAGAGTCAAAAAGAGGGGACAGAAAGATGATTCAGAACTTAGGAGCACTTAGAACTTAGGAGCAGAGGACCTGCACTCAGTTCCCAGCACCCTCAGGACTCACAATTATCTTTAACTCTAGTTCTGGGAGACCCAACTCACTCTTCTGGTCTTACACATATGTGATGCACTTAAATGCATGCATGCAAATCACTAATACACATACATAATAATACACATAAAATGAAAATAGATAAATAAATCTTAAGATAAGAGAGAGTCAGCAAAACATCTCTTTCTCCCAAAGATGGGAAGAGGAGGTTAGATCCTGGGCTGCTCAAGTGGAGAGCGTCATGGCTCCTTGATTCCTAGGACTCTTTGTATGTTGGGAACAGAGGCTGCAGTGCCCTTCTACTGCTTTATGCTCATGTTTATTTCCTTCCTTCAGAGGGTTTCACTTGTGAAAACTCTATATGCTCAAATGGATTCTGTCAGTCCTTTGAGGCATGTGAGACTTCTGAAAGCTGCTTCAGTCTAACACAGGAACTTAAAATGCTGGGTAAGCCACCCCTCATTCTGTTATGCTTCTTTCAAATTATCCTCCCTTGCTCTCAGGTTGGGGTTGAGAGAGTAGCTTCTTCAAGGTAGTGGGAATGAAGCACAGGGCCAAAGGTCTCAGAGACACTGTCTCCTCCATCCACCTCATCCACCCAGTTTGGAGTGGTAACTCCCATCCTACCTTACGTTTCTTTGCAGTGCTGGCAATCAAACTCACAGCATCTTGCCTGCTAGGCTCTACCTCAGAACACCCTGTTTGTAACAAATCATCTCTCTGTAGCTTTCTTCTCTGAAACAGAGGGTCTCTTAGGATAAGTAAGAATATCAAGTGATGGAACAGAATTTATGTCCACACCGTGGCTTCCTTCTCTTTGGGGGCTCAGAAGGAACATTTTTATGAAGGGTTTTGGTTCTCTGCAGAGCCGTCCACAAGCCTAACTATCCATCAGAAAGGCTGTTCTCTAGATGAATGTACTGGACAGGCATTCTCGGCGACACTGGGGGACCAACGAACATTTAGATATGAGCATCGATGCTGTGCTGCTGATAAGTGCAACCAAATGGACATGCAACGTGAGTGAAGCTCATCTCTGCCCCCTCCATACCTGCTCCATGCCCCATCCATACCTGCTCCACGGCCCCTCCATACCTGCTCCATGCCCCCTCCATACCTGCTCCATGCCCCCTCCATACCTGCTCCATGCCCCCTCCATATCTGCTCCATGGCCCTCCATACCTGCTCCATGGCCCTCCATACCTGCTCCATGGCCCTCCATATCTGCTCCATGGCCCTCCATACCTGCTCCATGCCCCCTCCATACCTGCTCCATGGCCCTCCATACCTGCTCCATGGCCCTCCATATCTGCTCCATGGCCCTCCATACCTGCTCCATGCCCCCTCCATATCTGCTCCATGGCCCTCCATACCTGCTCCACGGACCTCCATACCTGCTTCATGTCCCCTTGATACCTGCTCCATGACCCCTCCATACCTGCTTCATGTCCCCTTGATACCTGCTCCATGGCTCCTCTGGCTTCTGTGGACTTCTCCCTGCACTGGGATGCAGGAATGTCACTCGGTTGTCTTTCTTTTGTCTGAGGCCACTGTCCTTTGGGAGTACAAGGGTAGACACAAGCTTTGTGCCTGGGTGAGAAAATGAGTGACAGTTAAAAGCCATGGGTTGGGACTCATTCTTCTTTTGAGTCTATTGATTTCAATGTGCTCCCCTCCAGCCGAGAGATTTTTTTCACCTATTTAATTCCTCATCCTTGTTTTCGTTGGAATCTCGCTGTATTTCCCAGGCTTCTCTTGAATTCCTAGACTTAAGTAATCCTCCTGCCTCAGCCTCCTAAGAAGGAGTGTGTGTGTGTGTGTGTGTGTGTGTGTGTGTCTGTCTGTCTGTCTGTCTCTGTGGGTTTGTCTGTATGTGTGTCTGTCTCTGTCTGTCTCTGTCTCGATCTCTCTGTGTCTCTGTCTCTATCTCTATGCGTGTGTGTGTGGTGTGTGTGTATGTGTGGTGTGTGTGTGTGTGTGTTGCACCTGGCTAATTACTCACCCTTCGATCAGCATGTTTTTAGACTGCAGATCATCTTCTTTTCTGATATCTAGGAATTTTTCTCCTACCACAGTAGAGAGACAAGTGACTGAAGAAATGTGAAGATATTTGGGTGTAGAATCATTACCAAAGATCTTGAGAACCTGCTCCCCATCTGCTATTCCTATGGCATTTTAGTTGTATTTTTGTTTTGTTTTGTACAATCATGAAATATTAGATCTGGTGAGGGAGTTATGTTCTCAGCTATTGTTTCCTGCCTATTCCTCAAGATTAATACTTTTTTCTAAATCTCCCCACTCAGCATCTCAGGTGCCTGCAAAAGCCAATGGTGTTCAGTGTCTTGCCTCCTGTATACAGGCAGGCGGGCTGAGGGTTCCAGCTCCCCTAAAGTGCACAGGGGGTGAGACGAAGTGCGTTTCAGTTATTGGAACAGGTATGATTATCTCCTGAAGCATTATGGTGTTCACACGGCTAAGGGTACAGTGTTTCAGCCATTTATCACCACACAGCCAATTATGTCACAACCTAACAGGTGAAATGAAACGTACTTATCACCACTCTGTGTTGGCAAGTCATGGTGTTCACACGGCTGAGGGTACAGTGTTTCAGCCGTTCATCACCGCACAGCCAACTATGTCACAACCTAACAGGTGAAATGAAACGTACTTATCACCACTCTGTGTTGGCAAGTTTATAGGAAGGAAACAGCACTGGCTTGCAGCTGTCTCAGGGTGAATCATCAAGCTGAGTTCCGTTGTCAGCTGTGATCTGTCAGATGCCCAGAGTGTCTCATGGTCAGATGGAGGATCTGCTTTCCAGCTTGTTCTTGGCTTTTGGTGGTTCTCACTTTCTCTTCCTGTGGCCTCCACACAGGCCGCAGGTGTTCCCCTAGCGTATTCTCTCGCTTCCCTCTCAGAGCAACCCATCAGAAACTGGAAGTAGCTCCCAGCAGTGGATCTGAGATTTTGCAAGCCCTCTTCTCAGAAGTGACTTACCATTTCAGCTCATGCCCTGTTGGTCATATAAATCAACCTTGATGTGACATACATGGATCTGACAGATTCAACACTTGGGCACCTCTGTTAAGAGATGGGTCTGATGGGGACAGAGCATCCTAGAAGCTGTTTTCCCCACAGAGCGAGGGCAATGAGGGGCTAAGTATTTGGTTGTCCCTCTGGACCTCAGGAGGAGACACTTGTCCCAAAAAGGAGTTGACAGAAAAAGTGTTGAGGTAGGGAATTGGGATTGAGGAGAGCAGAGAAAAAAAAATTAAATGTTTGCCATAGAGGAGTCAGGTTTGGGCACTTGTGTCGCTGGGATATTCTGGAATGGGACCTTGATCAGAAGTGCACAGTGACAACACTTGAGCCATCTTCACTGCTGTTATGACAATTCAGAGCCCATCTGAGTAAGCGCTCAAGTTTTGCTTAAAGCCATTGGCTTTAGTAAAATACTTATAATTTCCTGTGTAGGAGAAATGTATGTATTCACTGTGAGAGACACAGATGTGTTTCAGGGATTAACTGCAAAAATAACCATAGGGTTTTTCTTCTGGATATGCTGTTGGGATGAGTTAGCAACTCTTGATGAAAACATGAGAGGTTGTGTAGAATGGGTGGGGTTTTTAGGAGGTGACTGAGCGGTGGACTAGAGGCAGGCTGTGCTTTTATTTGGAACACATTTTGACAGAGGTTATGGGGTGAGCAAGGGAAGGGCTCTTTGTCCAGATAAGTTAAATGAATGAGGAAAGTTGAGTATCACAGAATGCAGAGGAGGGTTGAGGCCATCCACAGTGGAATAGGATTCTACCTCAGTTTACCTTGGGAAACAGACTTCCAGTGGGTTCCATACTTATTCTCATAGGGAACTCAAAGCCCCCAGAAGAAGAGATGTCAGTTTGTGGGGAATCCACAATATTTTCCTCAATGGAGCCTGAGTAGAGTAGACAGGTACCTTAGAAGAGTTTTAGCCAACATTGAGGCTCTATATCTGGCCTTCTTCCCCGTGTGCCTCAAGATCATCTCTCCTAGTGAGTAGGCATCCAGAGGCCCCAATGTTAATATTGTGGCTGAGATGTGAGGGTTCCTATAAAGTTCCTTCTAAACTGGGGGACACAATAGGGCCAGAGGATTCTAAAGTTGGGCCTCTGCATGCACGGGATGGCACTGGGCTCATGCATCTCAGGCAAGAGGCAGAAGTTGTGGATTCTAGACCATCCTAAGCACAGTTTCCTTTCCTAATGGATGCGGGTGAGGAGGGCAGAAGAGAGGGGAAACTACTAACTCCTGGGTCTTTTTCTCAGATGCTGGAAGCAATAATTCCCTTTTGATAGTGATGGTTGGAACGGGCTGTGCGACAGAAAGTGCCTGCAACCTGAATATGACTATTTTTGACACTGTAAATGTCCGTACCTTCTGCACCAGTGGGTTCCCTGTACTTTCAACCACCTTGTCAGTTCCGGATAGCATGGGCCTTCGACCTACGGCTATCTCAACAGTGCCAGTTCTGATTAGTCTTCTCTTGCTGAAAGTCTTGTTTTGACATTCCAGGCTCAGGCCATCCCACAGTCCTACACACACATACTTGGAGGGATTCCTTCAGTGAGAAGCAAAAGTTGGTGCCTGCTTGATGTTTTTGTATTTCATCATTAAAAACTCCAATCCATTTTTGGTTTAATTTTAAAAATTGTGTGCGTACACGTTTGCGCATGCATGCGTGTGTGTGTGTGTGTGTGTGTGTGTGTGTGTGTCTGTGTGCACATGCACGTGTGCATGCATGTGTGTGTGTTGCTAGTGGAGTCCAGGTTAGTTCGGAGGAGTGTCAGATCTCCTTCAGCTGGAGTTACAGGTATTATAAAATGCTTGATGTGGGTGCTAAGAACTGAGCTCCTGTTGTTGGACCCGAAGGTCGCAATAGCTGGCCCCCCTCGCAAAGACACGGAGACCGAGAACGATGCAATTAACAAGAGGTTTATTAATTATTTTTAACACGTTGGGGTCATCCAGTAAATGGGACAGAGGCGATGACAAATTTTCAAAGCTCACACTTTTTATAAAATTTTTGAGGTAGACCTTGGCAACAGTATGCTTCACTTGCCTTTCATTGGTGGCTAGCATTGACCTTTTACATGATTGGAGGCGGCAGCAGAGTGATGTTAGCCATAGCTGCCCTTTAGTTAACGCCCACTTGTGGTTCCAGGCTGTCCTTGATAACGGGAGGTTTTTGTTAGTTATCTCAGAAAGTCTCAGTCATGGTGGTACACAAGCTCAACACTCAGGATGCTGGGTAGGAGGATTATTGCATGTCTGAAGTCATCATGTGTTTCATAGTGAGTTTCGGGATAGCCAGGAAATGCATAACAAGACCTTGTACCAAAAAATAGAATAAGATAAAACAAGGTACAAAAAAGAGGAAGTGTCAGGTACTCCTGAAGCTCTCTCACCTCAGAACCATGAGCATGAAATCATTGCCATCCACTCTGTATGTCTGTAGCTCAGGAGGGATGGGTGCCAGGCAGAGGCTGTCTGTCATTGAAGTTGTAAACACTCATTTGAAATTATGAAGATAGTAGTTTGAAGATCCCTAAAAGCTGCCCCCTCTCACGGCAGGGTTTGGACCATTGTTAGCTTCTACCCTCTTCCTGTGATGCCAGTGAAATAGCCCTGCATTAGGGAACTCACTAAGGGCTGTGGCTGTCCCTGGGAGAGGATTCAGCTGACACAAGCATGTTAGATTACCAGGAGAGCAGTCCTTTGACAGAGTTATTGCAGGAGCCTTTCTCCAAGGAGTTCTGGACACGACGCATGGTGTTCGATGTGATGTTTGGTAAAAATAAGGAAACCCCTTCCATTGCCTGCTGGTGAAACAATGCAACAGGGTGTGGCATGTCGTAGCCCATCCTGTCAGGAAGCTGGCGAGACCCAGTCTGCTTTGTGAGCCTAAGGACCAGGGAAGGAGTTTCTCTGCCTGTAGTTGTCTATGGTAGTTGCTATTCCTTCCTCTCTGCATGGAAGGATATGGCAGTGGCAACCAACTGGCTCCCTGTCACTACTCCTGGCACCTCCTTGGGTGTTTTTCTACAATGAAGGCTTGACACGCTCTGAGCCCCAGCCTCACCCTTCTCGGTCTGTCAAACAATACATGAAGATTGCAGTCAGGGCCTCTCTTTGTGCCTGTAACTATTGCCCCACTCTTGCAAACCCACACCTGACACCAGAGACCTTTGCTATGGCTACTGCATCCTACTCGGAATGCTCTGATCTACCAGCCCTTGGTCTGCGAGCGACAATATGTCACCTGCTCTGGTCTGCCCTCTCTCTGCTGCCTGCATATGCTGCTGTAGTCCTTTCTGTGACACTTCAGCTCCTTAGCTTTCCCCTCCTTTCCCTATTCCAGGACTCCTCAGGTCTGTTTGTGTGTGCATTTACATCATCTGCTTGGAAGATGGAAAGCAAACTCTTATTTGCATTGGGCTGGGTCCCAGTGCTCTGTACAGCTGTCTCGTGGAGCTTGTAGATACCTTATTGGCAAAGCAGGATAAAGCTGGTGTCTTTAGCCTTCTGTTTCTGCCTGTGTCCCTTATATTGACTCTCCTGGTCATACCCAGTTCAACACACCACATTTGGTCTAGTGAGGGGAGTCTCAGAACTGGTGGCACATATTTTGAGCCCTAAATTTGCCTACCTTTTCCCCTTCCAATGAAAGACATGAAGAATAACTGAGACTTCTGATGGTCAGCTTTCCCATCTTATTCAGGCCTCCTGAAGGACACCTCTCCAGTCATTGTCCAGAGCCTGGAGTCACCTTCGATTCCAGCAACAGCAGAGACATTCAGACCACCCCAGAGTGAGATCAGCCCCTAAATGGAGGCACAGCCCCCTAAATGGAGGCACAGCCCCCTAA
>JADRCH010000639.1:199043-215548 GCA_019843965.1 Rhynchomys soricoides | reverse complement strand
CCAAATGCAGTTATGTTCTCAGGTATGGTGAGGGAGGGGGTTTTTACAACCAGATTTTTGCACTTTTATATCTGACAGAAGATTAACACCTATACTTTACAAAGATCTAATGCAAATAATCAGACAGACAGACAAACCAAAACCCCCCAAAACCTAAACAACAATAAAACAAACAAATAAAAAATGGGCTAATGGACTGAACAAAGTCCTCAAGAGAAGAAATACAAACAGTATTCCTCATCCTAAGTGATCACAGGAGCTAGGGTTTAAGCTACTTTGAGCTATCTTGGTTAGAAGGCTATCATCAAGAAAACAAATAGACTGAAGCCGGGGAAAGAGGAAACCTCATTTCTGATCATCCAGGTGTAGTATTTCTTTTACAGAATTGGATCCACTCCTGTTTACTCTGAGTATATGTGGAGGATTCTAATGCCCTCTTGATGGATAATTTTCTTAACTGTAGTGAGGTGACTTTTATCTCTTCTGGTTAGTTGTGTTAAGGTTTATTCTGTCAGATTTTAAACTAACTGCAACCTGCTTGGTTTCTAGCTCCATGCTTGCCGCTTTCTTTCTATGTTCTCTCTCCAAATTTGGTTATCCGTCTTTCATCACAAAGCTTGTTCTTTGAGGTAACAAAAATATAAACTCTGTATTTTAATTCAACTGGATAGACTATTTTTTTTTTTAAAAATATGGAATTAAGAGCACAAATATTAAGATAAATTATTGAAAGGTATGGATTAATTTAGAGCACTTTGTAGAATTTTCAGTGTTTAATGTTACCTTATTGCTCTCTCGTTTATCATTTCCCCAATGTCAGAAACTTACTAATATGCCTTTACTAAAATACCTTTTCCGGGCCCCACCCCTTGTGTTGGCAATGTGGGAGAGCTGGCTATGGTGGCAAGGATGCAGGAGAGCTGGCCTAATGGATGGCGTGGGCATGGGAGAATGGAAGAGCTGACCTGCCCCTCACCTGGCCAGCAGGAGAGCTGGGGGCAGATGGCAGGCTGACGAACTCAACTTCCACCCAGGCCCAGATCCAGACCTTTGAGTTGGCCCCCCTGTCAAGGGGCCACCCTTACACCCAGGAAATTAGTGGGGTGTCAACAGACTGACCAGAAGCTGATGACTTCTGGCAATTAACTTTCTCTTGCTATTCTGAGGCAAAGAGCTGATGGGTTTTGGCAATTAACTCTTACTGTTCTGGGAGTCAAAGCTAATAGCTCCTGGCAATTTGGCTCTCCTTTGCTCTCCTGAGTCCAAAAGCTGATAGCCTCTGGCAATTGACTCCTGCTGATGGGGGTGGGGGGGGAGGATTAGGAAAAGAAACTTAGTTACTTGGGCTCTTTACTCTTTTTTTTTTTTAAAATTAATCATTTTATTCATTTACATTTCAAATTATATCCCCCTTCCCGTTTTCCCTCCCCAAACTTCCTATTCCATCTTCCCTCCCCTCTGCCTCTGTGAGGGTGCTCCTCCACCCACTCACCCACTCCTGCCTCACTGCTCTAGCATCTCCCTATGATGGGGCATCAAGCTTCCATAGGACCAAGGGCCTCCCCTCGCACAGATGTCAGATAAGGCTATCCTCTGCTTCACATGTAGCTGGAGCCACAGATCCCTCCATGTGTACTCTTTGGTGGTTTAGTCCCTGGGAGCTCTGGGTGGTCTGGTTAGTTGATATTGTTCAGGGGTGGCTGGCTGACCAGGGGAGAGGTTCAGAGTTCATTAACTCTGTGAACTAGAGCGAGAGGGAAAGAAAGAAAGTTAGGAACACACACACACACACACACACACACACACACACACACACACAACCTACTGGATAAAGCAGAAAAGGGCTTCACCAAGCTTTTATTTTTGCAGCTTTTAAGACTAAAGTCTTCTGTGTAAGAAAAAAGTACCCATAGATAAAATGTTAGACAAAAAGGTAGTTGCAGCAGATTATAGATTATAAATTCAAAGCAGCATTTCATTCTATAATCTCATTGTAAGTTCAAAGCCACAGTGTCACATGGTCTTGCTTTGTCATAGTGCACACCTGTGGCCCCATCCTTGGACCTGACCTAGAAGGAATGTTTTTCCTTAATTGTAAATTTGTTCCAAGCCTATGTTCTTTTCCTAGTGCTATTAGCTTGTGACACAGAACTCTGTTTGTAACTTTTTATTCTACAGGGTCTTAAAATACTTGAATCAGTTCAGGAGTTCCATAAAATCATTATCAGGAATTATGAAATCATCAATTTGTCTAAATAGCATTATTACATGAAAGTACATCTTTGTATTGATCTGCAGAAAATTTGACCAGTAGGGTGGGCTGATGCTCAAGATTCATTAGGCTCTGTATTGGTGGCAGGAAAGACATATCAGCAGCAAGAAACAACCTTGGGACGAAGTATTTGGGGTCCATGCCTGTCAGAGTGCACCCATTGCAGGAATTACAAAGCGGTGGACCATTTCCAGAGAACTCGCTTGCTTGTTATAGCCTTTCCTGCATGGATCCCATCACCCACCCAACATCTTCCCCATCTACACACTGCTAGAGAGTGAGAAGGGACAAGTCCTGCTGATCTCCACAACTCAGGGCAATAGCAGGATATCTGAGAGTCCTGTGAGGGTCCGATATCGATGTTGTAGCACAAGCCAGAGGTCTGGAACTGGCCTGATGATTCATTGAAATGAACATTTGCAAGTAGAGCTGTTTGGGCAAAGGGATGTACTGTGTGACATGCTGCATCTTCCAGCATTGCTACAACCAAGAGTATGTGATGGAGATGGGGAAAGATGGAGGAGCTGAAAGCTACAAGAACCCTGAGGTTGATGGAGATTTTTTCCTCTTCTGATTTTTCTTTTCTTACTTTCTTATTTACTTTTTTTGGGGGGAGGGCTACAAGGGTGGAGAGCAGGTATGGAAGGACTGGGAAATGAGGGGCTCCTGGGGCATATGATGTGAAATTCCCAAAGAGTTAATAAAAATTATGTTAAAAATATTTTCTATGTCTTTAGAATGAAATTCTTTTCCTTTTCTACCTATGGTTTTTAGATTTGGTCTTCTCATAGTTTTCTGTCTATTTTGAAAGTACTGCCTATAATAGCTAGTCTGGAATGGTGGCTGGCAGACTCTACTCAAGGAAGAAGGTGTCTTCCCTCCAACTGTGGCAACAGTAGCAGAACTTATGGGAAAAACTCCAATTTATTGAACTTTTCCCTCTTTTCCAGGTGAATTATACAGTGTGTGGATTAAATCTATAAAAATGTTTCAAAAACTTCATTATACTGTGCATGTAGAAATAGCCAATGATAGAACAGAAGTAATGATGTTGCCTAAATCAGGTTTCAAAGGCCTTTCTTGTTCCTGAAGTGTGGGCCCATTTCCTTGCACACCAAGCAGACAGCATAGTTGACTACTGCTATCCCTGTGTTTTAGACCCCAGCTTCACAGAGCTGAGGCATCTCAAGCATGGTCAAGCATCCCACAGGTTCAAGAGGTTTCTCTATGCCCCTGGTACCTTGAACATTAGCTTAAACACTGACTTGGCATGTGTGAGATTTAACTTAAAACCTTTATGCTGAAACTCTGTGTCATCAACCACATTTCCACTAGATCCCCTTGAAATTACACCGAGGAATGTGTGTATGTAGACCTGCGGGCTGGTGTTGCAATGGCAGAGTCCTGTCTGTCACCTCTTCTACTTAGCAGCAGGCCTCTCCCAGCTCAGTTTCTAGATCTTAAATGTCTGTCTAGAGAACATTTTATGTTTTGTTTTTCGAAGCTTCCATCACTTGCTGTGGTCATTTGTGTAGAGGCAGAACAGTTGCAATGAACTCTCAAACCCCGAGCCTTGAGTTCTGCATACTGAGAGGTGGAGACATAAAAGCCTACAGATTCACTCTCACCCTTGGGATGAGAACTTGACTCTCAGACTTGAAACACTCTATTATCTAATAAGCTGCCAGTCTGGAAGAGTCTAGCATGTGCTAACTAGGATCATCTTTGAGTACTGACATTTGTGATGTTGAATAGGAGCTTATCAGGACCCTGTGAGCTAGCCTGTGGTTCTTTCCTTGATCCCACACTGCAGTTTGTCTAACATTCTCTTAAAGCAAACTCAGAGCTTTTGTAAAACTGGACTATTCTAGTCTTCTGGTCTACCAAAGTTTGAGTAGGCAAGCTCTGCCACAGCAATGCACCACAGAGGGACAGCACTCGCAGTAGGGTCTCTGTCTTTGGGATTCTGGAAGGTGAAGTGTAAGATCCAGGGTCAGCACTTTTCTTTCTCTGAGGACTGTAGGTGACTGCCTCTTCTTCTGTCTTCATATGGTTTGTTCTCTGCCTATGTCAGGTCCCAATCTCTTGTTTTTGCTATATTAGATGAGGCCACGCAGATAACCTCGTTTTGATTTATTTGTGGGAAGACAGTGTCCTCCAATACAGTTACATTCTAGTGTATGGATGGTTAAGTCTTTAATAACAAACATGGGGGTCATGCTCTATCCCTAATAACCAATAATGCTTATTTTCCCCGCTTCTAGTTTATCCACATGTTAGAACATTGGTCCATGGGCTGGAGAATATACTCTGTCTCTCTATAGCCATTAGAAACAGTCAGGTGCTTTGAAAGTTCAAGACAGGGGACTCCACCATCAACTCAAAATCTGTGACCGAGGAAGATCTGGAGAGTTTTTGCCTGTTGTCTGGCATGGAGACAGTAGAATGAGTACAAGCAGGCTCCCAGGGCAGGGCAACAGACATTAGTGGAGGCCTATGCTCTAGTGTGTGTCAGGAGGAGGAGCATGGCTGATGCTGCATTGTCTGCCCATCTCGGTGAACTTAGCTGGAACCAAGAATTTGAGTCAGCTGTGGGTCATTCCCTCATTAATTTGGGGGGCTTAGTAGCTGTGTCAGCTGCAGGCTGAGTACTATGAAGTCTGCTTTTTACTAATGGAAAAACTAGTTCATTTATGGGAGCTTATGCTTAATTTTCCTTTTAAAATTCTGCTGAAATGTTTTGAATGCTATATTGGTTTATGGTCAGAACACTACATGCTTCCAAAAGGATACTAATGGCTCCCGACTGGGCCATGAGCTAATGAGCAGGACGATGTAAGAGGAATCCTGGATGCTGACCTGCCTCTTTGATGATGGATTGAGTTTGATGTAAGGTGAAGGGTCAGTGGACCAGGCTGTGAAGGAACACGGGGTCTCTAATGTGCATGGAGTTAAACTGAGGCGCCATCCTGCATGTAACTGCCTATACTAGTGCAGAAAAGAGATCAAACTCCCCTATAGCTCCTTATACTGGTGGAAAGGGACAGGGAGAGGGGGAGGAGAGAGGGAGATGGAGGGAGAGGGGGAGATGGAGGAGGAAAGAGAGAGAATCTGTGGGAAAGTGTGAGAGTGTTTCTGTCAGTGAGGTATTTAGGCTGAAGTTTCTGTAGCAGTTTTGAACATGGAGGTTTGCGGAGGAGGGCTAGCAGTCCAGGCTGTGGTGCCCAGAACCACCAGGCTGTGGTGCTGAACCATATGGATTGGATGGCCCAGTGATCCCAGACATGCAAATGCCTGGAGCACATGACCTTCTGTTACCTGTGTCTTCTGCCCATGCCATTGGGAGCTACCTTCTGATTGTCTCCATTGTTCCTGTATGTTTGGGTCCTGCATCTGTATCTGTATTTTTTCCCCTCTTGTCCGTGGTGCACGATACTATGGAACTGCACATCCAGCTGGGGAGGGTTTGTGTGATCCGGTAGGTCAGAAATTCCAGAATCATCTGAGACGTGACTCTTTCCCAGGAACACACCAGATGTTCTCTGGAGAAGCAAAGGGCAGGCAGGACTCTCCTCACCCCCACACATGTCCCTCATTACAACAACCTTGGGGGCCTCTGGACATATTCTGTATAACCTGAAATACTTGCAGATCAACTTGTTGGCTTTTCAAACTGCTCAGATATTGTTTGACTATTTAAATACTAAGCCTTGGTGAAAACAGCTCTCATTTAGAGTCAAGCACCTCCTTCCACTCTGCCTTTCTTAAGACTTTGTTCTATGTAATTCAACCTGGTCTAACACTTGCTGGGTGTCTGAGGATGGCCTTGGCCTTGTGGTCTTCCTGAGTGCTGGGGTTATGGGTGTTAGTCACCATGCCCAGGTTTATGAAGTGCTGAGAATCAAGCCAAATGTGTGCTACACAAGTAGTCTACCAACTTACTTCTGCCACAGCTCACTCCCCTTTCTTTGGTCACCTTGTTGATAGGGTGGCTGCTAACAATTAAAAATGCTATCTGGACACAGTTCTCAGTCTTTGATGCCTTTGTCATTCCTCTGCCCTCATGCCCTTCATTACTGTTTTTTTGTATCTCTCTCTCTCTCTCTCTCTCTCTCTCTCTCACACACACACACACACACACACACTGTGTACGTTTTGACAAAGAAAAATTACTTATATTTGTGAATGAAGATGTTGGTATTTCAACACATGTATACATTGCTTTACATTTACGTCTTGATAATAATACCTATCTGCTCAAACACCAGCCATCTCTTTGTGGTAAGGGCGTTAGACGTCTTCCAGTGTTTTTAGGATCCCACTTCCCATTCATGCTTTCATCACTTCAAGCACAATTTCATCAGATTTCTTCTATTTCAAAATGCCTGTCGCCCACATCCTCCTTTCTTTTTCATTTTATGGCTGTGGGTGTTAGTGACGGTTTGTGTGCTGCAGTGGTCTCTGTTCTGTGGTCTTAGGTCTATTTCAGATCTATTTATGTTTTCCTGATGAGGAGATTTTAGAATGTATGTTTGCAATCCAGATGAGACTCCATTTTATTATTATGTGAAGTGGGGTGTGTGTGTGTGTGTGTGTGTGTGTGTGTGTGTATCTTCTTGTTCAAAGGAAGAGGCTGTGGGAGAGATCCCTATTTACTCTTGTGTGAACCTATCACTGGCTCTGGTTCACCAGCTTGTCCTGCCTTGTCAGAAGCCCTATCTTTCTGTTGTTTTGCTCACACCTGCCCTCAGCATTTCCCCTGGGCCAAGGGGAACCTAAAAGAGGGGCTTTTTTTTTTTTTTTTTTTTTTTTAATCTTTGCTGCTTCTTCTGACTGTACCCCTACCACCCTGCTCTCTCCCCTGCTGTCTTCCCTCATTCTCTGGGGATCTACTGTCCATTAGGAACAGGTCAAGTCTTGGTTGAGTGTGGCACCAGCCTCCAGACACACACACACACACACACACACACACACACACACACACACACACATACACACACACACACACACCAGTGTAACTGGCCTGCTGGTTAGGAAAGAGGACATTCTAAAGAGATACTTGGGTTCACCCCTTCCACCAAGGAAATGAAAATCTCCTAGGAATCTGATGCTGAGGGGAAGAAAAAGATCTTAGCCAGAGGTACATTTGTTTCCTAGAAATATTTCACAGTTTTGATAATTTGCTAAATTGCCTAACAGGAGAAACTGGAAACTAGGCAGTAATGGGGGGGGGAGTCTCTGCTTTGGCCAGGATTACTTACATAGGCACACAACTGGCTCTATACTTAAGCGTTAACCTCATGTCAGGTTCCTAAAGATAAACCTCTTTGTCCCTCTTCCCAGTGTGGCCACATTGAATACACCTCTTTTTTATGTTCTTTATTTTTACTTGTTTAGTTGGGTTTATTAATAGGTGTCAGACTTGACTGATTAAAGCTGTCAGGCCCAAGCTCTGATTTTCAATAACTCTATCTTGAAGTCTGTGATTCAAACCCTGCCTCTCAGCAGACTTGGCTCCAGTGTCCTGGAAGTCAGATATCTCCTAAGATGGAGCCCAGCTCTCTTCTCTTACAGACACTAGGCCCAGGTATCAGATTCCTCTAATGAGAGGGGACTCATGGAGAGGAGAGGGGTTTCTTAAGACTCCCATTGGATAAAGGCTCATCTGCAACTCAGGGCTGTCAGATCACAGGATGATACCACAGCCTGAGAAGACTGATATCTCTGGGCATCTAGGTCTCTACAGATGCACTGTTGGTTGCCACAGTCTGAGGTATGATGTTTCTGGTCCTGAGAATGAGCATGGGATGGAGAGTCCTTGAGGGGGTCTGTGCTACCATTCTGAAGCTAAATGTGCAAATGGGATAGAAAACAAAGATGGTGAATCCTCCAGGTCTCCAGAAAGCATGCATGTTCGTGCAATTGTGTCTGCCACTGTCCCCAGCGATCACAGGTTAGCGCATACCCGATTCCTTGTTTCCTTGGAGGTTTCACTATGCCTTGGCCAGGGAATAGGAAGTTGTCACACAATTGGGTGTTCCTGGCCAGTGGGTGTGGTGTGCTTTGTTCTTCACTGATAAATGACAGTGGCCTCAGGTTGCTGTTCATAGTGACAAGCAAGTGTATTACTGACTGGCCTGCTGTGTTATTGACTGGCCTGCTGTGTAGAATCCAGACCACTGGCAGTAGGTGACAACCGAGCTGAGGTTAACCAAAGTCTCATCCCAGGCTCTGCTGTAAGTCTGGCCTCTTGGCCTCACATCTTTGCAGGAACCTTCCCTATCTCCAGCTTCCTCAGCTGGTCAGGGAGATATAGTCCAGAACTAGAAGCCTTAATAATCTGAGCAGGTAAGAGAGGAATGAAATGTACAGCCTTGGACATTGACTAAGGGTCCTGCAGAGTATATCAAGGTAAGTGGCTTGGGGCTGTGTTGTCAGGAAACTCATGATTTTATACAAGGCAGGGAGTTGGGATTCTTTTCTAGGCTGGCAAAATTCAAGGGGGGCCCTGGTGACATAATTCTAGAAAGAACATCAGGATCAGCCCAGCAAACCCTGGTCATCATCATTATCATCATCTTAGAGGCCTTGAAAGTAGGTTGCTCCCTAACTAGTCCTCTTTGGAATGGACAATGGATTCTTCATCAGGCATTGTGGTCATTTTCATCTGCCACACCTGGGGCATGGCAAACCTCCAAGAATATGCTTCTGTGTCTGCCGACGTTCTTGTCAACTTAGTGTGGGCAACAGGACCCTTTCCCTTGCCCAGAATTCCAGTGTCCCTCCTTCTATACCTCTACACACCAACTTCTGAGGCATCCTTGGACATCACTGGTATGCTTTTCCTGTGGCCCCCGCCTTCTTCCACACTCAGCATGTTGGGTTCCCAGGAAGGTCCTCTCTGCCCTCACACCCAGCACACAGTCCTAGACTTTGAGAGTATGAGATCAAAATCTGGATGATTACAGGAAGGTAGAGGATGTGTGAGTCCCCCTAGCTTATTGTTTCTCTTCATTACAAAGAAATGTAGTGCTTTTGTCCTAACAAGAGTTTGGCATAGAAATAGAAAGAGGAAGAAAATGTAGAGAAACACAGTCCTTCACTGGCAGAGATGCATATGTGTCCAGGAGAAATAAGGGATGGGACTTTACTGAAGCAATGTTGGGTTTCTCCTGAGGAAATGCTAGCCACACACACCATGGCCAAACTCCATTTCATAACTACTGGATACAGGAGACTCCTGCATAGATCACAGAGGCTCCGAGGCCTTGATATACCTCCCCCCCTCCTTTCTTCCTCTGCCAACCAGAGGTACAGGAAGAGCTGTCCTCATGATCTCTGTCTCTGGGAGATCAGTTGCAGTTTAGTGCACTTGGCTGCATTTGAAGATTTTATCAATGTACAATGTTTTAACCTGTGAGAGAATGACCACTAGGTATAGAAGTCAGCAGCAGCGAGGACAGAGAGTGCCTGTCCTTGACACTTATCATATGTGGTCCTTTCCTCTGTCTCTAGTTGAGAACACTGTGGTCTTTTTCTCTGTCTCTAGCTGAGAACACTGGATTTTCTCTCCTCAGGAAATCAGGAATAATTCTTGGTGAACATTTCTAGAGTATAGTTGTGACAACTGGTGCTGGGGCCAGCTCTTTGTGAAATGATGGCTCTGGAAGTGGTGAATCCATGTCCTTAGCTAAAGGGCTGATGAGCACAATGGCCCAGAACTTTCTAGCACATAGAGAGCCTCTACCTGCTCCCCAGAGGAGTCATTTCTTGACCAACTCAGCCACTTCAGCAGTGGAAGGAGATCTAGTACCTTCCAGACCTATGCAAAAAGAATGCTTCCTGAGCAAAAGTTCTTCCCAGGGAAGGACAGTACTTGCCTTGTTACCTTGGCGATGGATGTAGCATCTTTTCCAGTTTTGCATCCTTCTAAATGGCCACATCTGGCATAAAGCCAGTGTCTGATAAAATTTAGCTTGTAGAATGAATAATGAATGAGTGAATGAAATGCTAACAGACAATATTGCCTGGCATTTGTGTTGCTGGGTTACAAAAGCTGAACCCCTTAGCCCTGATTACTTAGTCCTTACTTGTCCCTTGTACAGTGTTCATGGGAGTCACAATGTCCTCGGTCTTGGTCCTGAAGAGCCTCCTTGCTGTGTCCATCATCGCTCACTTATCTGTCCACTCTGTGGGTAAGAGGAGCAAGGCAGTTTTTGTTTCAAGGGTGGGAAAAGTGGGAGTTGGGCAATTAGATGCTTCAGGGGAACTCCATGGACCACTCCAGCCTCCAGGAGTCCCTTCCGTGTTCATGGCGCCTTGACCTCCGGGAAAGGTTGTCAGTAGGGGCAGAGATTTGGGACGGCTTTCTGAACATGTTTATTTCCTCTTTGCAGAGAGTTATGCTTGTACACAAAAAATATGCCTTAATGGAAAATGTAATAATTTTCCAAACACTTGTGAGTCCTCTAAAGGTTGTTTCTCCAAATGGCAGGAATTTGAATTCTCAGGTAAGCCAGTCCTCAGTCTTCTAGTCTTCTAGTTTACCTTCAGCTCCTTCAAGGATGGAACTGGAAATGTGGGCTTCTGGGAGGTAGTGGGGATGCTACTGCTGGATGTAGCCACTAGGGCTCTGGGTCTGTTTCTCAAATCAACCTCACAGGGCTACTGGAGAGTGAAGAGTGAGCCCACACCTTTTTTTTTTTTTTTTTTTTTTTGCCATGCTAGGGATCAAATTTATGGTACCATGCATGCTAAGTTAACAATCTACCACTGCACCCCGTCCCCACTGCACCAAACGGTGCCTCTGTTGATTTGTTCTCTGAGGGACAATCACAGAGGAACTCTTGGAGTAAAGAAACAAAGATAGAGAGGATGAAGGGACAGACTCCTTACCGCTAGATGCTTCATCCTCTCTGTGTCTCAGAAGAGAACAATTCTTGGGGGGGGGGGGTTTGCTTTACAGGACTTCAAACAGTTGAGCAGAAAGGCTGTTCTGAAGACAATTGTACTGAACTAGCATTCTCTGCAACACTGGGGAGGTGTCAGGCGTTTAGATATGACCGTCGATGCTGTTACACTCAACAGTGTAACAGAGAGCACATTAAGGGTGAGTGTGGCTGTCTCTGTACCCCCACTATCTGCCCTGTGGACCCTTTGCTTTTCCGAGGGCTCATCTCACTGTGCAGGGACGCAGCACTGATGCTTGCCTTTCCTTTGTGTATAGCACTCCCTGGAAATGTTTTGAATTACACATAGGCCCTTCTCGTGTGAGTTAGACTGAGTGGGGGTTAGACGCAGGAATTGGTCTTGGGGATTTTGTCTAATGTCCAGCTCATGGTTTAACTGCTTTGCTCTGCCCCTCTGGCCAACAGCCTTTTCTCACCTACTTAACTCCCTAGGTTCACATTTTGTTTTGTTGACAAGTAGTCTTGTTGTGTTTTGGATGCTTTGCCTTCAACTTCTAAGTTCAAACAATCCTCCTGCCTCAGCCTCCAAAGTTGGAGTAGCTGAGAGCACAGGTGTGTGTGTAGCACACCTCAGTCATCTCACACCCTATGACCTTTCAGAAAACAGATCATCTCCTCTCCCATTACCTAGGACTTTCCCTCCAAGGCAGAGAGCAGAGTAACTGATGAAGGTGAGGACGGCTCTGAATTCCCATGAGGTCCTTCATGGCGCTCACACCTCAGTGCCTTTCTCCTGTGCCTCCTCTCAGCTCCCTTACTGCACCCTTTTTGGTAGAATTGTGGAAAACCTTGCATTAGATGAACAAAGGATCGACATGTTCTCAGCTGTTTCTTCTTTCTATTTCCCAAGATGAAAACTTTTCTCTCTCCATCCAGTGCCTCCATCATCTTCAGAAGTCAATGGTATTGAGTGTCCTGCCTGCTACAGTGAACATGGCAGCTGTAGTCCAGTTTCCATAAAGTGCACTGGGGAAGAGAAAAAGTGTGTTGAGGTTACTGGCAGAGGTATGATTATTCCCTCGAATGTTTTGTTAAGTGCATAGCAGGTCATTCATCACTATGTAGTGAATTATGCCAAATGTAGCAACTGAAAACAGTGAACATTTATTACATCTCAGTATATGTCCATCTGTAACCTGAGAATGGCCAGGTGCATGGGCCTGGCTCAGGGTGTTTTGAGGACGCTGTGTTCATTTGTCAGTCTCTGTTTCCCAGCTCACTTGTTGTTTCTGGTGAGTTTCAATTCTTTTACTTATGCTCTCTTCATAGTCTACAGTAATGTTCTCATGTTAACTGCTGGTTTTCCTCAGAGCAGATGTAAAGGAGACACAGACAGAGACAGGGAACTGTGGATCTAATGCTCTATCTCAGAAGTAACACATCATTTCCTCTTATAGACTGTTGGTAGTTTAGAGCAACCTAACCCTGATTGGACATGGATGGGAGCTGCCAAAAGACTGTGTGGGGCATCTTTGAAACCTGTCTCCACACAGAGAAAGTAGTCCTGTGGGGCAATGTGCTTCTAAGGTTTGGAAGGAGTCATTTGTTGGGAGGCAGGAGTTAAGGATGGAAGAGAAGAGATGGGGATGAAGGAATGTAACTGCTTCCCTCAGAAGAGCCAGATTTGTGCACCTGCGCTGCTGTGATGTCCTGGAAGTGTAGGGTAATGGCTCTTTAAGGCCAGATGTCTTTACCACTGCTGTCATTGTGACAACCAAAGCCTATGCCCACGAACTCAAGTTTTACCTGGTGTCGCTCTAAATTTAGAAAAACATATATATTTTTTTTATTAAGAGAAAATTATATATTTATTATGAAGGGCACTGCCAGGGGCTTGCCCTGGCTTTTTGGGGTTCAGAGCTGAGGTGAAACACAGCATTGGATGAAGGCCAAAAGACTGGTGACCTCCAGCCTTCTAATTCTCTAACTATTGGGGACTAGAAGCTGACAGCTTTTGGAATAAACTCTCTTGTTTATTCTGTGGCTGAAAACCACTGGATTCTCTTCTCTAACTCTCTGTGCTTTAATAAGCACTAGACCTTTATTTTATAACTTAATTCTTACTGTTCTCTGCTTAAATAAGTGCTGGAAACTTAACTCTGTGCTCAAATAAGTGCTAACATCTTACTCTGTAACTCTCTTCTTATTTGTGCTTAGTTAAGCTCTGATTTCTGGTGATTAACATGTATGGTTAGGAGTAGAAATTTGGTAAGGATTTATTGCTTTCTCTGGTGAGTCAGACAGGAGCCCCTGACTGGCCAGATAAGAGGCTCAGAGCTCATTAACTCTTTTTGAACTGGAGAGAAAAGAAAGCAAAGGAAAGAAGTCACTGAGACAACACAGAAACGGCTACACCACTTTCTTTCAGCTTTTTATAGTGTTTAGACAAAAAGTTCTCTATGTAAGAAAGAATTACCTCATAGATAAAATGTTACAAAAAAGAGAGAATTACAGAACTTGTTATTGATACATAACAAGTTGAAAGCAGTGTTTCACACTGTAAGCTCATTGTAAGTTCAAAGCAACAGTTTTTACATGGCCTTGCCTTACAGTGCACACCTGTGGCTTCATCCTTAGACCTGAATGTTTTTTCTTGAACACAAGTTTGTCCCAAGCCTATATTTTTTTTTAGTGTAATTATGAAAGCTCATTGTATTTCTTACTATGCAGCCTGTATTTAATATTTATGAGGAGTGGGCACATTCTATTCTTGATTCTAACCTCATTACATCTTTCTAGCAAAACAACTAAAAACATTTCTTAAAACGTTCTTTTAAAAAATTACTTGAATCAAACCAGGAATTCTATAAAATCATTAATTTATCTAAATAGCATTAATTCGTGAAAGTTCATTTTTATGTTGATCTGCAGGAAATTTGCTCAACAGGGTGGGCTCATGCCCAGGAATTGTTAGATTATGTAATAGTGATAGGAGAGGCATATCAATAGCAGGGAACAATCTAGGGATGAAGTCTCTTGGGCCTTGCCTCTCAGAGCTCACCTATCGCAGACCATGCAAAACAAAACAAAAAACAAAACTCCCCAAACCCAAAACAAAACACAACAAACAAGAAGCAAAAAGCAAAACAAAATGAAACAAAACAAAATGGTGGTCCAAGTTCATAAAAGTCATCTGCTAGAGTTAGCCTTTCCTAGATGACTCCTGACAGGGCCTGTGTGACACTGAGACAGGAACTTGGAAAACAACTATAGGATTTTTCTTTCTGGAATGCACAGCCAGAGGCAGGGGCTGGTAGCTCTTTCCTCAACAATATACGGAAAATTTCATGGAACCATAGAATCAGTGGTATTTTAGGTACTGATTAAGTGGTGGACCAAGAACTTGATGGGACTGAAGGCAAACTACACTTTTACTTGGAAAGAATTTGGACAGACAGAAGTCCTGGGGCAAGCAAGGAAAGGGTCCTCTGTCTAGATGAGTTGACATGACTGAGGAAAATGTAATATCACAGAATTCAAAAGATGATTCAAACCATCCACGGTGGGACAGGCTGCTACCTCAGCTTACCTTGAGAAAGAGATGTCTGATGCATTCCATAGTTATCCTCATAGGGACTCAGAGCCCTCAGAATGATGTCAGCTTGTGAGAGATCCACAGTATTTTCCTCCAGGTAGGGAAGGAGAAAAAGGGTAGAGTGGGGAAGACAGGTTACACCTGAAGGGTTTTAGCCAACAATTGAGACCCTGCATCTGGCCTTCATCCTCACTTGCATCAAGCTCATTTCTCCTGCTGAATGGGTACCCAGAGGCCTCATTGTTAGTCTTGTGTCTGAGATACAGGGGTCCCTTTAAGGTTCCTTCTATACAGAAGAGACAGTAGGGCCAGAGCACATGAAGGTCTGGCTTCTACATGGATGGAGCTGTTTTCAGGATCTCACACAGAGGTGGGAGTTGTGGATTCTGGACCATCCTGAGCACAGTTTCCTTTCAAAGGATGTGGGTGATGAGGGGAGATGAAATGAGAGAGAGAGAGAGAGTGTGATTTTTGGGTCTTTTCACTAACAGGAATGATAGGTAACCAATACGTCATTGAGATACATGCCATGGGCTGTGCTACCAGAACTGCCTGCAACCTGGAGAACATAACCATCATGGGTAATATTAAAATCAACACCTCCTGTGTCAGTGGGAGTACTCCGCTCAGGCCTATCTCATCTGTTCTGACAAGTCTTTTCCTAATGAAGGCTTTGCTTTGATCCTTTGGGGACTGTCACTCCCATGATCCTTCACATTTAGACACACCCACAACCTTTTGTGACTCCTTTACCCAACAGAGGAGAAATAAAAAGCAGTGGTTGTTTGTCCGTTAGATTGAGGACTCGTTCTTTCTTCTTTCTGTACTCCAGGCACGCTTCTCAAGCCTGATCTCTTTCTTTTCCCTACCCACACCTTGAGCCACACACCCCAGTGTACAACCTTTTACAATATTATCAATTTACACTCCTAATTTGTAACTGTCCATTGCTAATGACAAGATTTATTTTTATTTATTTATTCTTTTGGGGAAGGGTCTCACTATGTACCTCTATGCAGATAAAGCTGGCCTTGAACTAAGAGATCCACCTATCTTGAGGCAGCTGGTTACATCACATCTATGGTCAAGAAGCAGAGGCAGGAGAATACTGATGCTCAGCTTGATCTCTCCCCTTTATTCAGTCCCAGACCTCAGCTCATGATGTGATGCTTCTCACATCCAGCTGTTCCACCTCAAATGACCCAATGTAGAAACATTCACAGATAAGCCCAGAGATTTGTCTTCAGGGTGATTCAAGTTGACAATCACTATAAACCATCATGGCAGGGAACAGACCAGGGAATAAAACAGTCTCATTCCCTACAATAGGGAAGAACATTCCAGAATTCCAGACAGACCTCTGGAATGGTCAAGTAAGTTTGAAATACCCAAGAATCACTTCGCAGGAACAGTAGTACTGAGTACGAGGTCCCAGATGGAGGACCTAGAGAAAGGACTGAAGGAGCTGAGGGAGTGTGCAGCCCCAGGGAGGTAGCAACACTGGCAACTGGCCTGACCCCCCATACTTCTGGAGACTGATCCACCAACTAAAGAATACACATGGAGGGACCCATGGTGCTGGCCACAAAGACTGCAGAGGAGGGTCTTGTTACCCGTCAGGGGGAGGAGAGGCCCTGAGGGTGTTATATCCCCCAGTATAGGAGAATGTCAAGGAGGGAAGTCGAGAGTGGGTGGGGGGTGGGGTGGGGGGGTGGGTTGGAGAATATCC
>JADRCH010000639.1:111490-198943 GCA_019843965.1 Rhynchomys soricoides | reverse complement strand
AGGCTCACGTTTGGGTGCCTAGATCCCAGTTGGAGAAGCTATGTGGGAGGGGTTAGGAGGTGTGGTCTTGATGCAGTAAGAGTAGTAGGGTTTGACAGCCACTCATTGTTAGCGCTCTCTCCCGCTCTCTCTCTCTCTCTCTCTCTCTCTCTCTGCTTCATGGTTGTAGTTTCAAGATATGAGCTCTCAGCAACTGCTCCAACATCGTGTCTGCCTGCTGCTATGCTCCCCACCATGATGGTCATGGAATCATCCTCTGGAACTGTGAGCCCTCAGTAAACTCTTTCTTTTAGAAATTTCCTTGGTCATGGTGTCTTCACAGCAATAGAAAAATAACTAAGACATCATCAAATGAAAAAGATGGGAAAGTAGTAGCATCAAAATCCTCCTTTTAATAAGAATAGCAAGGATCAGAACCTGCTAAAGTGGTCTCATTTTAATTTGATCATTTCTGTAAAGATCTTGCCTTAGGCTGGAGAAAATGTCTCAGAGGTTAAGAGCATTGACTGCTTTTCCAGAGGTCCTGAGTTCAATTCCCAGCAACCACATGGTGGCGCACAACCATCTGTAATGGGATCAGATGGCCTCTTCTGGTGTGTCTGAAGACAGCCACAGTGTACTCATATACATAAAATTAAAAACAGAAAAAAAATCTTGTCAACTTGACACAAACCAGGGTCACCGGGGAAGAGAGAACCTCAACAGAGAAAAACGCCTCCATCAGATTGGCTTGTAGACAGATCTGTGGAGAATCTCCTTGATTGATGTTTGATGTGGGGCCCAGCCCACTGTGGGCGGTACCATCCCCAGGCAAGTGGTCCTGGGAGGTTAAACATAAGCCTGAGGAGCGCCTCCATGGTACTACATGTCCTGTCTCCAGGCTCCTACCTTGAGTTTCTGCCCTGGCTTCCCCCATGTTGTAACCCATAAGATGAAATAACCCCTTTCCTTCCCAAGTTGCTTTGGGTCATGGTGTTTATCACAGCAGTAGAAAGCAATCTAGAACACTCTCTTGCCACAGCACTCTCAGAGAATAATCATTATCAAATGTGGGGGCTTTCACTGAGCCCACAATGAACGGTCGTGGTGAACACACATTCCCAGAAGGTGCGTCCCAGATGTTGCTCCAGTATGGGACACTTGGCACCACTCAGTTTGCCAGCATGCAGTCGGACATGTAAGCCACTTTCCTTTTCCTCTTTTCTCCTCTTGATCCACTGTCTGTGTGCTCGCCTCTTTTTCTCCATCCTGTTTCCTTCCAGACTCTCCATGGTTGGCTCCCACTCTCACCTATCTTCCCCTGTTATTCTCTTCTGTGATAAACAACATGGCGGTATTTGAAGTGGACAGATGGCAGATACCTCAAGAGTCAGAGGGAAAACAGCACAGCAGGATGGAGTCAAGCAGCCACTGCCCCACCATGGAAGCAGGAATGGCGGGGGTGGGGTGGGGTGGTAGGATGGGGGGGATGGGGGTAGGGAAAATATAAGGCTGTGTGGGTCGGAGGACAAGTGGTTCCTAGTGTTGCTGCAGAGGGAAGAGGACAGTCAGTTTCCTTCCTTCCTTCCTTCCATGAACCTGAAGGTCCACCTCATCTACTGGGATTACATGTAAGTGTGGCCATATCTAGTCTTTTTTTCTATATGTAGGGGCTGGGGATTTGAACTCAAGTCCCCAGGCTTGCACTGCAAGTGCTCCTATCCACTGAGCCATTTTCCTGGGCTTGAATGTCACATAGTATCAAGCCAGCCCAAATCCCTGCCTGGATGTGAGAGCAGGTCCTAATGTCCCATCCCTATCAGAGGAGCCACAGGCTTCTTACTTTGTAGGGTGGTGGCAGCTCCTTTGTGCCATGCTTTAACAGTGATTGCTGCTTTGGGGTGAGTGGCCTGGGGATCCATGGGGTGTTTAGCCACATGGGTTCTGTGCGTTCTTACAGGAATGACTGCTGGATACCTAGCGGCAAAAGACGATGTTCTGGGGGAAGCCACCTGGGGACCTTAGTGTTTCGTTACAGGTCGGCTATACTGACAGTGATTGTATGCTGCACCCGGCTCCCTCTCACGAGTGGAGGCATGGGGGTGGGGTGGGGACAACTCGTCTACTCTGATCTAACTGGGGATACAGTTTGTAGGCATACTCTATGATTTTCTGCACAGGATTACTGCAGATTCTGTAGTGGGTCTTTGGGGTCATTCTGATTTGTGGCTGATTAGCTTGTGCTGTCATGGGTAGATGAGAGCTGGTGGTGTTCCCTACTCTGCTATCCTGGTGATGTTGCTTTGTGATCTGACTTTGAATCAGAAGTGTATCAGTTTCAAAGCTGATTAATTCAGTTACCACCACCGACTCCTGTGTTCGCTAGGTATCGCTTGCAAGCAACAGTGTTAGGCATCTTACTGGAGCGGTAACTATACTGGAGTGGTAGCTTGCTTTTAAAAGCGCTTGCTGCTCTTGCTGAGGACCAGAATATGGCCCATAATCACCTCCAGCTGTGGGATCCAACTCCCTCTTGTGGCCTTCTAGGACACTGCATTCACACCACAACTTTTTAGAAAAATGTGTAAAGTCATTATTATTGATTTGTCTTATGGAAAGCTTCACTTTCAATATAAATTCTATTATTTAGCAAGATCATGTGAGATTAAAAAAAGACCAAAGCAGCTGACAAGAAGACTCACATAGTTTGGGGCTGTGTGTGTGATTACAACAAGCCGACTTTGAAAGGAGAGATGGTAGTTGTGGCAAAGCTTGCTCCAGAGCAATCCATCCTGAGTTTCTGGTACTCAGCCTGGGGTGAGTTGTCCAGCGTCAGGCTCCCTGGCTATCCTAATTATCAGAAGCGGAGACCTGAAGAGACCCCATTATCCAGAGATACTTCTGTCAGGCTCTCTCTCCAGTGAATGAAAAGCAGCTGACCGCTCTCCATTGCACATCAACAGCATGTTCACTCAGCCCAGGGAGTCCACTGTGCCCAGCGCTGGGCAGCACCTCCATGGTGTATTAAACACTAAGCATGTGTTTGCTCTCCTTTTCTTTGCCCAGCCCCTGCTTGGAACCTCAGACACAGTGTTGTAGTCTCTGTCCATCTTCTTCTCTGTGTCCCAACTGTTCCCACGTGACGTAGAACTGACCTCACATTTACCCACTAGCTTAGCTCAGCCTTTCCCCAGTCATAGTCACAACCTTCCATGTCCACTGCGTGTCTAAGACGGATCCAGGGCTAGTGGGCAGAGCCTTGTTCATTGATACTTCTTACACAGATTTCTAATCAACGTTTGTGATTACATCTAATCTGTTCTGAATGCTCAGAAACCTTAAAGACCTGGCTTTGGCCCCCCTGTAGCTGTTTGCTCTAAAATAGCGGTTCTGGACCTGTGGGTTGTGACCATCAGGAACACATATTTCTCAATGTCTTAGGAATCCCCAACCATAAGTTTATTTTCGTTGCTACTTCATAACTGTAATTTTCCTACTGAGAGATGTGTCAGTTCCTAAGGCCATTGGAAGTATGTGTTTTCTGATGCTCACTCCTCACAGCTACTCTAAAGCATTTTCCTAGGAAGGGAGGAAGGCGGCTCATTAGACTCAGAAAACTCACAAGGTTACAAGATCCACAAGGCCCCTCAAGGTTCTGAAGCTTCTGGGGAGGGTAAGACTGGTGGGACCACCAGCCAGTTGTGCAGGGAGCTCTTGGGATGCGGCATTTCAGAGCTGTTACCCAGGCTGGAGGTTGTCTTGCTGGAGACGGTGATGCCACTGCTGACACCCCCACACTCCATAAACAACACACAAAACTCAGATTTACTAAACTAGGTGTGGGCAGAATCATTCCTTTGGTTTGCCATCAGTGACCCATTTTCAGTGAATGAACAGATACTTGCTCATTCATCACTCCCCAGGAATTCACATAAAGGTTCTGTTCCATTCCCTGTGTGGCTGGGTATACACTAAAGTCTGTGGAACCCGCAACTAGATAACTGAACGTATGTGTATCAAAACTGACGATTGATGCAACAGATAAAACAAACAAATATTGCAACTTTAATTCTTCGGCGATGGTGGCTGAGCCTCTGCGGCTGCTCAGTGAAGCAGTTTCTTCAGGAAGAGAACATAGAAGATGGGGGTCAGGGGTCTCACTCTGGCCCCATTGCTGAGGGCTGATTTACAGATTTCACTTTTGTTACTGATGGCAAAACCCATATAAGCCGTCACTGTGTCTTTGCATTGTTCTGTGGTTATGCATTTCATCAGCTGCATGGAGATGTTGTTCACACCTGTGGGGAAAAATACACATGACACTTCCCTCCCTGGCCTTAGGTCACACAAGGCTGGTCCATAGATGGAGGTAGACCAGCTGCCTTCTCACGGGACTCAGATACTACTCTTTAGGCCTAAGGCAGTCAGTGGGTTGTGATGTTTTCTCCTAGCACAGGGTCTTCCAATCCCTAAATTTTCCCCAAGCCATGTCAGTTAAGTACTGGTATGTCTTCTATACATCAGTGGACGGAACCCTTGCTACCCTGCAGTAATCACTAGCACTGGGGTGCTGCAGTGCTTTGACTGACACCTGTGAGGTCCTAGGAGCATCCTGTGTGCTGCTGCTGCTGCTGCTGCTGCTGCTGCTTGGAGCTGTGCAGACTTGCGCTGCAGCCAGGCACATGTTTTAGGATTATGAAGACATTACCTCTCATTCTTGGCTTGAGCTGCAATAGCAGCAACAGCCACCAGAGTTATCATTGGTGACTATGCTCTATGCCTTTCAACGTGCTTTTGGGTTCATTCTCTTGGGCACCTGTGTTTATGATGCCGGAGAGCTCCACACACTTTATCTTGTCCGTGGAGCACCACTTGAGCTCTGGACTGCACTCTCTCCCCTTCACGGTGAAGCATGTGGGACACTTGAGACCGCTGGTGCTGAATTCATCAACATCTTTCTCTTCTAGCTCGTTCATTGTAATTTCCCAGGAGTCTGTTGGGGAAAGGGGACAAGAAGAGACAGAAAACTGGCTGGCCATTGGTCACAGGTGAGAGAAATGCAAATGCCCAAAGAGTCACAGCTTCTTGGAGTGGTCCTTCCCACTCAGCCTCCTCTCTACTCTGTCCTTGCCATCCTCAAGGGACGCTGTCTGATTCCTCCCTGTCATACTAGAGTCACCGCATAAGCCCAGCCTTCAAGGAGCAGGCTCTCTGATGGGGAAGACACTGCATCTGCAATGGTAATGCTACAGAGAGGGGTGATGTGCCAGAGAGTTCAGGGAGGGGTTGCAGTGCACAGGGGTCGGGGGAGCCCTCAATGAAAGGCGATGTTGTGAGTGGTGTCCCAAACGCTTGCAGGAAGGGTTTGAAGCACAGGGTGCCCTCAGAATGGGTTCCAAGTGACAAGGCAGAGCCTATTCTTCCTGCATCCTCTGCTTCTGGGGATCCATAATATCTTCTCAGTCGTAAGGCAGCAAATCTGTGTTTCCATCACGTGTCTCCATGGTGGTCATGAGTTATGACAGGGCTTGGCTATTGGAGAGAGAGAGAGAGGACCTTGGCGGAGGAGAGAATGATAGGAGCTAGGAATGGAGAAGCTGAGACGGTGAAGGAAGAGTAAGGAGAGAGGGAGGGCCAGGGCTGTCTGCAGAAGTGCTCTTGGTCACCTTCCTCAGGAGCGCTGCCTCTCCATGGCTCTGTGGCCCCATGGACGGAGGCAAGAAAACCATGAGGGTGTGCCCAATGGAGCCTCCACAGTATCTTGACCTAGCCTGGGTACCAAGAGTTCTGGGAGTTCATGTTTAGAAAGAATGAGGACTGCCCATACAGCTCATGGAGGAATGGGCAGACTAGCCTTGAGGCTTGGGCCATGGTGATGCTCTCCACAGTGAAGAAGATCACACAGGGAGAAGACATGGGCTGGGTAGCAGATGGGAATACCTCAGAGCTTTGTTCCTTGGCAAGGAACTATGGCAAGTGTAAAAACCCCAAGGCCTTTGTTTTTTCTGAGGGATTATATGTGATATATATATTAATAATTCTGCTCTGTCCCACATTGCCCTGGCCCAGCTAATCAGAGGGTCAATACTTCTCTACTCTGGGCAGAAACAGGAGCTGAAGCAGCAGGGTCCTTAGATGCCTGAATGCCTCAGGCACTGATGTCCTCAGACACCCAGGGTGAGCCTAGCCTTGTCTCCCTCTAGAGTATGGATGAAGCCCAGTCCAAAGCAATTGAAATAAAAGAGAGACAAAGAGAAATAAAGACAGAGAAATAATTTATAAAAATACAAAAAGCTTAATACTCAAAGCAATAAAAATCTGAGAAAAACATCTTAAAAAGGAATGCCAATCATTAGCATTAAAGAGACTTCCCAGAACTCTGAAAATAAGGAGATGTCTCTTCCTTCTTTCTCCTGTGAATTCACATTCCTTCTCTACTACATCAAAATGTGACTGTTTTGATTAAAATCAAAATCAAATATAATTGAACCGTCTGTTCTGGGAATGCTGCAGGCCCACACAGCTAGAACCCCTGTGTATACCAATCTTTGCAGAACGCACAAATGAACAGAAGTTAACCATGAATGAGAGCAGGCAGCAGCATTTGACTCTGATGGTTTCATTGGGACCATTTGTTAAGGGAGGAGGGTCATTTGAGGTGAGGAATTCATGGGCAGGATGGGTAACATAGACTCTGTCTAAAAACAAACTGACAAGTGGACAGACAGACAAATACCAAACAACAAAAGCCAACAAGACATTAGCATTACTTTTAGGAGGAGGATTTGATGAGATGTAGAATCAGTTTACTATAGGTACTGTGATGGTTTGAATCTGCTTGGCCTATAGGGAGTGGCACTTTGAGGAGGTGTGGCCTTGTTGGAGGAAGTGTGTCACTGTTGGGGGTGGGCTTTGGAGGTCTCGTCCTATGCTTAGGCTCTACACACTGTGGAAGAGAGCTTCCTCCTAACTGCCTGAGGATGCTGGTCTTCTCCTGGCTGATTTTTGATTGGGATGTAGAACTATCAGCTTCTCCAGCATCATGTCAGCCTGCATGCTACTATGCTTCCTGCCATGATGATGATGGACTGAATCTTTGAAACTGTAAGCCAGTCCCAATGAAATGTTTCCATTTATAAGAGTTGCTTTGGTCATGGTGTCTCCTCACAGCATCAGAAACCCTAACTAGGACAGTTACCAACTGTCGAGTCCAGCAGTACCTATGCACTTTCTGCTCTGTAACTTTGTTCATATCAGCTCTTTGATTGCAGCTATCTTCGAAGGTAAGTGATTGGAGATGACTATGTCCCCACAGGGAGGCTGAGCTATGAAGCAGGAGGACACAGGGGTAAGCAGAGGTAGCATTACAGGAACCGAGAGAGGAAGCTCCAGGGACATGCTTTTGATGGGGGTGGGCAAGACATAGCACACTTGGTATACAATGCTGCCCTGGAAACAGATATGAAACTAGTGTAGGTTTTCAGTGTGTGGCCATCCTTGGAAAAGACCATGGAAAGGTATAGCAGTGCTGTCTTCAGAAGCTGACCTGGGGTGTAGAGAGGATTTCTAGCCATGGGCATCTATTATTTATTTTAAAAGCTATAAGCACAAATAATTAAAACAGGAGAAGGGGAATAAGGGTGATGGAATTTTGCTCTTGGTGGGAAAGAGGCCTATTTTGACTGAAGAGATGGCTCAGTGGTTAAGAGCACACACTATTCTTCCAGAGGACCTGGATTTGATGTTCAGCACCCACATTGTGTCTCACAATCATTGGTAAGTCCAGTTCCAGGGGGTCTTATGCCCTCTTCTGGTCTTGCATGCATGTGGTATGTAGAAATGCATGCAGCCAGAATACCTTTACACGTTTTTAAAAAAGGTCTAACAGCGCAAATATTCAAGAAGACGTTTCTGTAAACCACACAGGATGGCTCCATTCTACCCTTACCTGTAGAGAAGGGCATGAAGGCGAGGCTACAGGCCAAGAGAAGCCTGCTCGGGGTGGCAGAGTGCATGGTCCAGACTCGTAGGTCCTGTCTCTGTGGAGAGAGCATGGTCAGGTGGAGTTCATACAAAGCAACAAGGCTGGGTCACTCCTGTTCATTCCCTCCCCCATGCGGGCAGCATTGCTTCCTAGTCTGAAGCTCCTCACAACTGGAACCAGGGGTCTAAGTGTCCTAAATTGGATATAGAGAGCAAGCACATGGGCTCAGCGGCTGACAGCCTGGCTCTGGAGGAATCTGGGGGGTGGGTGTGGGGGGGACTAGGAAACCATCTAGACTTGTACGGCCTGAAGGGAACTCTGGCCCATTTTTCTCCTTTTTACAAGGCTAAACTGAAATGGGTGGGTGAGGACAGTTTAAGAGGCTTATCTGGATGAACATCATGCACTCTGGATGAACTGGGAAGATTGCGTAGGCAAGGTAAAACAAGAACCAGTACCGGGTGCTGGGGTCTGAGGCGCCGCTCCTCCTAAAGTAGGCCAAACTGCATTGCGCATGCGTGTGGAGCAGAGGCTCCAGGTTGTCATCTTGTTCTCATTGGTCTACATCTTACACTCTTCCCGCCTTCTCGGAGTCTTGGCCAATGAGATTTCACTGCCTCTAGCTCCCAAGTGAATAGAGATATCTTGGCGGGGGATATCTGCAGTTCTGAGAAGTGAGATGCCTGGAGAGTTGCGGCCTCTGTTTTCCCCATCCCTCTCTACCCGGTTAAAGATGTCTTCTTGTGGCTGGCTGCCTTCGCTACTGTCTGGAAGACCCTCTGACAAGAAGTACCCATGTACTTTTAACGGACACTCATTCCTCACCCACAAGGCCCTCCAGTGAGCAAGGCGCGGAGAGCATCAACTCTTCATTCCAGGACATTTTCTATTGTCACCCTGTCTGTCACTGTCATTTTTTGGAAGGGTGTATGTGTGTGTTTTGTGTGGGCACGTGATTGCCAGGCCGTAGCACTGTGCTTTGGCTGTGAGCATCCTGTTAGTGATAGATAGAGCAGAATTCCTCTGCTCACCCACCGACCCCCACTGTTGAATCCTTACTTTTCCATCAGCCTCAGAAACCCCTGTGCAGTTTCTTGAAGCAACCATCAGCGGATGAATGGATAAAGAAAAGGTGCCATATATACACAATGGGACATTCTTTAGCCAAAATAAAGGAGGGGGGGGTCTTGTGCTCTGCTGTGACATGTGGTGGTAATTAAACAATCAAGCTTTAGGAAGCCCAAGGGTTGATCGATTACAGTGGAGAAGCAGCCTCCACCTGTAGAGAGACTTCTCTAAACGGGAAGCAGTGGAGAGGAGGGTGGGGAGGAGGTTGGGAAAGCCTGGGGTATCAGATGAGACCAAGTGGCCAGACTTCACGGGGCTTTGTGGAAGGATGAATTCGAAACGCCTCTGAAATATTCTGTAGGTGTGTGGAGTTAGTGCTGAGAGAGGGGTCAGGAAGTCTGGCTGACATGTATGTATGTATAGTTAACTTTGGAGCCAGGTGATGACTGAAGCCATGGCCTTAAATTGTGTGTGTAGGTGTGTTCATGTGAGTGTGTGTGTGTGTGTGTGTAGAGAAAGGGCTAGCTTTAAACATCTTTACCATTTAATTGGAAAGACTTCCTACCATTTTATAGGCAAGACTTCCTATCATTTTATAGGAAAGGGGAGGAGTTAGGGACATGGAGTCATTGCCAAAGCAGGGACAAAATCCAAGAAGCTGGCAACAGGGCAAGCAGTACTGAGATCAGGTAAGAAAATGTTCTTTGCAGTGTTTATTTATCCAGTATTTGTCACATATTCCAGGTTCCCTCCTAGAAGCTGACCGTGTGGCATTAAAGAAGCAAATCCTCTGCCATCTGGGTCTGTACACTCTAATGGGGAAAAAAAGAAACCTTAAAGCCTCAAACAGGATGAGGGGAAGATGGGGGGGGGGTCAGAGAGCGATAGTGGATGGGCTAAATGCTGCCGATGTCTCTGGTGCTTTAAGCCATTCCTAAGCAAGAGAAGGAGGAGCTAGCTGACAATGTCAGGTGCAGTCCCCACCACGGAGGACTCTGCTGAGGGCCTGTGCTGAGGATGCTCAGGCAGGACAGTGTGCTTAAGGACAGGGTGCTGATAGGGAAGTTGGAGGAAATAGCCAGGGATGAAGGAACTTATGAGTCTTTGGCTTTTAGTGGGGCTGGAGGGGAAGCTCTCAGACCCTCAGTGATACAGAGAGGATGGATTTCTGCTATGGTCCACAAAGAAGGCTGGGGTGTTCCGAGGTGGAGGGGAGCCAGTGTAGACAACTCTCTGAAGAAAGAAAGCAGTAACTGGGGGTAGGGGATCAGTGATGGCTTCTTCTTTCACTTCTCTGCACACGAATTTGGGAGCTGACTTCCTGGCTTGTGGAGGAGTCCTGGAATAGGATCCTGAAGTTACTAAAGTAGAGGCTCTTCTCCTTGACTTTGCATTCAATGCATATGATGCTGTTGAGAGCTGAAGTACCTGTCTCTCAGGCTTCTCTCAGATCTCAGGCATTCCTACTGACTCTACACCTTCCCATTGCTTTCTTCATCGCCCCTGTAACTTCCTTGTTTCTGAGGCTGTAGATGACAGGGTTAAGCATGGGTGTGAGAACAGTGTAAAAGACGGATACTACATCATCTTGGCCTGGTGAGTGATAGGAAGCCGGCAACATGTAGGTGTAGACAAGGGGCCCATAGAAGAGATTGACGACAGTCAGGTGGGAGGAGCATGTGGCCAAGGCCTTCTGACGCCCCTCCACAGAGTGCATCCGGAGCACAGCAGCCAGGATGAGGGCATAGGAGGCAGTAATGAAGGTAATGGGCACCAGGAGGACCACCACGCCTGTCACAAATAGTACCTGCTCATAGGCTTCTGTGTCTGCACAGGCCAGCATCAGCAGTGAGGGCACCTCACAGAAGAAGTGGGAGATCTTCCGTGATCCACAGTAGGGGAACTGAAGGGTCAGAGAAGTCTGAATGGAGGCGTTGAGGGATCCTCCCAACCAGGAGGCCACAACCATGAGTAGGCACACCTGGCGGCTCATGAGCACTGGGTAGCGCAGGGGGTTGCAGATAGCCACATACCGGTCATAAGCCATGAGGGCCAGCAAGAGGCACTCTGCAGCCCCCAGGAACATGAAGAAAAACATCTGTGCCCCACAGCCTCCGAAAGAGATGCTTGTCCAACCAAAGAGAAAGCCTACTATCATCTTAGGGACAGTGACTGATGTAAAGAAGATGTCCAAGAAGGACAACTGACTGAGAAGGAAGTACATGGGGGTGTGGAGTCGGGTGTCCATCCAAATCAAAAGGACCATGGCCATGTTACCCACCATAGCAAGGATGTAGACCAACATCACCATGCTGAACAGGAAAAGATGTATCTGGCTATTGTTAAAAAGGCTTGTCAGCACAAAGCCAGTGGTGGAGTAGTTCCCATCCTCACTGCCCATCTCCTGCCGAGCTGCACTGTGGGGAGAAAAAAACAAACAACCAGTTAACCAGTAGTAGAGAAGGCGAGAAGGGGAGAGGTAAGAAGAGAACACCCAGGGAGCCCAAGCGGCCACCCTGGAGCCGGAGCCGGAGAGTAGCAGATATACTTTACCTTTAATGTACTTGCTGGTATTTGTAGGGTCATTATTTCATAGGAAAATCACTATTGAGATCCTGGCCTGTAGTGAAAGCAGTGTTCAGAGGGAAATATGCTACTCCGAATGTGTGCTGTGCAAGAAGGAAGACTAAAGACTAATAGCTCAACTTCCCAGTCCACAGAGAGAATGAGGATGCCAGGAAAACCCCCAGCACACCACAACATGCCCCGCCCACTCTGTTACTGAAATTCACATTGTTATTGATCTTTTCAGTTCTAAACAAATAAATGCACAAAGGAAAGGTGGGCTTTTTTTTTTTTTTTTTTTTTTTTGACTTATGCCTGACGGCAGGGCTAGATCCACACCTGTGTGAATTGTATGGTTTGACATTCTTGGTGATGTGAGGTGTCTTAGGGTTTCTGACAGCAAATGACTTAAGCGGAGGGATTGAAGAAGTGTAAGAGGAGCCACCTAGAGATCCACGAAGGAGCTGTGGATGCAACAGAACCCTGCTGTTGGCAGATGGGTCTCTGGGACACAGCAGGGAGGGAGGTAAGTGTGACCGATGATAGCCTACATCCTCAACTCCTGTGAGAATCGCTAGCAGGGCTGAGCAGTCTGAGTGATTGTTTCTTGTCCATGGATCTAGTCTCCAGGAGTTACTTGCCCCTCGGGGGACCTTTGTCCATGTCTGAAAACCAATTGGTGTTCATGAGAAAGAAGAGGGAAGCTGCTGGCATCCAGTTGGGGGAGAAGCCAGGCACGGTCCAGGGATCTCCCCACAAAGAGTTAGCCAGCTCAACACATCCACAGTTCTGAGGCCCAGTAAGTCCACTCCTGCTCTTCCCTTGTCTGTGGTGAGCTTGAAGTCTCCCAAACATATGTGAGGGTGCTTCTATCCCTTTTCCTGTGTGGAAGCTGGGTTAGCATTTTGGGGGTTAGCATGAATGGGTGTGATCACTACAGATCACCCGAGGAGGAAAGGGAAAGAATCATCTGGAAGACAGTATGTTCATGTGTAGGGTGCATGTGTGTAGGCACATGTATATATGTGTGTGATCATGCATGTGGAGATCAGAAGACAACCTTGGGTGTCCCTCCTCAGACACTATCTAGCTTGTTTTTTGAGGCAGCTCATTAAGTAGGCTAGGCTGGCTACTCTCCAACCAGGGGTCCTCATATCTCCTCTTCCTTAGCAGTGGGATAAAAGCACACAACATGCCTGGCTTTTTATGTGGGTTTTGGGAATCAAACCCAGGGTCTCAAGCTTGCAAGACAAATATTTTACTGACTGAGCTATCTCCAGAGCCCAGGAGAAACCCTCTAAATAATGTCAATTCCCATCATTTGTAGCACCCAAACATCCTCAGCCCTGGCTTCTGGGAATTCAACATAGTTGGCTCTAAGCAAGTGAATAACATCTTGGCACAAACAGCTGCCTGAGCAGATGAGTGGGTATGAGAGACACACAGCAAACAGGCAGAACCTTTTACCCTGCAGAGCACAGGGGTTTTCTAGGCTCCTCTGAGTATAAGGTCAGCCTCTTCCAGGAAGCTAGAGCTAATACAGGGCCCCTGACTACTGATCAGGCAGATGCTTGACATACAGACAGAATGTTCGCCATTCTTGCTTCACTGTTCTGCAGGCTGTCAAGGCCATGAAGATAGTCACTAATTTCTGATACATTTTGTCACTGGTTGGAGCAGTTCCAGGGAGGAGAGGTTGCTTCCTCTGTGCTTCACAGCCATGTGATTCTGATATTTCTCAGGACCAGGCTCTCTGGATGCAGATGGCTGTACTTTGTTCCTTTTATGCCTCTGCAAGCCAGGACAACACTCAGAGTTTTTCTATAGGAAAAAGCTATAGGAAGATGGGACTCAGAGATGACAGGGTGGTGGAGTCTGACCAAAACCCAGGTCTTGTTCTGACATCTGCTCTCCAAAACCTCACATCTTCAAAACTAGTGAACGATAGTCTACCAAACATTTAAGAGATAGCAATGAGCAGACTTAGCATAATTAACAGACTGTGATCACTATGTCCCATGACATATAACTTGCAGACACTGATCAAGCTAAACGTAGGTGGAAGTATCTAAAGAGACACATACAAGATGATGAACCAGGCTTGTAGTTCTCAGCTTTTCTGGGCCCCAACTCAGTACCTGAACAGAGAGAAGCTCAGGGCCAGTGAATAGAGACAGCTGGGCTTCCAGGAAGCAGGACACCCCAGCAGAGAGGGATTTGTCTTTAAAAGAGCAGATGAAGGAAGGCCTGGGTTCTTTAACCTTCCTCAGTCAGTTCCGTGGGTGAGATTTTTCCTTACCTGTGCACAGCTCTGAGGTATGTCCCTGAGCTGGGGGAGTCTTCCAAACCTGAAACCCACAGATCCTACTGGATCCCATGTATTCCTTGATGTTTTCTGATCAGGAAACCCAGTGGTTCTGCAAAGGAAAACAAGCTAGATCTCAAGTTGGAAATAGCTTGTGTAAGAGTCTGCCATAAAGCTTTTCAATTCTAGAAAAGTGGAGGCTTCTCTAAGAAAACACACACACACACACACACACACACACACACACACACACACACACGCCTTGCAGCTATAGTGAAGTACCTTCAAGGGCACTAGGGCCCCTAGGCTATTGTTCTAAATCACATATATATTCATAAAATGCTTGGGCAATCTTGGGTGCAAGTTAACACATCAACAGAGCATCAGCTTGGTGTCTGGGGAAAACTGCCTCAGCAGTGAGCAATTAGAGACATGCAAGTCCTCCCTTCTTCCCTTGGCTACCTCCCTCCCTCCCTCTCATCATTTTCTTATATCAACTGAAGTTGGCTTCAGTTATAGCATACATGTATATATGTATGTATGTAATTTGTTTTTGTTTTTTTTTTTTTGAGACAGGGTTTCTCTGTGTAACCCTGGCTGTCCTGGAACTCACTCTGTAGACCAGGCTGGCTTCAAACTCAGAGATTCACTTGCCTATGTGCTGGCATTAAAGGCATGTGCCAACCACTCCCTGCTTCTGCTATAATTTTTTTAAGAAAGATTTATTTATTTATTATCTATATGAGTACACTATAGCTGTCTTCAGACACACCAGAAGAGGGTAGGCATTGAATTCCATTACAGATGGTTGTGAGCCACCGTGTGGTTGCTGGGAATTGAACTCAGGACCTCTGGAAGAGCAGTCAGTACTCTTAATTGCTGAGCCATCTCCCAGGCCCAGTTATAATTTTTCAAAAGTCTTACTGTTAACTTACTGTGTTTTTATTTCTCAACTTTAAAGGAATTAGGATGGCAAGTGAACTCATCTTGCTTTATGTCCTGTATTGTGTTAGAGATGCACTACCTTATCTCACGTATACAATAGCAGGACACGGGTAGATCAATCATTGTTTTAAAATACAAAACACAGATGGTTAAGTAGTTCAGTGCCCAGGTCACCTGCACAACCAACAGCAGATCTGGGATGTGGGCACAGGTCGACGGTCATCATGGAGCCCATCCCCTTCCTGGTCTTCCACATGGCCTGAGTGTGTTCCACCAGCCAAATGTTTATCCTTGGGATTTAGTTCATCACAGGTACATAGATGCCTGCAGTGGGATTGAAGCTGTTCTCTCACGCTATCACCTCTTCTGTCTGAATCTCATATAGTCCAGGCTGGCCTTGAAATTTTCTGTACATCTAAAGATGGCTTTGACTCCAGGTCCTGCTGCTTCTACCTCCTAAGTGCTAGGATTACAGGAATTCACCATGAATGCCAATTTTATATGACGCCAAGGGCTGAAACCAGGGCCTCATGCATTCTAGGCAAGCAGTGTACAGCTGAGATACACCCCAGGCCTTATGTTCCTTATATGTGATCTCACACTTTGCCCAACAATACTTGTGAAGTTCCTGCAAGTTTGGGCTGCATTAGGGAAGTTCAGCTTACCCTAATGCCATTCTGGTCCATAAGCATCAGATGAAGTTTTCCATGAGGTCATATGACCCAGTTCTCTACACATGGAGAGTCAAAGCTACTGTGGCAGAGTGCTCTGGGATGCACCCCAGGCACCCTGAACTGGTAGAAGGAATGGCTGGTAGTCCAGTTGGGTTTGCTTTTACAGTCAATTCCTGCCTCCTGTCATTGAACACTTATGATTTTCAATGGTGAACACAATGGTGTCTTTGCAAGTCTGTCCTCCATGAGACTTTTATTCTTTGATAAACTTGCCTTCTTATTATGTTCTAAGTTCTTTATGTTTTATGCACATTGTGGTCATCTGGGTTCCAACTCTTTTCTGACTGATGGAAGTAGGGCGGTCACTTCTAGGCTCTTAAATACAATTTCTGTTGTTTTTATATGCAATCATACCATTACATAATGTGGTTGTTTAGGCAATGCTAGCTGTAGGTCCCTAGTTATTTGCATCGTTGCTTAAAACTGGACTCTTTCCACTTCAGCATCACCTGGTTTCTAGACCTGTGTCTACTGTCCTGTATTAACCCCACTGTAATGTTCTTACACAGGCGAACAACTAAATATTGTTACAGGAAATGCGGTCGTTCTAGTATTTTTTCCTAAAATAATGAGTATTTTTGTTAATGTACTATTTTAGAGCTGGAGAGATGGCGAGGCTGGCAAAATGTTTGTCTTTTAAGCATGAGGACCAAACTTGGCTCCTAGACTTTACCTATCAAAGCTGAGCTTGTTGATGTGTGCTTACTCCTAGCATTGGAGTGGTAGAGACAGGGGGCTCTTGAGGGCTCCCTGACCAGTCAATCTAGTCTTTTCAGTGGATTTTAGGCCAATGAGGGACTCTCTGTCTCAAAAACAAGGTGGATAGAACCTAAGGGATGCTATCTGGAGTTGACTTGGTATATGAAAACATGTGTACGCATGCACACATAAGGACACACCCACACATGCACACACACATGCATATACACGTGTACATGCTCACATACACAAAAGAAGAAATGTAATATTTTTAAAATTAGTGTTTTAAACCTCTGACAGTTTGATTATTATTATTTAGCATAACAACACAAATGGCCACCACTTATTTTAGTCTTGATACATCAGGCGTGGGTGTAGGGTGTAGGGCACATCAATACCATGAGATATGAATTGTCACATCTGTGGGCTTCAAGGCAGCAGGGACAATCACATGACTGTCTTGGGGCCAGGGGGCTGATACAGAAGTTAAACCAAGGAATAGCAGGCCCCATAGCTCACTTTAGGGATAGGCTTTGAAGTGTCAAACTCTAAAGCGTCAGTGTAAGTACTTTAAGAAATGTTTATTTTGTGTACTCACCACACACAGGGTTGCGTTGTGTAAAGACACGTTCCCACAGCATGCACTGGGCATGGAGCACACTCCCAATTGCTCCTTCCCTTTCCCATGAGTCCTCTCTGTCCCTAGACAGTTTTCTTTCCATTTTTTTGTGTCACATATATGTACATGATTTTACATGTCTGTATGGAATCTAGGAACCATGAATGACAGAAAACTTATAGTCTTTATCTTTCATCCATGAAGGTATTTTACTGATGCCACTGAGGGGGATTTGACACTCTTGGGAGCAGCTGCTGTGTCCGCCTAGGCTAGTGCTGATCTGGACAGGCCCATCTGGAGCAGCCCTTTAGTAGATTCTAGGGAACTGAATATGCTGGAATACTGACCAGTCAAATACGTTTATGGAAGAGTTACCTCAAGGAGTTGGTCTTCATGGAACCTGAAATCTCAAATTGTACATACTAAAGTCTGTGTGCATATTCAGATTTTGTAGCAATACAGATTAACAAAATATTTAGAAAACACTTTGATCCTACAGTTTCATTTCTGTGGACTTGTACTAAAGCAGTTATGCATGAACGTAGGTGACAAAGTCACGTGCTCATAGCTGCCATGTAGCTTATACTGTCATAATCCAAGATGGAAAAAGCAAATGCTGCCAAGCTACTGAGAGTTAGGTATGTACATGTTCTTGGGTCTACCCCACAGAGTGCCATTAATCCTTAAAAACAACTATACTTATGTAGTAAAACCAAGGATGGTGTGACATATGTCAACCTTATTATAATTACAGCTAAAACCAAGGATGGTGTGACGTATGTCAAACTTATTATAATTACAGCTAAAAACTTTTCCACACATAGGAAGTGGGGGAAATTTGAACTCTGAGATGGTCAATAATCAGTACTTTTACCTTCTTTTCTTAATATAATGACCATAAAATATAATACATGGAGTGATAGTAAACTGACTATTTTCACTCAGTTACAAACGAAATTCAAATTGTCGGACTGTTGAGTCAGACTTGACTGTGGCTGTAATTTACCAGAAACTGTGTATGCTTTATGCCATCCCTAAGGAACTCAGGAATTGTAGCTAGCTTTGGTACTCCCCTATGTTGATTGGCAACAGTGGAGATAATTATTTTTTGTTTATTGGTATGAACTCATTTTCTAGATTTGGATTAAGGGTGGGGAGGATCAAATCCCAGGAGGTTAAAGAGCCACCACAGTGGTTCAGGATGTTCCTCCAGAGGACTCCATCACTTTCCTGACACTCCCTGCAGAGGAGTGTCTGGTAGGAAACTCTGACAAGCAATAACAGTCTTCGGTACACATTCTGATAATCATAACCTGTTCCTATATGCTCTGTTCACGAGCTCTTAGGGACTCACAACCATCAAGGGCCTGGGAGACACCCAGGGAAAATTCCCAGGCCTCATGGGGACTCTTCACAATTAGAAAACTTCCAATGTGTTAACTTTTCCATGTGGATAATTATGGGAACTTTCATAGACAATAAGCCTTCCCACCTCAGCTTCATGCCTCAGGCTCACACCTTAGGCTCACACCTCAGCCTCACACCTAGACTCACACCTCGGGCTTACACCTCAGCCTTTCTACCTTAGCTCAACAACCTCAGCTTTACACGTTAGTCTTTCTACCTCAGCTTCACACTGAAATCCTCACACCTCAGCTTTCCCAGCTAAGCCCTCACACCCCAGCGTTCCCACCTCACTCTTCCTACTTTAGCTCTCACAACATAGGCCTCACACCTCAGCCTTTCCAGCTCTGCCTCACACTTCAACTTTCCCACCTCACCCTTCCCACCTCAACCCTCCTATCTCAGCCTCACACTTCAGCTTTCTCAGTTCAGCCTTCACACCTTGGTCTCACACCTTAGCCTTCCCACCTCAGCCTTCACACTTCAGTCTCACACCTAAGTCTTCCTACCTCAGCCTTCCCACCTCAGCCCTCACACTTCAGCTTTCCCATTTAAGCCTTTCCACCTTAGCCTTCAACCTCAGCCTCATACTTCAGTCCTCACGCCTCAACGTCCCACCTTATCTTCACCCCTTAGCTTCATACCTCACCCTTCCTACTTTAGTTCTTCCAGCTCAGCCCTAACACCTCAGCTTTCCTACCTCACTCAGCCTTACACCTCAGCCTTCCTATTTTGTTCTTCTACCTCAGCTCTCACACTTCAGCTCTCATACTTTGACCTCATACCTGGGCTTTCACATCTCAGTTTTCCCATCTCAGACATCACACCTCAACTTTCCAATCTCAGCCTTCTCACCTCAGCCTTCTTTCCTCAGTCCTCCCACCTCAGTTCTCTTACCTCAGCACCCCCATCTTGGCCTCACACCTTAGCCCTCACACCTTGGCTTGACACCTCAGCCTTCCCACCTCATCTCTCCCACCTCAACCTCTCACCTCAGCCCTATTATCTCAGACCTCACACTTCAGCCCTCCTACCTCATCCATCCCACTTCAACCTTTTGTCTCAGTCTCATACCTCAGACTTCACAACTCAGCCCTAACACAGTCCCCTCTTTATTTTTGGATGGCTTCATTTCTGGCCATCTGCTCCTCAGTGGAGTGTTCTGTCTCACAGCTGCCACATGACATTCACACCTCATTTCTTCCTATTGGTACTCCTGAACAAATAAAAACTAAATGCATTTGACATATATAAAATCTTTTATTCAAAAATTGATCAATTACAGTTTCTATGCTTATGTGGTAAAAAGTATGCTAGGGTTTTGGAATGTAACAATGTCAAATGATTTAATCAAGATAATTATTATATCAAATCATATCACATCAAATACCACATTTAAAGATGACAATATTTAAAATTTACTCAGTAAATTGAAATCTGCAATAATAATTTGCTGTATTCATCAGTTTGTGTTATACTACATCCCAAGTGGAAAAAATATACTTTATTTCTCTTACCTGAGGTGGATCTTTGAAACATTCATTTATTTTGTGTGTGTGTGTGTGTGTGTGTGTAAATGCGTCTGTGTGTCAGCATATGTGGAGGTCAGGGGACACTATAGGAGTCAGATCTACCATATGGGTCCCAGGAATTGGATTCAGACCATCAAGCTTGGCAACCAGCTCCATCATCCACTGACCAACAACTTTTCAAACATGGTGTTTATGCTGGTTAATCTTCATTGTCAACTTTATTGAGTTAAGAATTCTAAAGGACATTATTGAGGAACACCTTTGTGCCTGTCTCTGGGTATTTTCAGAGAGGATTAGGAGAGGACCCACCCATGTTGGACATCATCATGAGATGATATCCTGGTCTGAACAACAATGGAGAGATGAAGCTGTGTAAGCCATGAATTCCCCTTTCTCTACTTTCCTACTCACCCAGAAGTGAGCAAGCAGCCTCCCACAGGCACCGTGATTTCCCTACCATGACTGTCCCTCAGACTGTGAACTAAAACACATCTCTCCTTTTTTAAAGTTTTGTCTTACCAGGTACTTGGTCAGAGCAAGAGAAAAGTCACTAACACAGTATCTAATGCTAGGGACATCTACTCAGGTCCTGGAACTTAAACAGCACTCCTTGAAGACCCCTTGTAGTCCTTGGCTGTTGGATTTGGTTGTCCAGCCCTGGACTTTGTGTGGGTCTCATCAAGACTTTAACTTTCTGCATATGCCAAGGCACAGTGTGAATCAGTCCCTTGTCCTGGGGCTTTTTGTCCTGTCAGCAGGTGCAGTTCCAGCCCTGGAAGGGCAGCAAATGGTCCCTTTACCCCAGTTCTACTGCAGTGAGTGAGGAGCTACTCATGACTGAGGTGTGACCCCGGAAGGTCAGTGGCTTCGGGCTTGTGCACCTCCATCATGAACCCTGCAATACTGAAAAGGAGAGCATGTCTCTCCTTCATTAGAGTAACATCTCACACGTAGAAATGAGGTTGGCCCAGGGACATGTTCCCATTTGAGCTTAATTTGAGAGATGAAGCCATTTATTACTTCATGTGTTAGGCCAGTAATACTTGCTAACCATTCCTTTGTGGAAAACACTGGTGAGAGAGAGGGGAGAGAGAGAGAGAGAGAGAGAGAGAGAGAGAGAGAGAGAGAATTTTCCTTGTGGAGACCCTGTAGTAGTATACCATATTAGCTGAGGACCAGAAATTGATGTAATGTCCAGATCATCATTAGAAAACAAAGCTGGTTCATAGAATGTTTTTTTTTTTTTTCTTGTTTGGGGCTACATGATACAGAGCCAGGAGATCAACACTTTCCCACACTTATTCATTTAAATTAATGAGTCTGACCAGCTGTAGTCACAGTTTCTCTGACTCACCATCCACTATGAGTGACCATTTCAGGAGGATCTAGTCCTCCTCAAAGGATAGCAAAATACTGCACACTGCTCCCAGCTGCTGTCTGCATCACTGCTTTCCCATAATGCATTCTTCATACTCCCATAATGCACCACTCTTCATACTCCCATAATGCATCATTCTTCATACCTAGAGGCATTCTCTCATTTCTTTTTATTACAGAAAGACGAGAGGCTGCTCCTATGATAATGCTCCCTGATAATGTGGCAACATTGGCTACAGAGCAAATTCTCATTAAGCATTTATTAATGAATTGGCCATTGACGGTGTTGTAGGGAATGAATGGGGTGGGATCACCCTTAAAATGCCAGAGCAACATTCCTTGAGCTCTGGTGGGGAACCTCTGTTGGAGATGATGGTGGGCCGGGCACTCCACCACCAGCTGTCCTCGGCAATTTGACCTGTTTTGTCACAGAGAAGGAGCTTCTTTGATGAGGGATAAGAGTTACATATATTTATGGGTGTATAGATAAGTATGTAGAATGCAGTTTGGAATTATGTTGTTCTGGTTGGCTTGGGACTCACTCTGTAGACCAGGGTGCCCTGGAACTCTCAGAGACCTGTCTACCTCTGCCTCCAAAGTGCTGGGATTAAGGGGTGCACCACCATACCTGTCTTCTACTTCAAAATGAATCGCTGACTCATTACTTTTCTCAGGGCAGCATGAACCTCCTTGTTCCTCAGGCTGTAGATGAGAGGGTTGAGCATGGGGGTGAAGATGGTGTTAATCATGGAGAGTATTTCATCCTGTTCTGGAGTGTGGAAAGAGTCAGGGGTCATGTAGATGATCATGGCTGGCCCATAGTAGAGGCTCACAACAGCTAGGTGAGAGGAACACGTGGCCAGTGCTTTCCTCCTGCCCTCTGGAGAATTCATTCGGAGAACAGCGAGGAAGATGAGCAGGTAGGAGGACATGATGAGTCCCAAGGGGAGAAGAACAAACATAATGCAAACAACTGACACCACCGTCTCATACAAGGAAGTGTCCTCACAAGAGAGCCTCAGGACAGCAGGCATCTCACAGAAGAAGTGGTGGATTTCCCTGGAGCCACAGAACGGGAAGTGCATGGTGTAGATAGTATTGATGAGAGAATTCAGGGAACCTCCACCCCAGGACACTAGGGCCATCCACAGACAGACTCTGGAGTTCATGATAACTGAATATCTCAAGGGATTACAGACAGCCACATAGCGGTCATAAGCCATGAGGGTCAGAAGGAGACACTCACTACCCCCGAGGGCAAAGAAAAAGAATATCTGGGTCCCACAGGCAACTTTGGAGATGCTTTTCTTTCTGGAGAAAAAGTTGATGACCATCTTTGGGACAGTGGTGGAGATTAAGGCCAAGTCGATAAGAGAGAGGTGGCTGAGGAGTATGTACATTGGGGAGTGGAGGCGAGAGTCTGCCCAGATCAAGAGGACCAGGACGGCGTTCCCCGTGAATGCGATGAGATAGATCAGGAGAATGGAAATGATGAGGATGGCCAGATAGCGCAGCTCTGGGAAAAGTCCCAGGAGAATGAAGTCTGATGAGGTCCCATTCCCTCTGCTAATGTCCTGGACTCCCAGCATTGAGCTAGGCAATGCAGAGAAAACATCAGAAATGTGATCAGAATCACCTCCTTTGAACATTGGTATCAAATCCAAGAAAATACAAGGTTGGAAGCTGGGGCTAGACTTTTATTTTTAGAATAAAAATCTTGTGAAAATACATTTGGGTATGAAAGGTGAAATCTTGAGACTGAGGACAGGGTTATTTAAATATTTTGTATGTGATATTAATGCTGATGTGAGAAGGTGTGAGCATGAACAGACCAGAGAGGTGCCAAAAAAATTCAGCTTCAGAGCTGAAGAGATGGCTCAGAGGTTAAGAGCATTTGCTGCTCTTCCAGAGGTCCTGAGTTCACCAATATGTAGCAGTTAGCTCACAACTGTCTAGAACTCCCTATCCAGGGGATATGATGCTCTTTTCTGGCCTCTTGAGGCATCTGTAAGTGTGCATGTGTGTGTGTGTGTGTGTGTGTGCACATGCGCATGTGCACATGGACACACACACATTAACAATTAGTTGGATTCTCTTTTTTATATTTGCTATATAATAGCACAATAATATTATATTTGATGATTTGTAAATACTTTTCAATTTTCTTGAGATTTGAACAGTTTGCCATGTATGTAGCCTTGTATTGGGAGCCCTCCCCCCCAAAGCAAGAGATCATGGGATGCAGAAATGGATGCATGTATGGACTGGCACCATGAGCCACACAGTAGACAATGCCAGAAGAGCCATGATTTGGAGCTAGGGACACTTCTTCCAAGTTACTGTCTTCAAGGACCATATAGAGTTCTGAAGGACACTAGGGATTTCCTCTAGTCACAGTGTACATATCTGACAAATGGTTTCTATCTGAGAGGATGGTTGTGTTCTCAGGAGTCACCCACCTCATGCAGAGAGAAAAATATGATGGGACAATTAGAGTAGCAGGTGTGGATTGTTTTGTTCTGCAGAGCTTGAGTTTTGCATTTCAGAGATTTGCAATATCATTAAGAAAGTCTTGCTCCACACTCACATATTCTGATAGTCTTAGTCAAATGCAATCAGAGAAAATGGAACACTTTTTCTAGTGAATCCTGGGCTCTGGTAGCTCAGTGATCCATCTTCATGCCAATATGCTAACGTGCTAGCTTGGCCAGCACATCTTAAAATGTAATTAGACTGTTTACAAAGATGTCCCTGAGTTGGAGTGTATGTACCACAGTGCTTCCAGGCTCTGGGTTTAATCATTAGCATCACAGACAGAAAACCTGAACTCACAGTTTGCCTCAGCTGCTGCTAACAATCTTACTAATTTGTTTCTGACTGAATCACTTCCCTTGTTAGTTTAAGTGTGCTTGGTGGGGGCATGTTTTAACATCCAGATGGATAAATAACTCATGCAGCTGACGGCTCTGGGTAGTCACCTACATAATGTGGGTGCCCACCTACTCACCTGGGTACAGCACCATCTGAATGTGAGCTTGCTCTCCATCACCCTGATTGTAATTATGGGATGTCCTAGGACTAACCTGAAATGAAATTCAATACTCAACTTTGGACCTCTCTCTAAAGTTGGAGAAAATGAGATGAGCGATCCAGGATGCTGGTCTTTGGGTCCTTGGTACTTCAATGATGCAGGCTGCCTCCCTGACAGCATCAGTTGTAGAGTGTTCCCAGCCCTGGGGCAATGGCTCTTCCAGCAGACCTCACTCTGGCTTTGCTTCTCTCCTAGTAGGGCCTGGCTGGGACAATCTTCCCTCTCCAGAGAGCAGATGAGGCAATTCTAGAGACCCCTTTCATCTCCAAAGCACATTAGATGCTAATGAGGGAAAGGGGATTTGGAAGGTTTGGAGCACATACTCTTGACATGCTCTTCATATGCAGCCTGGTTTCCCTTACCAGAGAGATATATTTCTTACAACTAAAGTACATATCATTGTCCTCCAAAGACCAGCGTTCACTCTACATAAGGTATTTTTTTTTTCCTTTGGTTTTTCGAGACAGGGTTTCTCTGTGTAACCTTGGCTGTCCTGGAACTGACTCTGTAGACCAGGCTGGCCTCGAACTCAGGAATCCGCCTGCCTCTGCCTCCCAAGTGCTGGGATTAAAGGCATGCACCACCACTGCCCGGCTACAAAGGATATTTTTAAGGCCATGAAAAATTAGTTTTGATCTTAAAGAGGGACTTTGGGCTTTGTGATCAAGTGACGATAGGCTTTGAGGTAACTTGACAGCCAACTGAATAAGGATCAGCTTCTTCATCGAACAGGCCTTTGTTTGGCTTAATCTACCCAGGTAATAGGCATTTCTGGTTGTGGATGTGTCTGTCTGGGAGAAGCCCTGCATTATCATCAGGTCTGTATCTCAGTGCCATCACATGGTGACTGGTGGGTAAAACCATCTAATACCAAGAAAGGCAAAGATAGGAGGAATGAAAGTATACAGGAGGAGAGGCATGTGCCTGGTTGAGATCAGGCTGGGAATCCCACAGATGTTATTGTAAGCACTTACCTGTGTGACTGGCCTGTGTGATACTACTGGTTAAAGGTGGCTGTGGCCAGTATTCTGTCTTCTCAGATCATCACCATGTGTGGTCTCAACGCTGGGGTGATCAGGTCTTAAGTCAGAGCTGACACACAGCCAGGGGTGCTATCTTCTCCTTGATGGCTGGCCCGACAGGCTTAGATGCTGCACACTGAGCTCTGTCTAGCTTTTTCTTGAGCCTGGTTAGACTCAAAGAACAGTTAGATAAAAACCATGGTTTTAGAAAGGTTAATAAAGATAATTTTGACATTCAAATACATTTCTGGAAGGGAAGAAGTGTCATCCTATGGAAAGATGTTCATGGTTGAAGCAGTATGCCATGCCAAGCAGGAGGGAATCCTGTGGTAAGTCCTTCACCCATTGCTCAATAGCACTCTGAAGTTGCTTGGTTGTAGCCCAAACATAAGCCACCGTGGTTGCCCAAGATCAGTATAGGTACAGTCCCTGGATTTGATCCAGGCAGTCTGATCATGCTCTTGGCCCCCAGTACATTTAAGCTTGTCACCCTCACAAGGCTGCTCCCATCCCCTCTGACTGGACTGAGAACTAAGTTAGGAATGGAGCATCTGGGACATTGTTGAGGGACAGGACCTGGGGCCAGTGGGGTAGCACATGGCTGGGTGGTCTTTCTTCCTGTCCCCATCTCCTACTCCAGGAAAAGCTACTGTCCCTACTTGCATCTATAAATCTCAGGCTCTGGGGAGGAAACTCTCATTGATTACTGTAAGGCACAAATGATTACATTTTGAGAGGAGTTACCTGGGACTGAGCCTCACTTCACTTCAGCAAGGACTAGATTAGGAAGCTGTTCATGCCCAGTGAGTAATGACCTCAGAAAATGTGGCCTCCCTGAGTGGAGTCTGGCTCCTCTGGAAAATCCACTCAAATGACAGATTGATATGAGCCACACTAAAGAGAAGAAAGCTTGTTCAGTGCACACCACATCACAACAGAGACTGTGACAGCCCAGAAACGAGGAATTAATGGGAGACTGCATCTCAGATAGGAGCTGTCTGATGAAACTGATGCTTCCATTACATAATCACTTCTGGGAGCCCCTCCTGTGCCATCTTTCCCCTCTGGAAATCTCGCCCCCAGACATTAATTAGTTGTGTTCCTTGATAGATGCTTTCTTCGGGATTCCAGCATAACTGTCTGATCAAGTGGTAGGGACTTTAGAGAGAGATACTGACATCTTATTGTGGCATCTGAGGTGACACAGATCAGGGATACACCTTGGAAGCTTCCATCAGAAGGATATTCTTCCAGCTTAACATAGGTCCAGTTAACTATAGAACTGACTTCATGGTCACTTTTGAACTTCCCACATTAGATTTTATGTCTCTTTGACATGTTATATGTTTCTTTCATAGTCTCAAATGAACTGTAAATATGCTTTGATTATATTCTCCCTTTTAACCACTCCCTCCTTTGTACTCCCGTCCTCCCACAAAACCCCCACTCCCTCCCAACTAGCCTTCCTGCTATTTTTTATGTCTTTTTTGTTGTCCTTTGTTTGTGGTCTACAACATTTATTCGGGGTTACCTGCATAAGCACAATTGTGGTATTATTTACTTGAGCAACTTAAGAGTGACTTCATCACTGAGGAATTTGATCCCCTCCTTCCTCCAGCAACCATTAACTGCCCATGGCTCCTGAGGGAGGGGTGGAGCCCCACCCCATGATGGACTGTCGACAGGCCCAGCTGGTAGGTCTGAGTTCAGAAAGATCCTATCCATTTGATCCATACTTAATTGTCTCAAATGAGTCACACCTCGGAACCTATCACCAATGTGGTGTGAACATGAACACTGCTAACTGTGAGACAGGAGGTGGAAGGAGAGGTTAAAAACCTCCTAACTGCTGGTATTGTAGCCATGTATCACCAAGCCTGCCTCTCTTTTGTTACTCTCCCAGTCGCCACAGGAGGAGCTTGAAGAGTTCGTCCTGGTAGCCACTGTCTAGATTGATAGGTGTGAGGACTCATATTTGAGTTGTAGCCTAAAGCAAAACGCTGCCCTTGGCCATAGATCCAGGAGTGGAAGTAGTTTTTTTCCCCAAAAGGCACTGAGGTTCGAGGGTCTGTTTGCTACATCACCTTAATGAAACAATACTTACCTGATAAAGACAGGTAGCATGACCTTAGGGTATCACATTGAACTTAGGTCAATCATAGCCAGGGAGGGACCCCTGGGTCTCTTGCCCAACATGAACTATGCCAGTATCTTTGTCAACGTTATCTTCCTGTTGAGCCTTGGTGCATTTTCTGAGAGCTTCCTCTTCAACCTCTTGCTATGGTGGACTTGACACATCATAGTTAGGTGTACTTTCTCCTCAGCCAGTTTTTCATTTTTCAGCAACAGTGTTCCAACAATGTCAATCAACTTTTCTCTCTGGGAGAAGGCCACATTTTGCCTTTAGGGTCCAGTTATTATTATTTTTAATCTTTTACTCCTGAGGATGTTCAAATCATCCTGTTGACCCCTATGGTCCATGACTACTATATAGCTGTCTATAATTCCCTAAGATACCCTGTTCAAGAACTCTAGGGTTTGTTTATCTGACCTGGACTAGCAGGACATTCTTCAGTGACAGAGTGCTAAGGGAGAGGACCAGGAAATGAGAAAATAAAGAGCCTATGTAAGCTGGGGTCAAGAGATCTTACATAAGCTATGTCTTGTGCCAAGCAAGTTTCTTAAGACGTATAGCATCTTATATATAGTTTTCAAGGAAAAAATGGGACAGACTCAGTGGGAAGCTGTCATTTAATGAGATGAAGTTAGCAGGAAACTATTTAAGCAACATTACACAAAGGGAATATAGGATATCTAAAGTGCATCACAGATTGAGCTCTCAGTGGCCTTGGGATGGTTAACTGGTTTTTTCAGGAAGAAAAGCCAAGTTTCTAGGAACTGAACCCTTAACTCCTTAGAGGCCCTGGCAGCAACCACACACTGAATCTTGCCAAGTCTGCCCCTGGGCAAGGATGCAGAACTAGGTTCCCTTTGTCCTTTCATTAGAGTCTCTGAAAAGCCTTGGATTGACCTGGCTCTCAACATTTGCCAATAGCCATAGAGTCCTGGGTTGGGGAACACTGTAACTTCTATAATTCCTACATCCTATACAATAATCTGCCAACTGGCAACTCAATGAAGCCCACCCTTTCTACTGTGATGTGCCAGGGGTTGTGAGAATTTCTCACGGTCTCGCCCACCTGTGATCTGGGGTCTTTGGGAAGGTCAGTAGCATTCATGATTATCACCATCTTGATACTATCTTGGCTTCTTATACGCTCATCTTCTTCAACGTTCTTTTCATAAATCCCCTGAGGAAGGGGAACTGTCTTCTCATTCTTCTCATCTTTTGCTGGTATATCTGCCTAAAACTGTGTGTTTATACATATACAGCACCAGTACTGCCTCTACTCCTGAGAGGGTGCAGGCTGCATCTGTTTTGTACAATCCTCACACTCTGATGACCAAACATGATGAGCACTGATTTTCATGTATGTATTTGTCCTTTCTCTCCTGAAGAATATCTAACTGATGCATTCACCTCTCTCTGCTTCCTGATTGTGCATGTGATGTGAGCACTTGCTTCAAATGCCTGCCGTCTTCACTTCTCCACCACGAGAGTCTGTACCTTTGAACTATGAGCTAAATGAATGCCCTTTTCAATTAAAAAAATATCTACCATGCTCAATTGAAGATTAGATTATTTGCTCTTTTACACTTAATTTTGAGCTCTTATATATTCTGGGTATGAATTGCCCATTAGAGAAATGCCTGGTGGAGATTCTCTTCCATTTTGCAGGCTTGGCTGTCTGCACTGTGCTGTTACTCTGTCTTTTCAGCAGCTTTTTACTTTGGTGCAATCTCATTCCTCACTTCTTGCTCTCACTTCCTTGGTTATTAGAGAAGGTCATTGCCAATATCATATCCGGTGGTGTCCCCTGTTTTCCTGTAGTATGTTATGTGTTCTAGGTCTCACACCAAGGTCTTGTATACCTTTAGAGCTGAATTTTACACATGGTGAGAGATAGGGATCTAGGTTCTTCTGGGTGTGAATAACCTCTTGTTGAAGGTTGTGTTTGTTCCGCTGTCTGTTTCTGACACCTTTGTAAAGGACCAGATGGTTGTAGTTGGATGGGTGCATTTTATTTCATTGATTTAAAGCTTCTGCAACTGTGATACTGTTGTGCTGTTTTTGTTACCTTGGCTCTGGGATGATAAATAGAATATTGTAATACTTACAGCACTGCTCTTTCTCTTCAGGATTTTGTTGGCTATTTGAGACCTTTTCTGTTTCCATATTAATTTCAGAATTTTTTTCTGCAAATAGTATCTTTGGATTTTGATGGGGATTGCATTGAACGTATGAGATGCTTTTTGAAGAGTGACCCATTTTCACAATGTCTATCCTCCTAGTCCAACATCACAGGTGGTCTTTCCACCCTTCCTGCTATTTCTTTCTTCAGTGATGTATAGCTTCCAGTAATGAGGCCCTCCTTCTCAATACTCTCAACTTTGCTGGCTGAGCTCATGCCTCAGCAATGTTTCTGTCAACAGAATTGTTTTCCTGTTCTCTTTCTCAAAGAGTCCATGCTGATTTTATATTCTGCTTCTTTGATGATTCATTCATTCATTCATTCTTTCTTTCTTTTTAAGTGTTCCTTCATGGAGTGTTTAGTGTCTTCTGGGTCTAGGATCTTAGCATTCTTTAGAGTTCTTTGCTATTTCACCTATTTGAAAAAAATGCTTGAATCAGTTACTGTGGAATTGTTAACTTTTGGAAGAAAAGTTTTTTCTTGATTCTCTGTTAATATTTGTTCCTGTGTTGGGAGAATAGCTCTTACCCTTCCATGTAAGGACCTTTCTTAGTGAACAGTCTTCCCTTGAAAATGTGTCTTGGTGTGTCATCTGTGGTCCGGAGTTTAACCCTAGATTCATTTCACTGTGCATTTTCCCCATTGCATCTCTTGGTGTTAGTAGTGAGACTTGGAATAGTTCTCACTGGTTCGAGGTCTGAGTGACCCACATTCCCAGTAGATCTTGCAAATAAGGAAGAAATATGTGCTTAGGTACAGAAGTAAGACAGTGGCCCTCTAAAGACATCAGGGCTTTCTTTCATATCTTCTTTGCTAATAGAGTTCAAAGAATCAAGGGAATTTCTCACAGCTTCTTTGCAGGAGGTCAAAAGTATAGAGGGGACTGGGCTAAATGGATTATAGTGTAGAGAGTTTAGCTAATGGATCCAACACTGTAAGGCTTGGAGATACATGACAAAAGTTTAAAGAGAATTGTCTTGGTGGAAGTCACCCAGCTTGGATCAACATTCACAGACAGTACAAAATGAAGTGAGATCCTTACGGGGGGGTGGGGGGGCAAGAGACAGACAGACAGACAAGGAGGAGGAGGAGGAGGAAGAGGAGGAGGAGGAGGAGGAGGAGGAGGAGGAGGAGGACACTTATATGTAAATCAAGTGTTTGGGGAAGGGAGGAAGAGCTGGAGTGTATGACCCTGAGTTCAACACAAAGAGCCTAGAGACAGGAAGGATTATTTCTGGAGTGTCCCCCACCTTACCAAACCATCTGGGGGAAATGTGCCCCATAGACTGCAGGACTTTAGCACTCATAGCTCATGACTGTCTTGTCCATATTGCTCTATGTTGGCATCTAGGTTCTGTTGTCACCCAGTGTGGGGTAACAGGTGAAGGTCAGTAAACAGCTTCTTCTGTAAACACATGTATCATTTGCAACCTACCTGTCCAGAAATCATCCTCCTGTTTACCATCTTTAATGGGGTATCTCTGCATTTAATGGGGTATGTCTGGATGCTCTATTCACCCTAGGTTCATTACAGCTGCCCTGTTTATCCTAGGTCCATACAGTGGAATTTAAGGACAGCCACTGCATCCTCAAGCTGCTGGGATTATCCAGTCCTAAATCTACCCCATCCTGCAGAAGCCACAAATGTTTGCTGCTTGCATTCTCTTCCCATAGCTTCTGCCTCTTGACTGACTCAGATTTTTCCTCAGATGGGCCCAATGCTCTGACATATTCTGTTCTCTTGCAATATCTGAATATAATATTCTTCTAATGACAGCCTTCTAAATAAACATATTTTTAAATGCCATGAACAGTTTTACTACTTTTTGACTTGACTGTGGTCTTACTATATTATTGAGACAGTGTAGCCATGGGGAGCTTTAAACTTGCTATGTAGCAGAGGATGAACTGGGATTCACGTTCTTCCTGCCTCCACCTCCCAAGTCTTGGGATTACAGTTATGTGCCACTGTGCCCATGTCTCTTATTTTCATCCCTTTGAATTTTATCATCTATTATAATTAGCTGACAGCCAATTTCAGTATAGGAAATGAGTGTGTTTGTGTGTATGGTATGTCTCTCATAATCCCACCCCCTCCTTTTTCCTTTTGGTTACTGTCAACACAGGTTTATCTCCTAACTAAACTTTCAAAGCCTTGCTTTCCTTCCTTTGTCTTTCTTCAATTTAATTTTAAATTAAACTTCAATTTTGCCTTTCTGTGAATGAGATGAGAGAATCCAGACATTGCTCTCTTAGAGCGGTTCTGCAAACTTTCTTTGTTGAGAAAGCAGACAAAATCACTACAAAATGTTGAAATCATTGTACGACGTGGCTGATACTGAGAAGGAAAGGGAAAACCTCCCACCCAAGACCTCAGTGTGAGAGAGATGTGTGAGTCAGCTATGCATGTTCATGGCTGGCTGTGGAAGCTCTGGCAGCCTCTGGACACCTGCATTATTTGGGAAAGATCACAAAATACACAGACCTTCTGGAGAGTGGCCAATGCTCACCTGTGGTTACATCACCAACACTTTTGCCCCCACCACCCTCACAAGCTCTTGGAAATGACCGATCTTCTGTATGCAGAAGTTCTTTCCTCCAGAAATCCTGTTGGTGGGATCACACAACATGCCACCTTTTGATGCTTACACTTTTCGCTTAGCAAAATGCATGAAAGGTTCCCTTGCTGCTCATTAATTTAAAGGTTTTACCCGCACCTGGCCAATACAGGTGCAGATACTCACAGACAACCATCGGACTGAGCTATGGGGGAGTGGGTGGGTGGGGGAGTACCCTCATAGAGGCAAAGGGGAGGGGGAGAGGGGGAAGGGAGAGGGCATTTGTGGAGGGGTAACCAGGAAGTGGGATATCATTTGAAATGTAAACAAATAAAATGATTAATAAAAAAGAAAATTTTATTAGCACAGACTGGTTTGCTTAAATGTACAGTGACTGAAAGGCATGGTGATGTTTGTTTCTGGCTTTTAGTGATCATAAATAAATTTACTATAATCACTCACACACTGGTTGGACTTTAGTGGTTTACAGTGAGTGCATACAGTGCCTGTAACAGCTGCTGGCTGGGCAAATTATCCCCTGGACTCCCTTGATAGAGTCTGTCATTCAAAGAATATATTCGTTGAAGGAAAAACCCAAGTTTAATATTTTTGAAGGAACATGAAGCCATTTGGGTCCGTTTTCAGTTCCTACATGTAATACCCTGCTTTTAGTCACGGATTGCCACACATGGACATCAGGTATGATTAGTAGGTAAGGAGAAATAAACGATGAAAGCTAATCAGAGATACTAGATCAGAAGGGCAAGTGTCACACATAAAACTTTCCAAGAGACTGTATTTTTTTTTTTTTACTTAGAATGTTATGTTTTAATTAAAAAAAATGAAGTTTCTTCCAAGTGGTAGTGGCACATGCCTCTAATCCCAGCACATGGGAGGCAGAAGCAGGCGGGTCTCTCAGTTTAAGGCCAGCTTAGTCTACAGAAAGACTGTATTCTTAAGTGTTCAAACCACTATAGGCACCACAGGAGATGGTGGCTGTCTATGCTTCGTCGCTGGAATCAGCACACAAAGTGCATTTATATCAATGCTACGGTTTACATGCTAAATATATGAAATTACTCTTTCGTACACATGTTAGTAGAGCTGGGAAAAATTCTGAGAAGAACTTAAAGATAGCAAGGATTAATTTCTCTGATGAAATAGAAAGTAGACGGAAGACAGAAGAGATCAGAGTTTCATCCAAGTAGGGTTCTGTAAAAGGAAATCAGAGGTGTGTTCTAACTGAAAGCTATAGCATCTGAGAAGATGACTATTTAGCTGCTATTTAAAGGTCCTTGTAAATCCCCACAACCAAGTGCAGAGATATGAAGCCACTCTGATGTGACTTGATCCTTGGACTTCTAAAGTAAAGATTTCCCAGCTTAGTGTTAACTTCTTCATAACCTTGGAGTCCTTCATTTCAAAAACAATTTGAATTAAAAACCCCACACAGTAAATCCCATGTCACCGTGTGGCCTTTCTCCAGAAAGTGAAGGTTTGTCGATATACATTTTTGTGACATAAAGCAACCTAACCATGACACCCACCTGGGAATGGTCTGAGTGGAAAGGAAGAGGAAGGGGGTGCTTAAGGACTGTCACTGTCACATTAAATCTAGCTATCATCTTCCAAGCTATCATTTTAATTGTTAAAAATTCACAAATTGATTTTTTCTGTTTTCTTTTTCTTTTCTTTTTTTTTTTTTGTGGTTTAAATGCTGTCAACTTTTAATTTGCCACTTTTACTTTTAAGAGGTGATTGTGGGAGAAGGGGCCTGTAATACCCAGTCTCTGTTCTGAAAGATGGAACTTTATTATTGATGGTTTCTCTTAAAGGCAACACGATCATGTGACAATTCCATCTACTGTCGCCTCAGAAAGCACATTCTTTTGAAAAATATAAATAATGCACTAGGGGCTCATGGAATGGTTGAAGTGTAATAAGAAAAGGTGATTCATGTCTCTCCTTGCCCAGTGTAATCAGTAATGCGTTCAGGCAGAAGGAAGAAGAATTTAATTGCATACATTACTTCTAGAGATTAAGCGAGAGTAAAAATGTGTAACAGAGATACCGACAGGATGATATTTAATTAGCAGTGTCAATAAATGTGGAATGATAGAACAGCAAATAGGTTATGGACTTGTGACTTGACAAATTAAGAAACCCTTCCTTCGCCTTTGCACAGATGTCATCGTCAAAACCCACATGATTGTCCAAATAAATAACACTAAGGGCTTGCTGAAGGCACCTCGACCTGTAAGAACAACAACATTCCACTGAGCTCCACTTCATACGCGCCTTACAGGTTTCTTTCTCACAAGGCTCTGTTTCCAATCTGGATTTAGTTAGATTTAAGTTCGCTTTTAAGATGAAGGATGGGGCATGTCTGAGCACAGCACCAGAGGGAGCTGGCTCTGTCAAAGCTGCAGCATCTGCCTGTGCACTTCTGCAGGGCCCCTATCACTTCCTTATTTCTCAGGCTGTAGATAAGAGGATTGAGCATGGGGGTCACTACGGTGCCCAGCACGGCACCTACCTGGTCCTGGTCGGGTGTGTGGGAAGAAGTGGGCGTCATGTAGATGAAGATGGCCTGACCGAAATAGAGGCTCACGACTGTCAGGTGGGAGGAGCAGGTGGCCAAGGCTTTATTTCTCCCCTTGGGAGAGTTCATCCTGAGGACAGTGAGGAATATGAGGGTATAGGAAGTCAGGATCAAAGTGAATGGAGTCAGGAGAAAGATAATCGTTGACACAAACTTCACCATCTCGTAGATGGAGGTGTCCACACAAGACATTCTCAGAATAGCGGGCATCTCACAGAAGTAGTGATTGATCTCCCTGGAACCGCAGATAGGAAAATTCATGGGGTAGACAGTATGAACGAGGGCTGCGGCAACTGCTCCGATCCAGGTGGAGGCAGCCATCTTCAGACAGACCTTGGGGCTCATGAGAATGGTGTATCTCAGAGGGTTACAGACTGCCACATAGCGGTCATAGGCCATTAGTGTCAGTAAGATGCACTCGGCAAGGCCGAGGGTGAGGAAGGAAAACATCTGAGTGGCACAGGCAAAGAAGGAGATGTTCCGCCTCCCGGTGAAGTAGTTGGTGGCTGCCTTGGGCACCGTGCAGGAGATGTAAGCCAGGTCAATGAGAGACAGCTGACTGAGCAGGAAGTACATGGGGGTGTGGAGACGGGAGTCCAGCCAGATGAGGAGTATCAAGAGGGAATTTCCAGCCGAGGCCAGGGCATAGATGAGGAGGATGAAGGAGATAAGGAGGTTTGGGTACCTGCAGCTGGGAAAGAGCCCCAGCAGGATGAAACCGGCTACAGTTTTATTCTTCGGGTCCATATCTTCATTCAAAAAAAAAAAATTTTTTTTTTTTAATGTCAACTGAAAATCTACAAAGGTAAAATGAAAACGATCACAGAGAAAGCATTTGACTGAAATAATTTGAGTCTCTTGGTCAGTACCTCTTGGGGCTGGAACTCTCAGATTCAGGTTTCCGCAGGAGAGGATTTAGGGTAAGGCACAGGGAATAGAGAAGGAAAGGAGACTGGCAGCAGGAGCTATAATGGAAAATCCCAAGTTACAGGTCACTATGGCAAGTTACAAACCACTAACAGAACAGCCTGAATTATCTGAAAGGTTCAAGAAGTGTTAACAGCGGATAGCTGTTAGCTGACCTGAAGCTAAATGTCAGTCAGTAGATACAGTCAGCTATTTCCTATCTTAAACCCACACACTGATTTTCCGGCCACACACAACAGTCTTTTACTAACTACACCAGAATGTGGCTAATTATTTCTGTGTTTGTCTGAGCAGCAGGAGCATGCCTCCCAAATGATGCCTGCTACCCTGTGCGGATCAGTTTCCACGTCCCAATCGTAAGGGCTCTAGTCATCCCTACTACACAGGGCATCAGTTCTTCATCTTTTTCCTGGTCTGCTGGCTTTGTCCCTTCCAGGGAAGGCTGTTCTTTCATTGCTTCCTCCTCAAATGCTTGCTTAGCTTTTCTTCCGTTCCTCATCTTGGTTTTGTCTGAGGTTGTACCTCTAAGTAATCACTCCAACAACCAAGATATTTCTTCTTTTGTCCAGCAACAAAGGCACCTTACAGTTTCACCCAATCGAAGTATACTTTACCCAGGACTTAGCAAGATCATAGCCTGCAGTTATTCTGACTGGAACAGTTTAATAATTAGTCCCTTTGATTAGAACCCATATCCCAATCATTCTTTTCCTCCCATCTTTGATATTTCATATGAGTAGTAGACTCTTGAAATTTCTTTAATCTTACATATTCCTTTCTCCTTAAAGTTATTTCATCTTATGAGTTTTGCTTGCATCCAGGTCTGTATCCCATCTGTGTGCAGTGCCAATGGAGGCCTGAGAAGGGTGTTAGATTCCACTGGACTGGAGCTACAGATGTTAATGGCTGCATGAGTTCTGGGAATTGAACCCAGTCCTCTGCAAGAGCAGTCAGTGTTCTAAACTGTGGAGCCACCCCCCAAGCCTCCATATTACTTTCTTGAGTGTTCTTTTCTACCATTCTTCACTCCAGAGAATTTCTTAAGCTTCCCTGAAAGACCTGCCATTCTTTAGCTGTTGGCTGACGTGACAGGAGGACCCAAGCTCATCACTGGGTCTGGATAGGCTTTGACCTCTAGTCATTCACTCACTGATTACAGCACTGGGGCCTTTGTTTATTTATTTTTAAGCTTACCTTTTTCACTTGTAGAGGAAGTACAGTTTACATGATCACGATTTCAACATGAAGAACATCCTATCTTTTCAGGTCCAGACTTACTTCTTCTTGCTTTTGCAGGGTTTCCACTCTAGCACTGTGGTTCAAGTACAAGTCACCGAACCAGAGTAAAGTTCCTTCAGGGACAACAAAAGTTTTCTCAATAGTGATCTTCTTCCCTACTTTACTTTCCTATTTTGTGCTGCAATGTGAGCCTCAGGTAACCCATATCATCCTTCACTACATTTTGATCCACACCTGGTTCAGGTCTGAGAGCAGTGTGTCGACTCACTGCTATGATTCTGGCCAGATCAAGGGCTGCCAATTCTTCTGTGTTCCGTGGAACTGGGGAACCATCAGGGAGTCTCATGGGAGTCTGTCCCCAGACTTCAATTAGTCACACACCTAGAAACCTCTGATGCAAATTTCACTGTCCAGTATCCTGTGCTGTTTGTTTGGTAAAACAACAGTTGGGTTTTTACTGTCTCAGTGGAGATAGGAAGGAAGCAGCTTGTCAGGGGCAGAAGGAATCAGATTCTGAACAATCAAAGCTCCTTCAGGGTCTCATATGGCAGTGATCCTGTCTGACTGAGGGTGGGCTGGGATCCAGGAAGAACAGAGAAGAAATAACCAAGCTGTGATAAGGGAAAAGAACCTAAAACTAGTTCTGATAATCTTGGCTCTTCACAGGATAGTCTACACTCTAAAGATACAAGCGTACACCCACATTTTGACCCTTCTATACCAGATTCTAACCCAGGCACCAGAAGTCCAGCTCCCATCTTGGATACAGAAATCCTGCTCAACCACAGGTCACACTAGCCAGAAAACCAGAAAGAAACCAGAAACCGAGAAACAAAACACCCATCCAACAAAGACAAACTCAAATATGAATCTAAACCTAAAATCACTTCAAACACAAATGCCTAGATGCTAGCTAGCATAAGAGTACACCCAGCAGTGAAAGCAATATGTCACCACCAGAGGACAGATATCTATAGCTGAAGCTCAAGAAAAAGGCCTTAAAACCAACTTTATGAAGATAGTAGAGGCCTTTACAGAGGGAATAGATAAATTCCCTAAAGAAAGCAAAGAAAGTCAAGGAAACAAGCCAAACAGTTGAAGGATATGAGTAAAACTGTTCAAGACCTAAAAATGGAAATAGAAGCAATAAAGAAAACACAAACAGGCCTGGAGAGATGGCTCAGAGGTTAAGAGCACTGGACATTCTTCCCAAGGTCCTGAATTCAATTCCCAGCAACCATGTGGTAGCTCATAACCATCCATAATGTAATCTGGTGCTCTCTTCTGGCCTGAAGGCATACATGTAGACATATTCTGTATATACAATAAATAAATATGTCTAAAAAAGAAGGAAAATGCAAACAGGGATTTGTAGAAATGAAAATTCTAGGTAAGTGAACAGGAACTACAGAGACAGGCATCACCAACACAGTACAAGAGACAGAAGGGAGAATCTCAGGTGTTGAAGATATGATAAAAGAAATTGATACATTGGTGACAGAAATTGTTAACTAAAAAATTCCTGACACAAAACATCCAGGAAAGACTAAGCCTAAGAATAATAGGAATAGAAGACAGAGAAGAATTCTAGTTCAAAGACCCAGAAAATATTTTCAACAAAGTCATGGAAAACAAATTTCCTAACCTAAAGAAATGGATGCCTATAGGGACACAAGAAGCTTACAGATTACCAGATAGATTGGAGCCGAAAGGAAAGTCTCCCCTGCCACATAGTAATCAAAACACTAAGTACACAGAAGAAAGAAAGAATGTTACAAACTTTAGGGAAAAAGAACAAGTAACATATGAAAGCAGACCTATTAGAAGTACACCCAAGTTCTCAATGGAGATTCTAAAAACCAGAAGAGCCTGGACAGATGTCCTGAAGACTCCAAAAGACCACAGTTGACAGCCTAGACTACTATGCCCAGCAAGACTTTCAGTCACCATAGAAGGAGAAATCAAAATATTCCACAATAAAGTCAAACTCTTATCTAACCTAATTAAAAGACACAGAGAGAATATTTAAATGAACAAAATCAGAAATGAAAAGGGGGGCATAACAACAGACATCAGGAAACCCGATGAATCATTAGGTCATAGTTTAAATCTACAGTCCAAAAAATTAGAAAATCTAAAAGAAATGGATAATTTTCTGGATAGATACTACTTATCAAAATTAGATCATCAATATAAATAGATCTATAATAGAAGCAGTTCTGGGAAGTTTCTCAACAACAATAACAACAGCCCATGGCCAGATGGTTTTAGAACCAAATTCTACTAGACTTTCAAAGAAGAGCTAACACCAATACTCTTCAAATTGCTCCACCAAACAGAAATAAGAGGAACAAATGTATGAGGCTACAATCATCCTGATACTCAAACCTCACAAAAATTCAACAAAGAAAGAGAATTACTGATCAATTTCCCTTATGAACATAGATGCAAACATACTCAATAAAATTTTCACAAACTGAATCCCAGAAAACACCAAAAAGATCATCCACTGTGATCAAGTAGGCTTCATCACGGAGACACTAGGATGGATCAACATTAGAAAGTCAGTCAATGTAATCCATCAAATAAACAAACAGAAAGAAAAATAAACCCACATGTGCATATCATTAGATCACAGAAAACTTTTTGACAAAATCTGACACCCCTTTTATGATAAAATTTTTGGAGAAATCAGGGATAAAAGGGATATACCGAACAAAATAAAGACAATTTGCTGCAAGCCTATAGCTAATGTATTAAATGGAGAGAAACTCATAGCAACTCCATTAAAATTCTGAACAAAACAAGGCTGTCCCTTCTCTCCATATATCTTCACTATAGTAATTGACATTCTAGTTAGAGCAACAAGACAGCTAAAGGAGATCAAGGGGATACAAACTGGAAAGCAAGAAGTCAAAGTATCACTATTTGCAGTTGATATTATAGTATACATAAGTGGTCCTAAAATTCTACCACGGAGCTCTTACAGCTTTTAAACACCTTCTGCAAAGTGACTGGATACAAGATTTAACTAAAAAGAAAATATCAAAAGCCCCCCTTTATACAAACAACAAACAGGCTAAAGAAAAAAAAAAAGGCAGGGAAACAAAACCCTTCACAATAGCCAGAAATAATATAAAACATCTTGTGGTAACCCTAACAAAGCAAGTGAAAGACTTGTATGATAAAAACTTCAGGCACTGGAAAAAAAACTTGAAGATGGTACCAGAAGTTGGAAAGATCTCATATGCTCAGGGATGAGCAGGATCAACATAGTAAAAATAGCCATAGTACTAAAAGCAATCTATAGATTAAAAGTAATACCCATGAAAATTCTAACACATTTTTTTTCAGACCGTGAAAGGACAATATTAAACTCCATATGGTATAGAAACAATCTCTTGTGTACTGTGTGAAAGCATCATCTGTCAATAAAAACTAATGGCCAATAAATTAAGACAGGATTAGACGATAAGACATGAGACATCCAGGGGGAGAGAGAGAGAGAGAGAGAGAGAGAGAGAGAGAGAGAGAGAGAGAGAGAGAAAGAAGAAGAAGAAGAAGAAGAAGAAGAAGAAGAAGAAGAAGAAGAAGAAGAAGAAGTAGAAGGAAGAGGAGGAGGAAGAGGGGGAAGAGGAGGAATAGGAGGAGGAGGAAGAGAGGAGGAAGAAGAGGAGGAATTCGGAATTCTGGGAAGGAGTCAGTCATGAAGAAATCACCACTGAATGCCAGGAGCCATCAAGGAGAAACAAAAACTAGCAGGTAATCTTCCTGAGATGGTTCTGCCATGGGTTAAAATCTACAATGGATTTTCTCCTTTAGGCAAGGCCGAGAATTTTCATTTTAGGAAAGATTTCTAATATTAATATGCTTTTGTTGTTATTATTAAATATATATAACAATAATTAGGTTTTAGGCCACCCTTTTGAACAGATTTCTGCAGAACCACAGAGATGCTTCATAGATAAATAGATGATTTCTTAATTCTTAATGATGATCCTATAAGAATTCTTAAAATTATATTGGTAATTATTAAGCTCTTTTATAATAAGACTGCTTTTAAGTCCACTCTGATAATCAAAACTACAATGAGAACTCTGCCAGTCTTCATGTGTCAGGAGTTAATTGCTTCTGAGATAGCAAGCAGGCATCTATAACTTAGAGCACATTCCAAGAGGTTGTAAAACCATTAACCAAAGGTCATAAAAAGTGAACTAAGGATTTACTATAGGTGCAAGGATGGAAGATAAAACATTGACTGGGTTTAAACAAAACTTCACTAATAGCTAAGTCACAAAAATTATGATTTTTAACTCTCTATGAACATGTAGAGCTATGACAGGTGATCAATGTTTAGCCAGATAATTACTCCTAGTGGTTATGCATGTAAACATTCTCTCCTGTAAACTTCTTGTTTGATTTAGGATTTGAATTTATGTGAAAACTTATGATGAACTTTTTACCATGTGATCATGCATTCTAAAATTTTTAAGAGCAGAGGACAAAGAGCAGATACAGGCCTTTTCTCCCTTTTCTTAGAGAACTTTCATAGGAAACTTTTTAAAACTTAGAAATAAAAGCTGAAACCACTTTTCAACATGTTGCTTTTTCTTCCTGCGACTTCAGGTAGCAGGCTAGGACTTCCTGCAGAGGGTTGGGGAAATGGCTCAGACGTTAAAGGGTAGGCTCATAACCAAAAACATAAGTGTTTCTGCAGAGATAGAACAAAGGCTACATTATTTAATCCCCCTCTGTTGAGGTACTAAGCCAGAAACTGCAGTTTCTGGCCTCAGAGCAACTCAGACAGGCAGGTCAGCCACAGAAGCAAAGTGACTTAGACTAAGACAGGTAATGTTTTATTATTATACAGCAACCCTAAATATCTCGTAAGACCAAGTCTTACTCCCATGATTGCTCTTCCACATATGCTTACCTTCAAGAGAGAACCAAGAAAGAAGTGCGGGGGATGGTCCCCAGCAACCAAGATGCTGAGGAAGTCTGACATATGAAACTCAGGAGAGGTAACCAGCCACGTGTCAGATGTAGAATAGTTTAAACAGGTTAATTAAATTGTTGGAGAACAAGCCTAGCTTAAGGCCTAGGCATTTATTAACAAAATATAAACCTCTGAGTTGTTATTCAGGAATTGGGGCACAGATGGAAAAGTCCTCAGCTACAAATGGCATAAATCATAAGGACTCTTAGAATCCAAGCGTAGGGCCTGAGAAAAAGCCCTGGGTGGAAAGGCAGGGAACAAGCACTTCCCAGAGCCAAAAGGAGTTTCCTAGTGGTGGGGTCGTGTGGGGTGTGGGAGGAAGGCTAAATTCCTTCAAGAGAGAGTGAACCAAAAGCCTCAGTGCATGTCAGAGTCTTTAAAGAGAAGGACTATGAGTTAACTCAGCTGGCATGGTGCTGAAGTTGTGTCTCAGTTTCTCTTGGGATGGAGTTTTAGAGCATTTCCCAGGCAGGGCAGTGTGACTGAGCAGTTTGGGCTCATTAGCTTGAGGAAAAAGTCTGCAATGACCAGGAGCCACAACAGGCAGTGGCATACTGTGGCCCAAAACCACCTTCCCAGAATGGGCAGAGGTCGGAGGACAGGTCCAGCCCAATGTGGCAGGGCATGTGGGCCTCTATCAACTGGTTGGTGAAAATCTACAACTGTCTAGAGTTCAGCTGAGGAGGATGGAGCCATGAGTCAGCAGCCTGCTTTGCTTGCTAGCTGAGAAGCAGAGAGACTTGGCAGAAGCCTGCTACAGACATGTGGAAACAGTGGGAAATGATGAAAAGTCAAAAGACTTGGTAAGACACTTGGGAACTCCTTAAGGACAAAGTCAGAGATCAAAAAGAAAAATGCTTTTTGTATTTAAGAAATGGAATAGTCAGTGAAATCATGAATTTGGGTCCCATATAATTTTGTTACAATTAGCAGCATAAAAAATCATATGAATATTTACAAGTAGCTCAGAGAGAAAGCTACCTGCCTACTTGGGCTCCAGAGGCAGGGACTGAGGAAAAGCCGGGAGGTAAGAGCCTGCCTACTTCCACCTGTGGCCAGAAACCCCACCTGGGCCAACAGGCCTCTCCATATACAAGTATCTCAGAGAGAAAGCTACCCGCCCACTTGTGCTGAAGAGCCAGCAATAGGAGGACTCCAGACACAGGGTCTGAAGAACAGCTGGAAGAGAGAACTGGTCTCCCAGGAATATTGACATCTGAGCTTGAAGGAAAGACAAGCCACAGTCAGAGAGAGAAAGACCAGCTAACTCCAGAGATAACCAGATGGCGAAAGGCAAGGGCAAGAACACAAGAAACAGAAATCAAGACTACTTGGCTTAGGTTGAACCCAGCTCTCCCACCACAGCCAGCCCTGGCTCCCAACACACCAGAAAAGGAAGACTCAGACTTAAAATCACTTATCAAGAGGATGATAGAAGATTTTAAGAAGGAAATAAATAACTCCCTTAAAGAAATACAAGAGAACACAGGTAAACAACTGGAAGCCCTTAAAGAGGACACACAAAAATCCCTTGAAGAATTACAGGAAAACACAATCAAACGGGCAGAAATACAGGAAAATACAGTCAAACAAATGAACAGAACCATTCAGGAATTAAAAACAGAAATAGAAACAATAAAGAAATCACAAAGGGAGACAACCCTGGAATTAGAGATCATGGGAAAGAAATCAGGAGTCATAGATGCAAGCATCAGCAACAGAATACAAAGATGGAAGAGAGAATCTCAGGTGCGGAAGATACCATAGAAAACATGGACACAACAGTCAAAGAAAACACAAAATGCAAAAAGCTCCTAAACCAAAACATCCAAGATATCCGGATGCAATGAGAAGACAGAACCTGAGGATAATAGGTATAGAAGAGAGTGAAGACTCCCAACTTAAAGGACCAGTAAATATCTTTAACAAAATTATAGAAGAAAACTTCCCTAACCTAAAGAAAGAGATGAACATAAATATACAAGAAGCCTACAGAACTCCAAATAGACTGGACCAGAAAAGAAATTCCTCCCGTCACATTATAGTCAAAACACCAAAGACACAAAACAAGGAAAGAATATTAAAAGCAGTAAGGGAAAAGGGGCAGGTAACATATAAAGGCAGACCTATCAGAATTATACCAGACTTCTCACCAGAGACTATGAAAGCTAGAAGATCCTGGGCAGAGCTCATACAAACTCTAAAAGAACATAAATGCCAGCCCAGGCTGCTATACCCAGCAAAACTCTCAATAGTCATAGAGGGTGAAACCAAAATATTCTACGACAAATCCAAATTTGCACAGTGTGTTTCCACAAACCCAGCCCTACAAAGAATAATACATGGGAAATGCCAATGCAAAGAGGGAAACTACACTCAAGAAAAAGAAAGAAAGTAATCTTTCAACAAACTCAAAAGAAGATAGCCACACAAACAATATAAACAACATCAAAAATAACAGGAAATAACAATCACTATTCTTTAATATCTTTTAACATCAATGGTCTCAACTCCCCAATAAAAAGACATAGACTGACAGACAAGATCCATAAACAGGACCCAGCATTTTGCTGCATCCAGGAAACGCACCTCCATATTAAAGACAAACACTACCTCAGAGTAAAGGGCTGGAAAACAATTTTCCAAGCAAATGGCCCCAAGAAACAGGCTGGAGTAGCCATTCTAATATTGGATAAAATTGACTTTCAACCAAAAGTCATCAAAAAGGATGAGGAAGGACACTTCTTACTCATCAAAGGAAAAATCTGCCAAGAAGAACTCTCAATTCTGAACATCTATGCCCCGAATGCAAGAGCTCCCACTTTCATAAAAAAAAAAAAAACTCTACTAAAGCTCAAAGCACACATTGCACCTCACACAATAATAGTGGGAGACTTCAACACCCCACTATCAACAATGGACAGATCTTGGAAACATAAACTAAACAGAGACACAGTAAAACTAACAGATGCTATGAACCAAATGGGTTTAACAGATATCTATAGAACATTTCATCCTGCATCAAAAGAATATACCTTCTTCTCAGCACCTCATGGTACCTTCTCCAAAATTGATCATATAATTGGTCACAAAACAAACCTCAACAGATATAAGAAGATTGAAATAATCCCATGCCTCCTATTAGATCACTATGGATTAAGGTTGGTCTTCAATGGCAACAACAACAACAGAAAGCCCACATACACATGGAAGCTGAACAATGCACTGCTTAATGATAAGTCGGTCAAGGAAGCAATAAAGAAGGAAATTAAAGACTTCCTAGAATTCAATGAAAATGAAAGTACAACTTACCCAAACCTACGGGACACAATGAAAGCAGTGTTAAGAGGAAAACTCATAGCTCTGAATGCCTCCAAAAAGAAACTGGAGAGAGCATACACTAACATCTTAACAGCACATCTGAAAGTTCTAGAACAAAAAGAAGCTAATATACCCGAGAGGAGTAGAAGGCAAGAAATAATCAAATTAAGGGCTGAAATCAACCAAGTGGAAACTAAAAGAACTATACAAAGAATCAACAAAACCAAGAGCTGGTTCTTTGAGAAAATCAACAAGATAGATAAACTCTTAGCCAGACTAACCAGAGGGCACAGAGACAGTATCCAAATTAACAAAATTAGAAATGAAAACGGAGATATAACAACAGACTCTGAGGAAATTCAAAAAATCATCAGATCCTACTACAAAAGCCTATATGCAACAAAATTGGAAAATCTAGATGAAATGGACAAGTTTCTAGACAGATACCAATTACCAAAGTTAAATCAGGATCAGATAAACCATCTAAACAGTCTCATAACTCCTAAAGACATAGAAGCAGTCATTAAAAGTCTCCCAACCAAAAAAAGCCCAGGACCAGATGGGTTCAGTGCAGAATTCTATCAGACCTTCAAAGAAGACCTAATACCAATACTCTTCAATCTATTCCACAAAATAGAAACAGAAGAACACTACCCAATTCATTCTATGAGGCCACAGTTACACTGATACCAACGTGTATCACATAGACCCAACAAAGAAAGAAAACTTCAGACCAATTTCCCTTATGAATATCGGTGCAAAAATACTCAATAAAATTCTTGCAAACCGAATCCAAGAACACATCAAGACAATCATTCACCATGATCAAGAAGGCTTCATCCCAGGGATGCAGGGATGGTTCAATATCCAGAAATCCATTAATGTAATCCACTACATAAACAAACTCAAAGAAAAAAAACCACATGGTCATCTCATTAGATGCTGAAAAAGCATTTGACAAAATTCAACATCCCTTCATGATAAAAGTCTTGGAAAGATCAGGAATACAAGGAGCATACCTAAACTTAGTAAAAGCAATATACAACAAACCAGTGGCCAACATCAAACTAAATGGAGAGAAACTCGAAGCAATCTCACTAAAATCAGGGACTAGACAAGGCTGCCCTCTCTCTCCCTATCTATTCAACATAGTACTTGAAGTTCTAGCTAGAGCAATCAGGCAACAAAAGGAAATCAAAGGGATACAAATTGGAAAGGAAGAAATCAAAATATCACTATTTGCAGATGATATGATGGTATACTTAAGTGACCTGAAAAACTCCACCGGAGATCTGCTACAGCTGATAAACAACTTCAGCAAAGTGGCTGGATACAAAATTAACTCAAGCAAATCAGTAGCCTTCCTATACTCGAAGGATAAACAGTCTGAGAAAGAAATTAGGGAAATGACACCCTTCACAATTGTCACAAACAATATAAAATATCTTGGTGTGACTCTAACCAAACCAACAAGTGAAAGATCTGTATAACAAGAACTTCAAGTCTCTGAAGAGAGAAATCGAAGAAGACCTCAGAAGATGGAAAGATCTCCCATGTTCATGGATTGGCAGGATTAACATAGTTAAAATGGCCATCCTGCTGAAAGCAATATACAGATTCCATGCTATTCCCATCAAAATCCCAACTCAATTCGTCATAGACTTAGAAAGAGCAATTCTCAAATTCATATGGAATAACAAAAAACCAAGGATAGCAAAAACTATCCTCAACAATGAAAGGTCTTCTGGGGGAATCAGCCTCCCTGACCTCAAGCTGTACTACAGAGCAGTAGTGATAAAAACTGCATGGTATTGATACAGTGACAGGCAGGTTGATCAATGGAATAGAATCGAAGACCCAGAAATGAATCCACACACATTTAGTCACTTGATCTTTGACAAAGGAGCTAAAACCATACAGTGGAAAAAAGACAGCATCTTCAACAAATGGTGCTGGATCAACTGGTGGTCTACATGCAGAAGATTGTGAATTGATCCATTCCTATCTCCCTGCACAAAGCTCAAGTCCAAGTGGATCAAGGACCTCCACATAAAACCAGGTTCACTGAATCTAATAGAAGAGAGAGTGGGGAAAAGTCTTGAACACATGGGCACAGGGGAAAAGTTCCTGAACAGAACACCAAGGCTTGTGCTCTAAGATCAAGAATTGACAAATGGGACCTCATAAAATTACAAAGCTTCTGTAAGGCAAAGGACACGGTAATTAGGGCAAAACGGCAACCTACAGATTGGGAAAAGATCTTTACCAATCCTACATCTGATAGAGGGCTAATAACCAATGTATACAAAGAACTCAAGAAGCTAGACTCCAGAGATACAAATAACCCTATCAAAAAATGGGGAAGTGATCTAAACAGAGAATTCTCAACTGAGGAAACTCGAATGGCTGAGAAGCACCTAAAGAAATGTTCAACATCCTTAGTCATCAGGGAAATGCAAATCAAAACAACATTGAGATTCCACTCACACCAGTCAGAATGGCTAAGATCAAAAACTCAGGTGACAGCAGATGTTGGCGAGGATGTGGAGAAAGAGGAACACTCCTCCATTGCTGGTGGGAATGCAAGTTGATACAACCTCTCTGGAAATCAGTTTGGCAGACCCTCAGAAAATTGTACATAATACTACCTGAGGACCCAGCTATTCCACTCCTGGGCATATACCCAGAAGATGCTCCAACATGTAATATAAACACATGCTCTACTATGTTCATAGCAGCCATATTTATAATAGCCAGAAGCTGGAAACAACCCAGATGTCCCTCCACAGAGGAATGGATACAGAAAATGTGGTCCATTTACACAATTGAATACTACTCAGCTATTAAAAACAATGACTTCATGAAATTCGTTGACAAATGGATGGATCTTGAAAACATCATTCTGAGCCAGGTAACGCAGTCACAAAAGAATGAACATGGTATGTTCTCACTGTTAAGTGGTTATTAGCCTAAAAGTTTGAAATACCCAAGAGTCACTTCACAGGAACAGTAGTACTGAGTACGAGGTCCCAGATGGAGGACCTGGAGAAAGGACTGAAGGAGCTGAGGGAGTGTGCAGCCCCAGGGAGGTAGCAACACTGGCAACTGGCCTGACCCCCCATACTTCTGGAGACTGATCCACCAACTAAAGAATACACATGGAGGGACCCATAGTGCTGGTCGCAAAGACTGCAGAGGAGGGTCTTGTTACCTGTCAGGGGGAGGAGAGGCCCTTGGGCCTGAGGATGTTATATCCCCCAGTATAGGAGAATGTCAAGGAGGGAAGACGAGAGTGGGTGGGGGGTGAGGTGAGGGGGTGGGTTGGTGAATATCCCCATAGTGGCAGGGGGAGGGCTGAGGGAATGGGGAGGTTCCAAAGGGGAGATCTGGAAAGGGGGAAACATTTGAAATGTAAACAAAATATGAAAATAAAAATAAATAAAAAAATCATATGAACAATAATGATTGCCATTTTATACATCCTTTTTTAAGGAGAGATCAGAATAAAGCAAACTTAGAGAAAGAAAAGACTGAAAATTAAATACTAGAATGGAAGCAATAGAAAAGAGATTGGAAAATCCCAAATGAAGGATTTTCAGAGGAATCCAATCCGGAGCCTATGGCACTACCTTGTGATGAGATTACAGAATGGCATTCCATAGAAATGCTAAATGAAGAGGCTTCAGCTATAAGCCAACACTATCAGACTAAAGGCATTGACATCGTCAAGGATCAGTAACTAAATGAAGGTCTGTATGCTACATTAAGAATACAGACTGTGTTTAGTTAAGTCACCTTAGAGCAATGTCATTCAATAGCTTATGTGTTTCATTTTGTAGAGTTTGAAAATTTAAAATATGTGCATGTGTTAATAAATCTTACAGTTGATGCATGTTCAGAATTCTAAGTGGCTTCTGCCTTGAACTCTGAAAAGTATGATTCTGAGATTGCACATATTTTAGAGGTAATGGCTATGTTGAAGGTGCCTTTATATATTTAAGCTGATGGTTCTTCAAAATATGTAACCACTAGAATTAAACAATTTTTTTTTAGACATTATGGCCTAGAACATCTTACAGATATATTTTACAATCCTACAGGTCAATCAAATGTAAAAAATTCTAATTACTACACTTTACAGGAAATGCTCATAGAACAGAAGTCATCTCACAGACATTAAATACTGCCTCATTGACTTTAACAATTTTAAATGTCAGTGAGACAGGTGCTGAAATACACTGCATTTTTGCAAGGACTGATGGATTGGATCAGCTTTGTAGATGCCTTAACTTCAGAATGGAAGGAGGGAAATGTGTTGTGAAAGAGGTGTTGCCCTTGTTTCCACAGGAGAAAGAAACTATGTATTTCATCAAAATTAATAAGGATTAGATTTGAGCAGGGAGACCTTCTGAAAATCTTGGCAGCAGACATGAGGGAAGAAACCAAGAAGAACAAAACAGGTAAAGTATATGTTGATCCCACACATAATGCAGAAATGTACCTACAATATTACCTTTGAAAGTTTATATGTTTGCAGAGTAAAAGGACCAGACACCAAAGAAAACAAGACAAGTAGCTCAGGTGATCCTACCTTACAAACTGCCTCAAATGCTGTTTCCTCAAGAATCTGCATCAAGGACAATGTCAACACAGCTAGCTAGACAGTCCAGTACCACAAACTGTTCCACTAAGAACTTCAATTAAGCTCTATACTTTACCATCAATGGAGACTGAACATCAAATGATGCAGTTAGTTCTCCTAGGACTTGGCCAATATCCCAATTTTCTTAGGGCCCCCAAAATAACACTACTCTCAGACAGTAGGAAGCAATTTTAAGAGAACAATGACCCATACCCAAAAAATGGGGTGTGTAGTTTTGGATCATTTAATGTGTGGTGGATGATTGCCATCATCTTAGGGGACTTGGTTAAAAGTTGTTGATGGTCTTGGTTAGGGAGGAAACAATGTAAAGGAGGTTAGATTCACGTATTTCTGTCTAATTTTTCTTTCCTCTATTCTGCTTTCTCTCCTATCTAGTGTTAGGGGAAAATGTGGGGAGAAGGGATGAAATAAAAAAAGGGGGAGGTTAGAGAAATGACAGGACAAAAGGGTGGGTTATTGAATCTACTTTTAGACTAGAAATCAACAACAAGCCAAATAGTTCACATTCAGTATGGATTTTGTATATTGATACAAAATTACAATGGTGTTTTGCCACAATATATTGTACATATGGTTCAACTTTGTTTTAGGTATTGTACATTGATACAAAATTACAATTATGTTTTTCTACAACATACTGTATATATGTTTCAACTTTGTTTTAGGCATTGTACCTATGCAACTCGTTTAAAAATGTAATGTGAAGTTCTAGTCCTTGAAAGCTACTATTACAAACTGTTTAGGGTATTTAATAAGTACAAGTTAGCAGTCAATCAATCAAACTTGTAGTCATGGTATCTACCTGTTTAGTTTATTGCAGAAATAAGCTTTATTTAGCTTCCTGTAGATGTTTTCAAAGTTAAGCAGATAGTGGATAGCTAGAAACAAGCACAGAAATACTATAGATAGAGATGATCTTGGAAAACCTTAGAGATCTCCAGAATATGGCATTTAAAGATGTTTTATTAATAAAAAGCTTTTCATGACAGTGAGACATGTCTGCTCCTGTCAACACCTCTATTCTAATTCAAAGAAGATGATGAGCATTGAAGATCCTCCTTGTGGAGTTTGCTTCAAATGTGGCAAAGCTTCCATGGGTCAAAAAACTGCCCTTGCCTCAGCTGCTGACAGTATGCTGTCCACAGAGTACAAACAGGATTCAGGGAAGTGGATTGCGGACCTTTGCCAAGACAGGGTAAACAAGTCCTTCAATAGTACTTCTTCACAGAAAATCTGTCAGATAGTCTGGGCCAGATGATGATGCTCCAATGAAACAAGGAAATCTTGGGTGACTGTCCAGGTAGCCAGCAACTTTTGTCAGTTCTATGGTCTTGAAAGCTGCTTGCTCTGCGCTTCCTGTTTACTCAGGTAATATTTATCCTTCTCATGTCTCTGATGGTTTTGAAGACTAGATATTTATAGTCTCACAATTAAGCTTAAGTTGTTTAGGATTTTAACGTCTAGAAAATGATTTAAATATAGAACTCTGAATTCATCAAGATAGGATAAATGATAGAGTACTTTCTCCAAGGTTTCCAAGTACATAGGGACTGGACATTATGAATATATTTATTACCTGATAACTTTCATAATCGTTATTGTATATAGTTATTGATATTAAAGAAAAGTTTTTTATTCGACTAAAAGGGGAGCTGTAGAGAGAATTTCTTGTACTGTGTGGAAGCATCATTTGTCAATAATCTTATAGGCAATAAGCTGAGGCAGGATTAGAAGGTAAGACATGGGACATCTGGCAGAGAGAGAGAGAGAGAGAGAGAGAGAGAGAGAGAGAGAGAGAGAGAGAGAGAAATCCTGTGAAAGGAGTCAGGTGTCTGTTAGGAAGGAAGTAAAAATGATACCATGTTGTTGTCTGATATGTTGTCTGACATCTTCTACAAGGTGATTTTGTCTGGTATAAAATCAACACAACAAAAACAAATCAAAATACAACCAATAAATAAGAGTTACAAAAATTTAGAAGCTGAAGGACAATCTTTCTTAAAATTGGAACTACCCATTCGATATGAAGTTGCAACTATGTAACCAAACTGACCAAGTGAAAGAAAAGTTACGAGGAAGTGAATTATCTTGAATATTCTTAGTATCAAACAAAATAACTCAGAGTTACAGAGGGCAGAGGGGGAACATATAGGTACCCTGGTTTAATTCTAGTTATAGTCAATTTAGAAACATGTTTCTTTCATTTGCTATTTTTACTTTCTTTGGCCTCACTGCTTTCTCTCTAATTTAACTACAGGTATGACATTCCTGTAACATGCCACATGTAAATGCTGTGTCAGATACAAAGAGTGGAAGCAAATCAGACCCAGATCAGAATGGCTGTACTAGATACCTCTCCTAAAGACTTATCCAGGCACCTGGGAATGAGCTTCTTCACCACAGGTCATGAAACAGTATGGACCTCCTCATGCACCAAGGTTGGTGCTTGGTAAACATGGGACACTGCACCAAGGCTCTCAGAGAACAAAGCCAAACACATGTTGAAGATTCTGCACTTGGCAAACTGATTAGAACTCCTGTGAACATGGAGCTTTAGAACATTACAGAGACAGAGCCTATTTACCCCGGGCTGTCTAGAGTGTCCTTAGGAACCTTTCATTGCTCACTGTGGTTTCTGCCAGCATCCCTGTGACAATCAGGTGACATCTTTTGGAGGGTTTTTGCCAGAATTCCTATGACAGTCAAGTGACACCTTTTGGAGTGTATTGGCTTCTCAGAAGGCTATCTTCCCTGACACTAAAAGCTTTCCATGTCACCAGACAGCATCGGAAAAGCATGGCAGAGATTTTTCCCAATTTGCTAGAACCCAAGTCCTGATGTTTCTACAAGTGTAGTTGAAAATGCCTTGACTTATGACTTATGACTTGTTTGTGGTTTGTAACAGTCCATGAGACTTTGGAACATGTCATTGGGGGAAACCTGAACCCATGTTCCTGGGCCATGGTCATTTATATTTGGCTCAAGAATAAGTGATTCCTCATTTCCTTTTAATAGAAACTGTGTTTGGTTTTGAGGGATATATTTATATGCAACTACAGGTACATTGACAATTTGAAACCCTTGGGGTAAATTATACTATCCAGATTTAAATCTCTTTTAACCATTATTTTTACTATATCATAATGCAGGAGCTGAGGGGAGAAAACTGTATTTTGCTCCTTATTTTTACCTAATTTCAAATTTTCATCAATTACCAAGAGGGTTCAATGAATTATTTCAATAATGCCAATGATCTCTATTCACTTCTGGTTAATGTTGTTAACCAGTTTACTTACATATCATTCTATCTTTTATCAGTTGAACACCTCATAAACATTTATTGCTCAATATGACATAATTTCAAATGGTAAGACTTTTGTCCTATGAAATTAAACAGCCATTATCAATTTCATAAAATGTAACAGTGGCAGAAAGCAAATAAGATTTCTGAATGGACAAGAAGTATATCAGTGAAGAAATTTTCAGAATAGAGAAATAGTTCTAAAAAAAAGTGATGATTATGAAATGAGACATTATGGATGAGGAATAACCTCAGCATGAGACCTGGAACAACAGATGTGAAGACACAGGAAAGGAAAGATGCATTCCAGATTACTTTACTATTTCTTGGAAGCGGGTGCTCACACCCAACAATTTCTTCATAGCCTCTGCGACATTCTTATTCCTAAAACTATAGATTAGTGGGTTCAACAGAGGGGTGAGAATGGTGTAAAATACAGATGCCACCATGTCCTTCTCAGGGGTGTGGAGAGAGGCAGGGAGCATGTAGGTATAGACAGCAGCGCCATAGAAGAGGATGACCACAGTCATGTGGGAGGAACAGGTGGCAAGGGCCTTCTTCCTGCCCTCTGCTGAGTTCATCCTGAGAACAGTGAGGAGGATGGATGAATAGGAGCCTGAAATGACTGTCACGGGGATGAGAAGCATGAGCACACAGCATACATACATGAATGTCTCATAGAACCAGGTGTCTGAGCAGGAGAGCTTTGTCATAGTAGGAACCTCACAGAAGAATTGATGGATTTCTCTGGATCTACAGAAAGGAAAGTTCATGGTGATTGGAGTGAGTATGAAGCCATCTAAGGATCCCAGGAACCAACAGGCAGACATCAGGAGGAGACACACCCTGTGGTTCATGAGGACAGGATACCGGAGTGGATGGCAGATGGCCACATAGCGGTCATAAGACATGGAAGCCAGAAGGAAAAATTCTGAACCTGCTAGTGTCAGGTACAGGAACATCTGCATCCCACAGGCAGCAGTAGAAATCTTGTGGCTCCCCATGACCTGATCCATGAGCATCTTGGGTACAGTGACAGAAATGTACATCATGTCCATGAGAGACAGCTGGCTGATAAAAAAGTACATGGGTGTGTGGAGATGGGTGTCAGAGACTATCAGCAGTATCAGGAGGGCGTTCCCAGACAAGGCCATCAGGAAACCCACAAATATGACCACAGCAAGCAGGGCAGGGTGTTTGGATTGACTAAAGAATCCCAGCAGGGTGAAATCTGACTGACCAGTGTAGTTGTTCATCCAGGTGGTCAGGTCCATGTATGTCTCTTAGGCCACCAAGTAGCTTTGTGGTTAGTGACTGCTTACTGATAAATGTACAAGCCTAGTTTGCTGAGAAAATTCCTGGACGTGTAGATTTGAAAATGATAATCTACCTATAATGTAAGGAATTTAAAAAATTAAGAATTTACATCTGCCCATGGTTAGAGCCATCACCACTCAGAGTAGAGCTCCCACAGTTCATGATCATGGTCTTTCCTAGTGACAAATAGTGTCCTCTATCAATAATTTGCAAGGAAACTTTTTTTTTCTCAGCACTGTGTTTATTTGTATATGTCTTCTTAAGGTTGTAATTTACATGTAACATATACTTACTTGTTTAAAATAATATTACTTAAAATATTGCAAGAGTTTCAATGAGTTACTACACAAAAAGTATTTCATGGATTGTGATTGTAGAGACAAACTACCATGAATACTAATGAATTCTATATGATAAATTTACTTAAAATTTAGCTGACAAGACAAATCATGATGGCAAAAAAATCACAAGCAAACATATTATATTGATTAGAAAGTATCTCTGTGGTTCTCAAAACTCTGACTTCTGCTCTCATTACTAAATAAATGTATTCTGTTAGAGATACCTCATATTGTACAATATTGATTGAATATCAGTGACATTCATTCATTGAAATTTGTTATAATCTATAAATTATTTATAGTTGTAAATATATGTGTTTGTAACTTACTATCTGTAAGAATAATTGCTAATGTTTCCATATCTCTCCACTCTCTACTGAAGTAAATTTCATTCTTTGTAAATTCATCATTGTCTTTGGCTTCCACGGTCCCCAGACCTCAAGGTTCTTTGCTCCAAAGAACGTCAAGCTCTGTTGCAAAGTTATTTAAGTCTGAAAAGGAAATCCTGAGACAAATGTCAACATATACTTAAATAAATCTCACTCTTTTATGCTATCTGGACACAATAACTTAAATGTTTAACTCTTTCTGAACACCACACTTTGTTGTTAATCTCTATTAGAGATGTTTTACTTTCCTGTCTTGGGATTGAATACAGTATCTGTCACTTTACGTCAATTTGGCTAGTAATTATAAATTACTAGCAAGGTAACTTTTTGCTCTCCACAGAAATAGTGAATTACTGACAAAAACGAACTAACAAAAACCAGTACAAGTGAAATGCAAGCAAGCAAACACATGAATCAGAAGGTAATGAATACACAAGTTAGTCTTAAGAGCCATTGTAGAGCTTCTCCTATTAGCATAATGTGGGATGTACTCCCAAGTTTAGCATTCATTGAAGAATGTGGGTTTAAAATAACGTGGTCCAAGATTTTAGTTGAGTACTGCATACAGCTCACTTAAAATTGAATTTGAACTGTCCTGTAACTCTTTGTTTTGATAGACAAATACTCTTTAAATGTACATTCATATAAACATATAAATATATAAGCTAGAGTTAGTTGAAAGTCTCACTTTTTCTGGTCTCTGCTCCAAGTTCATCTCCTCACAGGTTGTGCCATTTGCTCTAAGCTTCAGCTGGAGACCGAGGGTTTAGCTCATTGCTCTTTGCTAGGCCAGGCTGTGGCATCGGCATCTGTGTGGACTGTCAGCCACTTCCTCATGGAGTCTGAGAAGCAGAGAGAACACAACCCTGAGCTGTTCCTGAGAACAGTTCCCAGTTCCCTCCATTCCACACTCACAGGTGGCCTCTGTGTTAGATGCTGAGAGAAATCCAGGGACACATCAACCTTGATTGCACTAAACAAGGTCAGTGTCCACCTATGCTGGGAAAATAGTACAAGAATGTGAACTAAGCTTGAAGGTTTCAGCTTAGGTACAACAGAGTGAGAAACAGCATCCCACAGAATGTACAGCTTCCTGATGAGCCTCAGTGTACTTTAAAAGAGAACTTTTTAAAGGTCTGGCCATCTATCTATCTATCTATCTATCTATCTATCTATCTATCTATCTACCTATTTATCTATCTATCTATTATTTCTGAACTAGAAGATACTATATTTTGGTAACTATAAGCAGTAGGAAGGAAATGAAATCTCAGCTTTCTGGGATATCAGCAATATTTTTAACAGAGGGGTTGTTGGGGCAGCAATCACAACTCTTAGGAACATTTTACATCTATGTCAAGATTCTAAAACAATGAAAACACCAAAGCAAACCAGACACTGAGGTCCTTAAACATCACATACTGCTGGAGCTGCTGATGGGACAGAGAAGGGCAAGGTTCTTGTTGCTTTCCTATAAATGCTAGAGCATATCTGAGACCTATGGGGAAGATGGGTAGAGATACAGACAGGAAACAGACTGAGACATAGGAAGAAACAAGACACATTTCCATTCTTCAAAGGCATATTTATGAAGGACACTTAGTTCTTTTAAAAATTTAAATCTTTTAAAGTTCATCTTATGTTTCCCTGATGACCCAGTTTGCATTTTTTGACATAGTGAAGTGATAAAGGGAGGGAGCCAGAGGCTCTGAGAAGCCCTGAACACTGTCTACTGTCTCAGTGGAGGTCAGGAGGCAGGTGAGGGGCAGAAGGTGTGCTGGGAAGGTCAGTGCCTTCTGTTAGGTGGGGTCCACTGGCATCATTGTCCCCAGGCAGCAGTGAGATCAGAATGTGGTGTTGGCAGAAGCCATAGATTAGCAGCTGTGTTGTCCTTACCCATGCTGTGCCATTTGATGTCATGTGGACAGGTTGGTGCATTGTTAACCCTTTGTATTACTAACAGTGAAGGCAGAGCAATGACAGAGTAGCCTCCTGAGCCAGCAGCATCCCTGAACCTCCCTGGTGCTTCCATGGGACTCATCATGCTCTCTTCTTTTACAGAGGAGCTCACGGTCTCAGGCTTCTGCCTCACTTTAGACTACAAGTGACAGAATGAGTGCTTACCCTGTGAGTAGGCACAGAGTAGGCACCTGCCTGGGTTCTATGGGAAACATTACTTCTGCAGAAAGGTATAGTTTTATATTGATCAGTCATTGTGTGCTTCATATGATGAAACTTGAATAAAATTAAGACAATTATTTTTGTATTATTGTAACCCTCAAAAATTACCAACACTTGAAATTAAATAAGCCACCCAAAATGAATGCACTGAATGCATTGTCATGGGAACACTTAAAAATGCAGAATGAAGGGTGAGTGTGGTGCCGGATGACTACAACAATCTGAGTACTAGTGAGACTGAGGCAGGGGGATTACCAACATAATCAAGGCAAGACTAGTTTGTGTGTGTGTGTGTGTATGTGTGTGTGTGTGTGTGTGTGTGTGTGTGTATGAAATACATATTGCTTCATTCATAACATAGAAAAATTCTCAGTAAGGAAGCACTAAAGGGAAACATTAGGAAAACCCTGGGTGTGCTAGTACATACTTTTAATCCCTGTACTGGGAGGCAGAGGCATGTAGATCTGAGTTTGAGGCCAGCCTGGTCTACAGAGTCAGTTATAGACAGCCAGGGTGACACAGAGAAACCCTGTCTCAAAAAAACAAAAACAAACAAACAAACAAAAACAAGAATGAAGAGGAAGAGGCAAAATTTCTTTCCTCCTGATACTAAATAAGACAGTAAAGAATAAAGGATAAAAGGGATTCTGTGAGGAAGGAACAGACTGTCTAGTGACCACCCTCTCCTGTGCAGCCTCTCCTGTCAGGTTGACTCACCATCAGATGCAGTTGCAATCTGGGCCACATTGGGCAAGAAGCAAAAGCTGCTTAAGTGTACAAGGAGCAGGAGGCAAGTGACATCATCCCTGGCTGGACTCTGCTCATTGCCAGATAAAGATTTTTGTTGATAACTCCCTTCTGGGACTTTAAAGAAGAATGTAAGTAGGAGAGCCAGGGATCCTAACAGAAACCTCTGCCATAGCTTGATTTACCCTTCAGTTTTGTTATAGTGGAAAATCATAACCCCAAATATTAAAATGACCCCGAGTATTATCATCATAAATATAAATCAGCCCCAACATGAGTCAGTTATTGTATGTCTAGAGCTTTGTTCACTACACAATTCTTTCTCTCTCCACCCTCTTCTCTCTGTTCATCTAAACTTCCAGCAGCTGTCATAGGCATGCACTTGGAAGCTACATTGTGAACACAGGCTAACCCTGCGCCCTCATCCCTCCAGTGCCATCTTGTCCTCCCCCGCTCGATCATCCTGTGTTCTGCTCTCAGTCACAAACCATATTCTTTAGAGTTGCTTTCAGTGTAAGTGTTCGTTTCATTTTAAATAGAGACATGAAGGTTACAGAATAATCTATAAACACAAATGCCATATTCTGTAGAAGAGCTATGAAGTTCTATCTATCTATCTATCTATCTATCTATCTATCTATCTGTCTATCTAATATTTGAATTGTTTTGTAGCTATTTATTATCTGTCCAACCTAGGAAGAATATTTCTGTAATTAACTAAACTGGTATTTACTATGACCATGCATTTCATTGTCTGACTACTAAGTTGCATTTCTTAATTATCATAAACAGTTTGTAACAGCATCCTTTAAAAGAACTAGAACTTCATATGGCATAGGTACAATACCTTAAGAAAGAGTTGAACTCCATACACATAGTATGTTGTAGTGAATAATAATCTTAAATCTGCATCAATATATAAATTCCATACCAATGTAAAAATATTGGTCTTATTGATGTTTTTCGATCTGAAAGTAGATTTAATAACCTACTCTTTTATTCTATTATTCCTGTATTATCCCTATGTCCCTGTCCTTCCCCCTAATACCAGATAGGAGAGAAAGAAGGACAGAGGAAAGAAAAAGGAAGAGAAAGAGAAATCCCTGAATCTGACCTCCTTTATTTTGTTCTTCCCTGCCCAACACCATAACAACTTGTAAACATCCTCCTCCCCTTAAATGATGACAAAGATCCATTGAACAACCAAAAACCCCTCACTCCACATCTTTGGAATGGGGGCATTGATCTCTTAAAATTGCTTCCTGCTGTCTGGGGGAGTGTCTCATTTTCTTTTGAGGGAAGGGTCCAAAGAAAATTGGCACATTGGTTAGTCTTAAGAAAGCTAGCTATAACATGTATTGTCCAGGTCACCACTGGTCAAAAAACAGTTCTTGGCCTCCTCGTGCACCAAGGTTTATGTCTGGTAAACATGAGACACTACACCAAGGCTCTCAGAGAACAAAGCCAATCACATGGTGAAGATTCTGCACTTGGCAAACTGATTAGAACTCATGTAAACATGGGGCTTTAGAACATTACAGAGACAGAGCCCATTTACCCCAGGCTGCCTAGAGTGTCCTTAGGAGCCATTCATTGCTCACTGTGGTTTCTGCCAGAATCCCTGTGACAACGAGGTGACACCTTTTGGAGTGTATTGGCTTCTTAGAATGCTAGCTTCTCTGACATTAAAAGCTTTCCATGTCACCAGACAGCATCTCAGAACCATGGCAGAGATTTTCCCACTTTGCTATATCCCCAGTCCTGATGTTTCTACAAGTGTAGTTGAAAATGCCTTGACTTATCACTTATGACTGTGCTTTGTACCAGTCTATGAGACTTTGGAATGTGTCACTGGGGGAACCCTGAACCCATGTTACTGGGCCATGGTCATTCATATTTGGCTCAAGAATAAGTGATTCCTCATTTCCTTTTAATAGAAACTGTGCTTGGTTTTGAGGGATATATTTATATGCAGCTGCAGGTACACTGACAATTTGAAACCCTTGGGGTGAATAGTACTATCCAGATTTAAATCACTTTTACCCAATATTTTTACTGTATCATAGCACAGGAGGAAATAAGGGGGAAGACTGTATCTTGCTCTTTATTTTTACCTAATTTCAATTTTACATAAATTATCAAGAAAATACATAGAATTAATTCAATATGCCATTTATCTCAATTTATCTCTTAACACTGCTAAGCAATTTTACCAACTCATTCTCTGCTTTAAAAGATGAACACATCATGAACATTTATTGCTCAATATGACATAAATTTTGAATGTTAAGACCATATTATCACAAAATAAAATTGCCAGTATTAACTTCACAAAATACAATGAAGACAAGATACAAATCTAGTTTGTGAGTGAAGGAGAAGTATGTTAATGAAGAAATTTTAGGAATAGACAAATGATTCTTCAAAAAGGGATGAATATGAAACAAGACATGAGGATGAGGAATAACCTTAGCATGAGACCTGGAACAACAGATGTGTAGAGGCAAGGAAAAGAAACCATGGATTCCCAATTGTCTACTTCACTGTTTCTGGAAAGAGGGGTTTTCACCCAACAATTTCTTCATAGCCTCTGCAACATTCTTATTCCTAAGACTATAGATTAGAGGGTTCAACAGAGGGGTGAGAATGGTGTAAAACACAGACACCACCATGTCCTTCTCAGGGGTGTGGAGGGAGGCAGGGAGCATGTAGGTATAGACAGCAGCGCCATAGAAGAGGATGACCACAGTCATGTGGGAGGAGCAGGTGGCAAGGGCCTTCTTCCTGCCCTCTGCTGAGTTCATCCTGAGAACAGTGAGGAGGATGGATGAATAGGAGCCTGAAATGACTGTTACAGGGATGAGAAGCATGAGCACACAGCACACATACATGAGGGTCTCATAGAGCCAGGTGTCTGAGCAGGAGAGCTTTGTCACAGCAGGGACCTCACAGAAGAAGTGATGGATCTCCCGAGAACTACAGAATGGGAACGTCATGGTGACAGGGGTGAGCATGAAGCCATCCAAGGATCCCAGAAACCAACAGACAGACATCAGGAGGAGACACACCCTGTGGTTCATGAGGACAGGATACCGGAGTGGATGGCAGATGGCCACATAGCGGTCATAAGACATGGCAGCCAGAAGGAAAAATTCTGACCCTACTAGTGTCAGGTACAGGAACATCTGCATTCCACAGGCAGCAGCTGAGATCTTGTGGCTCCCCAGGACCTGATCCATGAGCATCTTGGGTACAGTGACAGAAATGTACATCATGTCCATGAGAGACAGCTGGCTGATAAAAAAGTACATGGGTGTGTGGAGGTGGGTGTCAGAGAGTATCAGAAGGATCAGGAGGGCGTTCCCAGACAAGGCCATCAGGAAAACCACAAATATGACCACAGCAAGCAGGGCAGGGTGTTTGGATTGACTGAAGAGTCCCACCAGGGTGAAATCTGACTGACCAGTGTAGTTGTTCATCCAGGTTGTGATGTCCACGGGTGTCTCCTAGGTAACCAAGAAGCTGTTGGGTTAGAGACTGCCTATTGATAAGTGCACAAGTCTATTATGCTGGAAAGTCCTCTGGTTCCTATATCTGCGAGTTATAATCTACCTGTAATTTAAGGAACTTAACAATGTATGAATTCACATGTGTGGTTAGAGCCATCACCACTCAGAGAAGAGCTGGCACAGTTCATGGCCATGATCTTCCCTGATGACAAATGTGTTCTCTATCAACAAATTCTTTAAATTTGCATAACAATTTTTCATTACTAACAAAAAAAATAGTGAAAACAAAGAAAACTCAATGAAAGTGAAATGCAAACAAGTAAACAAGCAAACACATGATTCAGAACATTAACGAATATGCAAGTTATTCTTCAGAATCATTGCAGAACTGCTTCTAATATTAACACAATATGGGACACATTCTCCAGTTAACATTCATTGAAGAATGTGGTTTTAAAATAATATGGTCCAAGATTGAGTTCAGTAACGCATATAGTCTATTTAAAATTGAATTTGAACTGTCCTGTAACTCTTTGTCTTGATAGATAAATGCTCTTTAAATATACATTCATATAAATATGTTCATATCAAAATATAGATACAACAATACAAGTAACATGATTTTTCATCTAACAGGTGTTAGAGAGAGTTTGTCAAAAGTCCCATTTTTCTGGTCTCTGCTTCTCCAAGTTCATTTCCTCACAGGTTGTACCATTTGCTCTAAGCTTCAGCTGGAGACCGAGGGTTTAACATTCATTGCTCTTTGCTAGACTGGGCTGTGGCATCAGTATCTGTGTGGACTGTCAGCCACTTCCTCATGGAGTCTGAGAAGCAGAGAGAATGCAGCCCTGAGCTGTTCCTGAGAGCAGTTCCCAGTTCCCTCCACTCCACACTCACAGGTGGCCTCTGTGTTAGATGCTGAGAGAAATCCAGGGACACATCAACCTTGATTGCACTAAACAAGGTCAGTGTCCACCTATGCTAGGAAAATAGTACAAGAATGTGAACTAAGCTTGAAGGTTTCAGTAGGTACAACAGAGTAAGAAACAGCATCCCACAGAGTGTCCCCAGACTTTCTGAAGAGGCTCAGAAATGCCTCTTCCATGTGTATTTCTTAAAGAAGAGAGATTTAAAAAAGACTTTTAAAATTTCTAAATTAGTAACATTACATTTTGATTTCCCTAAGCAATAGGAAGAAAAAGAAATCTCTTTCTAAGATTCTAGCAATAGTCACAAGGGAGGGGTGCCAGACAGCAATCACCAGTCTCTGGAATATTTTATATAACAAAGGCACAAAAACAAACCTCTTCCTGAAACCCTTAAAATGCCAGTGCTACCCAAGCTGCTGCTGATGCAGAGAACACAGCAAGGTTCTCGATACCTTTATATAAATTCCAGACAGATCTGAGACCTATGGGAGGAGATGGGCAGAGATAGAGACAGAAAATAGACTGAAAGACAGGAAGAAACAAGATAGATTTCCATTTTAAAAAAGAAGTATTCATGAAAAGAAACTTAGATCTATTAAACGTTTAAACCTTTCCATGTTCACTTTATGTTTTCCTGATGACCCAGTTTGTAGATTTTGACACAGTCACCAAAGACTGAGGAAGGAGCCACAGGCTCTGAGAAGCCCTGAACACTGTCTGCTGACTGAGTGGAGGTCAGGAGGCAGGTGAGGGGCAGGAGGTGTGCTGGGAAGGTCAGTGCCTTCTGTTAAGTGGGGACCATTGGCATCTATGTCTCCAGGCAGCAGTGAGATCAGGAATGTGGTGTCTGTAGAAGGCATAGATTAGCAGCTGTGTTGTCCTTACCCATGCTGTGCCATTTGATGTTCTGTGGACAGCTTGGTGCATTGTTAACCCTTTGCATTACTAACAGTGATGGCAGAGCAATGACAGAGCAGCCTCCAGAGCCAACAGCATCCCTGAGCCACCCTGGTACTTCCATAGAGCTCAAGCATGCTTTCTTCTTTTACAGAGGAGAAGCTCAGGGTCTCAGGCATCTGCCTCATGTCACACAACCATTGACAGAATGAGTGTTTACCCTGTGAGTAGGCGCGGAGTAACCACCTGCCTGGGTTCTATGAGAAACCTTAGATCTTCAAGAATGTATACTTTGAATTTATGTTACCCACTGTCTGCTGTATATGATGGAACATGAATAAAATTAAGACAATTATTTTTGCAGTATTGTAGCCCTCAAAAATTACCCATACTTGAAATTAAATAAGCCACCCAAAAGAGAGTTTTGAAAATGAATGCCTTGTCAAATGAATAATTCAAAATGCAGATGGGTGGCTGTGGTGTCAGATGACTACAACAATCCTAGCATTTGTGAGTCTGAGGCAAGACCAACGTAGTCAAGGCATGTCCTGTGTGTGTGTGTGTGTGTATTTGTGTGTGTGTATGTTTGTGTGTGTGTGTGTGTGTGTGTGTGTGTGTGTGTTTGAGTGTGTTTGGAGTGCATATTGCTTTGTTCATATCATAGAAAAATTCTCAGTAAGGAAGTACTAAAGGGAATCCTTAGGAAGAAGCTGGCTGTGGGAGTGTACTCCTTTAATCCTAGCACTGGCAGGCAGTGGCATGTAGATCTGAGTTTGAGGCCAGCCTGGTCTACAGAGTGAGTTACAGGATAGCCAGGGCTCAAAAAATAAATAAAGAAGGAGGAGCAGAAGGAAGAGGAGGAAGAGGAAGAAGAGGAGGAAGAGGAGGAAGAGGAAGAAGAGGAAGAAGAGGAAGAAGCTGAATTTCTTTCCTCCTGATAATAAATAAGACAGTAAAGAATAAAGGATAAAGGAGATTCTTTAAAGAAAGAACAGACTGTCTAGTGATCACCTTGTGCCATGCAGGCTCTCCTGTCAGATCCTACTCACCATCACATGCAGCTGTAGCCTGAGCCGTATGGACCAAGGGACAGCAGCTGCTTAAGTGCACAAGAAATGGAAGCCAAGTGACATCATCCCTGGGTGGACTCTACCCATTGCCAGATAAAGATTTTGTTAATCACTCCCTTCTGGGACTTTAAAGAAGAATTCAAGAGCCAGGGATATTTACAGACTCCTCTGCTAAGCTGGATTTACCCTTCAGTTTTGTTATAGTGGGAAATCATAGCCAGTATTAATGATAACCCTAAATATCATCATCCTAAATAAGAATCAGCCCCAACATGAGTTAGTTATTGTACAACTGGGACTTTGTTCACTGTACAGAATTCTCCTCCCCCACCCAATTACTCTCTCTGTTTATATATTTTATAAACTTTCAGTAGCCTTGTGATGTGTTATGATTCATAGATGTGGACTTGAAAGCTTGGGGTTCACCTGCTATGCTGTAGACATTGGCCCTTACAGATCATGGCAGGCTGACCTGTAGCCCTCATCCCTTCTGTGCCATCTTGTCCTCCCCCACCCCATCATCCTTGGGTTCTGCTCTCAGTCACAAACCATATTCCTTAGAGCTTCATTCAGCGTAAATGATTGTTTCATTTTAAATAGAGACATGAAAGTTACAGAATAATCTATAAATCCATATGGCTTAGATGAAAATGTAAACTTTGATATTACCCACAGCTGAACAAAAACCACACTTTAAAAGTCATACCCTTCCATAATCTGCAGACAATTGTGCAGATACTGTGATGTACACTGTGTAGTCAGAGCTAGAATACACAGGGTGGAAGACAGAGACAACTCTGCACACTTCATCTGCAGCCAAGTTGTTCTGAACTTTTTCTGAATGCTAAAGGTTTCTGATCAATTTCCAACATCATGACACTGTTCCCATGCCATCTTCTGGTCACACAGTGTCCTCTGTTCATCATGCCACCTTCTGAGATCAGCCTTCTCAGGCACCCAGGGATTTAGCCTACAGATGGAACAGTGTCCTGACTCCTTCCACACTTGGTTAGTGTGTAGTCCTGGGTGGACATTGGCAGGAGAGGGGGAAAAATGGGACCCTTTCCTATAACTGCTGGTCTGGGGCAGCTGCATCAAATTTGGTTGACAGAGGCTCTGTGGGACTCCAGGCTGTGTCCAGCACTTAAAGCAGCTAACTAGGCATTGTTAGGACACAGCTGTCTCAGGTCCTGCATGGGGTCAGGAAAGGACCACCAATAGTTTCTGAGTATCCAGCATCTAACGCACAGTGAGGGGTACATGCAGCTGCCAAGGTGATAATATTCCATCTCAGTGTCACCTGCCTGGCCCAGTCTGTGCATGAAGTTCTCCAGCTTGAAATACGAAAGCTTGGCTCTTCTTCACCTGCATGCCTTGTGGGATTGAGCAACTGCTACATCCTTGGACTTTCATTCACAACTGCTGCTGACCATTGATGGGGAGTTGGACTACAGACTAAAAAAATTTCAAACAGATCATAAATCTGAAAATGATGAAGCTGTAGAGGAAAACAGGGAAAATATCTCAAGATACAGACACATAAAGGGTCTCCTGCAAAAGTCTCCACCAGCACAGGAAACAATCTCAAAATCATGAGCAAATGGAATCCCATGGTATTAAGAAGTTTCTTCACAGTAACAAGACTATCAGCAGAGTGAGACAGCCACAGTCTGGGAAAAACTCTTTGTTACCTATACTGTAGACATATGGTTAATATGAAGAAGATATTAGGAACTTCATATTCAAACATCCAAAATCCTAAATCTAGGATTTAGCCCAATGGATAAACGGGCTAATGTACGGAGAATACTATTTTCAAAAGCAAAACACACAAGTGGCCCAAATAAATATTTTAAAAAGTGTTCAAGTTCCTTCAGGCCTGAACCTGTGCCCTGAGCAAACCTTGGGCAATGGTACCATACCAGTCTCACAACACCCAGAGGACGCTCAACTCCCAGGTGCTCTAACGTGCCCAGAGTCACAGTTTGAACCTGCATCTGGAGCAGACTTGGGGCACTGGGTCTGCACCCACACCCACAACACCCAGAGGGATCCGACTCCCAGGTGCTCTGAAATGCCCAGGATCACAGGAGAGGGGACATCATCTGCTCCCAAACACAGAGTGACTGGATCCCCCAGGATTTGACACATAGGAACTCCCACTCAGCCAGTAGCACGTGTTCCTTCTGGTCTGAACCTGCACCCAGAGCAGACCTGGAGTGCTGGCTCTGCACCTATTCTTACAACACCCAGAGGGAGCCCAACTCACAGGTGCTCTTAAAAGCCTAGGATCACAGGATCACAGAGGAAGCTTGAATTCCAGGAGATCAGACTGAGAATCTCCTGGAATCTCAGTCCAGGCGAGTCCCAGGAGCACTGGAACTCTGACACATTCAAGATTACAGTTGAGGCCACAACATCTTTCCCAACACCCAGCATAACTGGGACCACCACAGGAACCAGGATCTCAGGAACTTTGTCACACCAAGATTTCAGGATCCCAGAGGCAGCTTGACTCTCAGGAGCTCTGAAACACCTAGAATCTAGGGATCACAGGATCCCCAAATCAAAGGATCACAGAGACATCTGGACTCTGTGGAGTTATGACAAAACCAGGATCACAGTAGGGACAGGCTCCAGTAAGAGACAGCAAGAGCAGGTAGCACCAGATATAACCAAATAGCAAGAGGCAAGAACATAAGTAACAGAAACCAAGGCTACTTGGCATAATCAGAACCCAGTTCTCCCATTACCGCAAGTCCTGGATAACCCATCACACCAGAAAAGCAAGATTCTGATTTAAAATCACATCTTACTCTGATAATAGAGGACATTAAGAAGGACATGAATAACTTCCTTAAAGAAATACAGGAGAACACGGTAAACAGGTAGAAGCCCTTAAAGAGGAAACACAAAAATCCCTTAAGGAATTACAAAAAAACACAACCAAACAGGTGAAGGAACAAAACCATCCAAGATCTAAAAAGGAAATAGAAACAATAAAGAAATCACAAAGGGAGACAAACAAGGCATAGAAAACCTAGGAAAGAGATCAGGAGTCATAGATGAAAGCATCAGCAACAGAGTATAAGAGATAGAAGAGAAAATCTCAGGTGCAGAAGATACCATAGAAAACATTGACACAACAGTCAAAAAAAAAAAAAAAATGCAAAATGCAAAAAGCTCCTAACCCAAAACATCCAGGAAATTCAGGACACAATGAGAAGACCAAACCTAAGGATAATAGGTATAGGAAAGATTCCCAACTTAAAAGGACAGTAAATATCTTCAACAAAATTTAGAAGTAAACTTCCTTAACCTAAAGAAAGAGATGTCTATGAACATACAAGAAGCCTACAGAAGTCCAAATAGACTGGACCAGAAAAGAAACTCCCTCTGTCACATAATAATCAAGACACCAAATACATAAAACTAAGAAAGAATATTAAAAGCAGTAAGGGAAAAAGGTCAAGTAACATATAAAGGCAGACTTACACCAGAATTACACTAGACTGCTCTCCAGAGACTATGAAAGCTAAAAGATCCTGAGCAGATGTTATACAGACCCTAAGAGAACACAAATGCCAGCCCAGGCTACTATACCCAGTGAAACTCTCAACCAAGATATTTCATGACAAAACCAAAATTACACAACATCTTTACACAAATCCAGTCCTATAAAAAATAGTAGATGTAAAACTCTAACACAAAGAGGGAAACTATACCCTAGAAAAAAGCAAAAACGTAATCTTCTTTTAACAAACTCAAAAGAAGATACTGACAGAAACATAATTCTACCTCTAGCAACAAAAATAACAGGAAGTAACAATCACTTTTCCTTAATATCTCTTAATATCAATGGACTCAATTCCCCAATAAAACGACATAGACTGACAGACTGGATACATAAACAGGACCCAGCATTTTGCCTCATACAGGAAATGCCCCTCAGTGACAAAACCAGACACTACCTCAGAGTAAAAGGTTGGAAAAAAATTTCCAAGCAAATGGTCCCAAGAAACAACCTGGAGTAGCCATTCTAATATAGAATAAAATTTACTTTCAACCAAAAGTTATTTTAAAAGATAAGGAAGTACACTTCATACTCGTCAAAGGAAAAATCTTCAAAGAGGAACTCTCAATTCTGAACATCTATGCTCCAAATGCAAGGGCACCCACATTCATAAAAGAAACTTTACTGAAGCTCAAAGCACACCTTGCAACTCACACGATAATAGTGGGAGACTTCAACACCCCATTCTCAGCAAGGTGTCCATTTGTGACAGATCATGGAAACAGAAACTGAACAGAGATGCAGTGAAACTAACAGAAGAGATGAAGCAAATGGGTTTAACAGATATCTATAGAACATTTCATCCTAAAGCAAAAGAATATACCTTTTCCTCAGCACCTCATGGTATCTTCTCAAAAATTTACCATATAATTGGTCACAAAACAGGCCTCAACAGATAAAAGAAGATTGAAATAGTCCCTTGCCTCCTATGAAATCACCCTGGACTAAAGCTGGTCTTCAATAACAACAAAAACAACAGAAAGCCCAAACACATATGGAAACTGAACAATGCTCTACTCAATGGGAACTTGGTCAAGGAAGAAATAAAGAAATAAATTAAAGAATTTTTAGAATTTAATGAAAATGAAGGTACAATATACCCAAACTTATGGGACACAATGAAAGTAGTGGTAAGAGGAAAACTCATAGCTCGGAGTGCCTCCAAAAAGAAACTGAAGAGAGCATATACTAGCAGCTTAACAGCACACCTGAATGCTCTAGAACAAAAAGAAGCAAATATACCCAAGAGGATTAGATGGCAGGAAATAATCAAAATCAGGGCTGAAACCAACCAAGTAGCAACTAAAAGAACTATATAAAGAATCAACAAAATCAGGAGCTGGTTCTTTGATAAAATCAACAAGATAGATACACCCTTAGCAAGACTAACCAGAGGGCACAGAGACAGTATCTAAATTAACAAAATCAGAAATGAAAAGGGAGATATAACAACAGAAACCAAGGAAATTAAAAAAGAAAACCACACATCAGATTCTACTACAAAAGCCTATACTCAACAAACCTGGAAAATCTGGATGAAATGGACAATTTTCTAGACAGATACTAGGTACCAAAGTTGCCTCCCCATAGGAAGATCAACAATATAACCAACTATACCCTCCAGAGCTCTTAGGGACTAAACCACCAACTAAGGAGGGATCTTATACATTGAAAAGGATGGCCTTGTCAGGCATCAATGGGAGGAGAGGCCCTTGGTCTTATGAAGGCTTGATTCCCCAGTGTAGGGTAATGTGAGGGCAAGGAGGAAGGAGTAGTTGGATGAGTGGGGGAACACCCTCATAGAAGCGGGGAAAGAGGGGATGGCAAAGGGGGTTTCCAGAGGGGAAATGGGGAAAGAGGATAACATTTGAAATGTAAATAAAGAAAATATCCAATAAAAAATATATCAGGATCGGATAGACTATTTAAACAGTCCCATAACCCCCAAAGAAACAGAAGTAGTCTTTAAAAGTCTCCCAACCAAAAAAAGCCCAGGATCAGATGGGTTTATTGCAGAATTCTATCAGACCTTCAAAGAAGACATAATACCAATACTCTTCAAACTATTCCACAAACTTGAAACAGAAGGTACACTACCCAATTCATTCTATGAAGCCACAATTACACTTATACTTAAACCACAAAAAGACTCAACAAAGAAAAAGCACTTCAGACCAATTTCCCTTTTGTATCTCGATCCAAAAATACTCAATAAAATTCTCGCAAACTGAATCCAAGGACACATCAAAGCAATCATCCATCATGATCAAGTAGGCTTCATACCAAGTATGCAGGGATGGTTCAATATATGGAAATCTATCAATGTAATCTACTATATACACAAACTCAAAGAAAAAAAACCACAGGGTGATTTAGTTAGATTCTGAGAATGCATTTGACAAAACTCAACTCCCCTTTAGGTAAAAGTGGCTGGATATAAAATTAACTCAAACAAATCAGTAGCTTTCTATTTATTTCTGCTTATCAAAGGATAAACAGAGTAAGAAAAAAATTAGGGAAATGACACCCTTCCCAATAGACACAAATAGTATAAAATACCTTGTGTGCCTCTAACCAAGCAAGTGAAAAATCTGTATGACAAGAACTTCAAGTCTCTGAAGAAAGAAATAGAAGAAGATCTCAGAAGATGGAAAGATCTTCCATGCTCATGTATTGGGCAGTCTTAATATAGTAAAAACAGCCATCTTGCTGAAAACAATCTACAGATTCAATGCAATTCCCATCAAATTCCAACTCAATTCTTCATAGAGTTAGAAAGAGCAATTTGCAAATTCATTAGGAATAACAAAAACCCCAGGATATCGAAAACTATTCTCAATAAAAGAACTTCTGGAGTAATCTCCATCCCTGACCTCAAGCTGTATTACAGAGCAATAGTCATAAAAATTGCATGGTATTGGTGCAGAGACAGGCAGATAGATCAATGGAATATAACTGAAGACCCAGAAATGAACTCACACATCTATGGTCACTTGATCTTTGACAAAGGAGCTAAAACCATCCATTGAAAAAAAGACAGCATTTTCAACAAATGGTGCTGGTTCAATTGGTGGTCAACATGTAGAAGAATGCAAATTGATCCATTCTTATCTCTCTGTACAAAGCTCAAGTCCAAGTGGATCAAGGACCTCTACATAAAACCAGATACACTGAAACTTATAGGTGAGAAAATGGGGAAAAGTCTCAAACACATAGGCACAGGGGAAAAGTTCCTGAACAGAACACCAATGGCTTATGCTCTATGATCAAGAATCGACAATTGGGACCTCATAAAATTGCAAAGCTTTTGTAAAGTAAAGGACATCATCATTAGGACAAAACAGCAAGCAACACATTGAGAAAAGATCTTTATCAATCGTACTTCCGATAGAGGGCTAATATCTGATATGTACAAATAACTCAAGAAGTTAGACTCCTGAGAACCAAATAACCCTATTAAAAATGGGGTACAGATATAAACAAAGAATTTCCAACTGAGGAATATCAAATGTTTGAGAAGCACCTAAAGAAATGTTCAACATCCTTAGTCATCAGGGAAATGCAAATCAAAACAACTCTGAGATTCCATCTCACATCAATCACAATGACTAAGATCAAAAACTCAGGTGACAGCAGATGCTATTGAGGATGTAAGGAAAGAGGAACACTCCTCTATTATTGGTGGGATTGCAAGCTGGTACAACCACTCTGGAAGTTAGTCTGTTGGTTCCTCAGAAAATTGGACATAGTATTACCTGAGGACCCAGCTATACCACTCCTGGGCTTATACCCAAAAGATGCTCCAACATTTAACAATGACATATGTTCCACTATGTTCATAGTAGCCTTATTTATAATAGTCAGAAGCTGGAAAGAACTCAGATGTCCTTTAACAGAGGAATTTATACAGAAAATGTGATACATTTACACAATGGAGTACTACTCATCTATTAAAAATAATGACTTCATGAAATTCATAGGCAAATGGATGAAACTAGAAAATATCATCCTGAGTTTGGTAACCCAGTCACAAAAGAACATACCTGCTATGCACTCACTGATTAGTGGATATTACCCCAAAATCTCAGAATTCCCAAGATATAATTCAGAGGACACATGAAGCTCAAGAAGAAGGAAGACCAAAGTTTTGATGCTTTGGACCTTCTTTGAAGGGGGAACAAAATGCTCATGGGAGGAAATATGGAGACAAAGTGTGGAACAGAGACTGAAGAAAAGTCCATCCAGAAACTGCCCCATTTGGGGATCCATCCCATATACAGTCAGCAAACCCAGACACTACTGTGTATGGCAAGACAGATATGTCTGTCTCCTTAGAGGCTCTGCCAGAGCCTGACAAATACAGAGGCTGGTGCTCACAGTCAACCATTGGACTGAGCACTGGGTCCCCAATGGAGGAGTTAGAGAAAGGACTGAAGGAGCTGAAGGGCTTTGCAGCCCCATAGGATGAACAATATCAACCAACCAGACCCCCCAGAGCTCCCATGGACTAAACCACCAACCAAAGAGTACACATGGAGGGACCCATGGCTCCAGCTGCATATATAGCAGAGGATGACCTTGTCAGGAATCAATAGAAGGAGAGGCCCTTGGTCCTGTGAATTCTCAATGCCCCAGTGTAGGGGAATGCCAGGGCTGGGGACAGGAGTGGGTGGGTGGGTGGGGGAGCACCTTCATAGAAACAGGGTGGGTGAATGGGATAGGGGGTTTCTGGAGGGGAAACTGGGAAAGGGGTTAACATTTGAAATGTAAATAAAGAAAATATTCAACCAAAGTAAAGAAAAAAAAGATATGAAGACTTTGTACAGTTTTAGAAGTTGACACATGAAGAGCTTTTTTTGGAAAAGGGAAAATAATTAGTGTCATCAAACAATCAAATCTTATGTAACGAAAAAGTGATAAACCCATGATACAATATGGACAAGTCATAGAAACATAATAAAAACAGAAATGGATATAACAGAAGTGCATACACAGCACAATTTTCCCACAAATACACAGGGTGAACCAGTAGTTAATGAAAATAACAAACCTATGTCTCCAGTCACAGGGAGAGCTCAAGGCCTTTGTAAGAGACTCTGGGCAATGCCATAGGAACCACAATGTAGAGACTGTGCTGGCATGAGATTTGGGTGATCAATGTCTGAGTCTGTGAAGTTGCTTTAGCTATCACTCACCCAGACCTAAAAGATAGTCCTGATAACCTAGTCTTTTCGAAAATTCTTAGGGTTTTACTGCTGTGAACAGACACCATGACTGAAACAACTCTTATAAGAACCATTTAATTGGGACTGAGCTAGTCCCCTATCATCAAGTCAAGAGCATGGCAGCATCCCCAGGCAGGCATGATGTAGGAAGATCTGGGAGTTCTACATCTTATTCTGAAGGCAAACTTCTGATTGCTGGCTTTCAAGGATCTAGGATGATGGTCTTAAAGACCTTGCCCTCAATGACAAACTTCTTCAAGGCCACATCTCCTAATAGTGCCACTCCTTGGGTCTAGGACATTCAGACCATCACAAAAGTTTAGTCTAAAAATTACTTAAAGTGGGAAAAGTATATACCCACTTACTGATCCTGCTTTACCTGATTTAAACTGGGCACCAACAGAAGTCTAGCTAAATTTGGGTAGAGACACCCTATTCAACCACAGGCTACATTGGTCAGAAGTCCAGAGAAGAAACAGAAACCAAGAAACAAAACACACATCTAACAAAGACACACTCAGAAATCTGCACCTCAAAGTATAAACACCCCAAATGTAGATGCCTAGATGCCAGCACAAGAACACAACCAACAACAGTGAAGGTAATATGCCACCACCAGAGCCCAGGTACACTACTCCAGCATGCCTGACTATTTCAACACAAGCGAAGCTCAAGAAAAAGACCTTAAAACAAACTATGAAGATGATACAGATCCTTAAAGAGGGAATGAATAAATCTTATTAGAAAAGCCAAGACAGTCAAGGAAACAAATCAAACAGTTGCAGGATATGAATAAAACTGTTCAAGACCTGAAAATGGAACTTGAAGCAATAAAGAAAATATAGAGGGATTTGTGAAAATGAAAAACCTAGTTAAGCGAACAGGAACTATAGATGCAGGCATCACCAACAGAATACAAGAGATACAAGAGAGAATCTCAGGTGTTGAAGATGTGATAGAAGAATTTGATACATTGGTGACAGAATATATTAAATCTAAAAAAGTTCCTGACATAAACATCCAAGAAAAAGCAAACCTAAGAATAATAGGAATAGAAGAAGGAAAATAATCCTAATTTAAAGACCCAGAGTATACTTTCAACAAAATCATAGAAGAAAAATTTCCCAACCTAAAGAAGGAAATGCCTATAAAGGTACAGGAAGCTTACAGAACACTAAGGAGATTGATCAGTCCAGAAAAGAAAGTCTACCTGCCACATAATAATCAAAACACCTAATGGACAGAATAAAGAGACAATATTAAAAGCTGAAAGGGAAAAAGACCAAGTAACATAAAGGAATTATGTTATATTATTATTAGAATATAAGAATTACACCCAGCTTCTCAATAGAGATTCTCAAAATCAGAAGTGTCTGGACAGAGGTGTCCAGTCTGTATGAAACCAGAGATACCAGCCAAGAGACTATGCCAAGCAAAATTTATGAGACCACAATCACCCTGATACTCGAGCCACACAAAGAGTTAACAAAGAAAGAGAATTACTGATCAATTTCCTTTACGAACATAAATGTAAAAATACCCAACCAAACACTTACAAACTGAATCCTAGAACACAACCGAAATATCATCCATCATGACCAAGTAGACTTCATCCCAGAGATACTATGATGGTTCAACATTAGAAAATTAGTTAATGTAATGTGTAAAATAAACAAACTGAAAGAATAAAGCCCACATGAACATCTTATTAGATACCAAAAGAACTTTTGACAAATCCAACACCCTGTCATGACAAAAGTATGATAGAGATTAGGGATTCAAGGGACATACCTCAACAAAATAAAGGCCATTTACAGTAAGCCTATGATGAAAAGTTTTCAGCTTTTCATCAAATTAAATTGAGATAAACTCAAAACAGTAGCACTAAATCCAGAACAAAACAAGGCTGTCTACTCTCTCCATATCTATTCAATATAGTGCTTGAAGTTCTAGCTAGAGCAGTAAGACAACTGAAAGAGATCAAAAGGATACAAGTTGGAAAGGAAGAAATCAAAGTATTGCTATTCTCAGATGATGTAATAGTATACAAAATGACCCCAAAATTTCTATCAGGGAACTGCTACAACCGATAAACCCTTTAGCAAGGTGGCTGGATAAAAGATTAACTCAAAAAAAAAAATCAGTAACCCTCCTATATATAAACAAAAAAAGGAAGCAGGGAGACACCTTTCCCAATAGCCATGAATAATATAAAATATCTTGGGGGTAGCTCTGATCAAGCAAGTGAAAGACTTGTGATAAAAACTTCAACATTTTGAAGAAAGAAATTGGAGAAGATCACAGAAGATGGAAAGATTTCCCATTCTCATGAACGAGTAGGATCAACACAGTGAAAATGGCCATACTACCAAAAGCAGTCTACAGATCCAAAGCAGTACACATCAAAATAGCAACATAATTTTTGTAGACCTTGAAATGACAGGACTCAGCTTCAAATGAAAAAAAGATAACAATAACAAAAATGAACGAACAAACACTTCAGGAGAGCTAAAATAATCCTGAACAATAGAAGAACTTTTGAAGGTATCACCATCCCTGATTTGAAGCTGTACTACAGAGCTATAGTCAGCAAATCACCAGGTATTGGTATAACAGCAGACATATTGATTAATAGAATCAAATCAAAGACCCAGATATAAATTCACACACCTATGGACAACTGATTTTTTTTGATAAAGAAGCCAGAAAGACACATCCTTAACAAATGATGCTAGTCTTTTGCATCTGTATTCAGAAAATGTAAATAGTCAATATGTATCATCCTGCACAAAACTAAAGCTCAAGTGGATCAAAGATCTCAACATAAAACCAGATACACTGAACCTGTTTGAGGAGAAAGTGGGGAATAGCCTTGAATCCATTTGCACAGAAGATAACATAAACAGAACATAGTGTACACACTTAAATAAACAACTAATAAATGGGACCTCATGAAACTCAAAGGCTTCTGTAAGGCAGGACACCCTCAATAGGACAAAACAGCAGGCTTTGGAGTGGGAAAAGATTTTCACTAATCCACATTTGATAGAGGGCAAATATCAAATATGGTCACTCACTTGTGGCTCAAGAATAAGTGATTCTTAATTTTCTTTGAAGTGAGAGGTGTGTTGCATTTTGAGGGATACATCTGTATGCAAACACAGCTACATCAACAATTTAAAACCCTCAGGGTCACTTAAACTATTCAGATTTAAATTTCTTTTAACCTTTATTTTTACTATATCACAATACAGAAGCTGAAGAGAGAAAACGCTAAACTGTTCTTTATTTTTATCCAATTTCAGATTTACATAAGTTATCAAGAAAGGACACAGAATTATTTCACTACGCCAATTGTGGCAACTCATATCTTGTTAACTTTGTTAATCACTTTTCTTTCAACTCTCTATGTTTTATCAGTTTTACACATAATGCGTAATATGACATGACTTTTGAATGATAAGATTATTGACACACAAAATTAAATAGCCATTACCGACTTCATAAAATGTAATATTTACAGACTACATATAAAGAGTTTGAATTCATAAGAAGTATATCAATGAAGAAATTTTCAGAATAGAGAAATAGTTCTTCAAAAAGGGATGAATATGAAATGAGACATGACAAATCAGCAATAACCTCAGCATGAGACCTGGAATAACAGATGTGTAGAGACAGGAAAAGAAAGATGTGGTCCAGATTACTTTACTATTTCTTGGAAGCGGGTGCTCACACCTAACAATTTCTTCATAGCCTCTGTGACATTCTTATTCCTAAAACTATAGATTAGTGGGTTCAACAGAGGGGTAAGAATGGTGTAAAACACAGACACCACCATGTCCTTCTCAGGGGTATGGAGGGAGGCAGGGAGCATGTAGGTGTAGACAGCAGCGCCATAGAAGAGGATGACCACAGTCATGTGGGAGGAACAGGTGGCAAAGGCCTTCTTCCTGCCCTCTGCTGAGTTCATCCTGAGAACAGTGAGGAGGATGGATGAATAGGAGCCTGAAATGACTGTCACAGGGATGAGAATCATGAGCACACAGCACACATACATGAGGGTCTCATAGAGCCAGGTGTCTGAGCAGGAGAGCTTTGTCACAGCAGGGACCTCACAGAAGAAGTGATGGATCTCCCGAGAACCACAGAATGGGAAGGTCATGGTGACAGGGGTGAGCATGAAGCCATCCAAGGATCCCAGAAACCAACAGACAGACATCAGGAGGAGACACACCCTGTGGTTCATGAGGACAGGATACCGGAGTGGATGGCAGATGGCCACATAGCGATCATAAGACATGGAAGCTAGAAGCAAAAACTCTGACCCTCCTAGTGTCAGGTACAGGAACATCTGCATTCCACAGGCAGCAGCTGAGATCTTGTGGCTCCCCAGGACCTGGTCCATGAGCATCTTGGGCACAGTGACAGAAATGTACATCATGTCCATGAGAGACAGCTGGCTGATAAAAAAGTACATGGGTGTGTGGAGGTGGGTGTCAGAGAGTATCAGAAGGATCAGGAGGGCGTTCCCAGACAAGGCCATCAGGAAAACCACAAATATGACCACAGCAAGCAGGGCAGGGTGCTTGGATTGACTGAAGAATCCCACTAGGGTGAAATCTGAAAATTGTCCAGTGTAGTTGTTCATTCAGGTTATAATGTCCTAGGGTGTGTCCTAGGCAACCAAGAAGCTTTTGGGTTAGTGACTGCCTATTGTTAAGTGCACGTCTACAATGCTGAAAAGTCCCCTGGCCTCTACATCTGAGAATGATAGTCTTCCTATAATTTAAGGGACTTAACAATGTAGGAATTCACATGTGTGGTTAGAGCCATCACCACTCAGAGAAGAGCTGGAACAGTTCATGGCCCTGATCTTCCCTGATGACAAATGTGTTCTCTATCAACAAATTCTTCAAGTTTGCATAATGATTTTTCATTACTAACAAAAATAGTAAAAACAAACAAAAACCATTGAATGTGAGATGCAAACAACTAAGCAAGCAAACACATGATTCAGAACATTAATGAATATGCAAGTTATTCTTCAGAATCGTTGCAGAACTGCTTCTAATATTAACACAATATGGGACACATTTTCCATTTAACATTCATTGAAGAATGTGGTTTTAAAATAATATGGCCCAAGATCTTAGTTGAGTAATGCATACAATCTATTTAAAATCTATAATTTTTGTTTTGATAGACAAATGCTCTTTAAATATACATTAATATAAACATATTTATATGAAAATATAGATACAATAAGATACATAATGTGTTTTTCATGTAACATTAGTTCTTCAGAACTAATGGAAAGTCCCACCTTTTCTGGTCTTTGCTTCTCTAAGTTCATTTCCTCACAGGTTGTGCCATTTGCTCTAAGCTTCAGCAGGAGACTAAGGGTTTTGCAGTCACTGCTGGTTGCCAGGCTAGGCTGTGGCAGCAGCATCTGTGTGGACTGTCAGCCACTTCCTCATGGAGTCTGAGAAGCAGAGAGAACACAACCCTGAGCTGTTCCCAGTTCCCTCCAGTCCACACTCACAGGCGGCCTCTGTGTTAGATGCTGAGAGAAATCCATGGACACATCAACCTTGATTGCACTAAACAAGGTCAGTGTCCACCTATGCTGGGAAAATAGTACAAGAATGTGAACTAAGCTTGAAGGCTTCAGTAGGTACAACAGAGTGAGAAACATCATCAGACAGAATGTACCCAGCCTTCCTGATGAGGCTTGGAAATCCCTCTTCCACATGTACTTTTAAGAGACGAGATTTTTATATTTTTTTTATTTTTTGATTTGTAAATTGGTACATATTACATTTGATATCTCTCAGCAATAGGAAGGAATTGAAATCTTTTTTTCCTGATACATTAACAGTTGTTTCAAGGGAAGGGTTGTTGGGACAGCAATCACAAGTCTTAGCAACATTTTATATTTATGTCACGATTGTGAAAATAAAAACAAGAACCAAACCTGATATTGTAGTCCTTAAATCACCATGCTGTGCCTGAGATGCTTATGGTGCAGGGAATACGCAAGGTTCTTGATCCTTACATATGCCTGCCAGAAAGATCTGAGATCTATGGGAGGAGATGGGCAGATTACATCCAGGAAACAGACTGAGAGATAGGAAGAAACAAGATGCATTTCCATTTTACAAAGGCATATTCGTGAAAGGCAATTTAGATCTATTCTTAAACAAGTAAGCTTTTCAACGGTCACCTTATATTTACCTGGTGACTCAGTTTATGTTTCTGGAGAAAGTGAAGAAAAACATGGAGGGAGCCACAGACTTTGAGAAGCCATGAACACTGTCTGCTGGCTGAGTGGAGGTCAGGAGGCAGGTGAGGGTCAGGAGATGTGCTGGGAAGGTCAGTCCCTCTGTTAAGTGGAGACCACTGGCTTCAGTGTTTCCAGGCAGCAGTGAGATCAGGAATGTGGTGTCTGTAGAAGGCATAGATTAGCAGCTGTGTTGTCCTTACCCATGCTGTGCCATTTGATGTCATGTGGACAGCTTGGTGCATTGTTAACCCTTTGTATTACTAACAGTGAAGGCAGAGTAATGACAGAGCAGCCTCCCAAGCCAGCAGCATCCATGAGCCACCATGGTGCTTCCATAGAGCTCAAGCATGCTTTCTTCTTTTACAGAGGAGAAGCTCAGGGTCTCAGGAATCTGCCTCACTTCAGACTTCAACTGACAGAATGAGTGCTTACCCTGTGAGTAGGCACAGAGTGGCCACCTGCCAGGATTCTATGGGAAACACCATTTTCCCAGGAATGTATAGTTTGATTTTATATCTATCTGTTTCATATGATAAGTTTAAGGTAATTATTTTACATCATTATAACTCTCAAGAATAGCCCACAGTTAAAACTAAACCACAAAGAAATGGAAGACTAATGCACTGTCATAGGAATACTTGAAAATACAGAAGGAAGGCTGGGTGTGGTGGCAAATGTCAACCACAGTGTTAGCACTCATGAGACTGAGGCATGGGGAGCATCAGTGAAATCAAGGAAAGTCTGGTGTGTGTGTGTGTGTGTGTGTGTGTGTGTGTGAAACACATTGATTCATTTATTAGTTAGAAAAAAGTCACAGTTCCCCTAAAGAAAAATTTAGGGAGATGCTGGGTGTGGTAGTGCATAATTTTAATGGCAGCACTAGAGAAGCAGAGGCATGTAGACTTTTGAGTTTTAGGCCAGTCTTCTCTATAGAGCATATTGCACAGCAGCCAAGGATATACAGAGAAATCCAAAAACCAAGATGAAGAGGGAGAATAAGAATAAGAATGGGGAGGAGAAGAGGAAGAAGAGGAAGAGGAGGAGGAAGGAAAGGTGACAAAATTTCTTTCCTCCCTATAATAAATAAGATAGTAAAGAATAAAGGATAATCTAGGCCTGTAAAGAAAGAACAGACTGCCTAGTGACCACCCTGTGCCATGCAGACTCTCCTGTCAGGTCCTACTCACCATCAGATGCAGCTGCAGCTGTAGGCTGAGCCTTATGGACCAGGGGACAGCAGCTGGTTAAATGCACTAGGAACAGGTCGCAAGTGACATCATTCCTGGCTGGACTCTGCACATTTTCAGGTAAAGATTTTGTTAATAACTCCCCTCGGGGATGTTAAAGAAGAATGTACCCACGAGAGCCAGGGATGCTGACAGAATTCTCTGCCACAGACTGATTTTTTCACTCTTCAGTTTTGCTAAAATGGAAAATCATGGCCAGTATTAATAATCACTTGGAATATCATCATCATAATTAAATACTAGGCACAACATGATGATTGTATGTCAGTTATTATATGTCTGGGTTATTGTTCATTGTACAGTGTTCTCTTCTACTTTTCCTCCTCCTCCTCCTCCTCCTCCTCCTCCTCCTCCTCCTCCTCCTCCTCCTCCTTCTTCTCTCTCTCTCTCTCTCTCTCTCTCTCTCTCTCTCTCTCTCTCTTTCCCCTATGGCATGCTATTTTTCTTTTTCATATGTGTGGACTCAGAAGCTAGGGGCTCAGCTGCTGTGTTGTAAACACTGACCTTTTTTTCCACTAATATATTTATTTACTTGATTTACATTTTGGTCACAGCAACCCCCATCCTCCCCTCCCAGTCCCACCATCACAAGTCCCTCCTGCCATTACCCCCCCTTCTTCTCCTCAGAGATGGGAAATCCCCCCCTCTCGGGTACCATTCCACCATGGGACATCAAGTCGTCGCAGAACTAGGTACATCCTCTCCCACTAAAGGCTGGACAAGGCAGTCCAGTTGGGGAAGGGGATTCAACGGCAGATAACAGAGTCAGGACAGCCACTACTCCAATTGTTGGAGGACCCACATGAACACCATGCTGCACATCTGCTAAAAATGTGTAGGGAGGTCTAGGTCCAGCCCCTGCGTGTTCTTTGGTTGGTGGTTCAGACTCTGTGAGCCCTCATGGGCCCAGGTTAGTTGACACTGTAGGTCTTCTTGTGGTGTCCTTGACTGATCCAGCTAGCTCAATACCACCCCCTACTCTTCCACAAGGTTCCCCGAGGTCTGCCTGATGTTTGGCCATGGATCTCTGCATCTGTTTCCATCAGCTACTGGATGAAGCCTCTCAGAAGCCAGTTTTTCTAGCCTCCTGTCTGCAAGCATAGCAGAATATCACTAATAGTGTCAGGGGTTGGTTCTCTCTAGTTGGGTCAGTCATTGGTGGGCCATTCCCTCAATCTCTGCTCCATCTTTATTCCTGTGCATCTTGTGGGCAGGACAAATTTTGGGTTGGAAATTTTGTGGGTGGGTTGGTGTCCACCTCTCTCCACTGGAAGTCCCACCTGACTTCAGGATGTGTCCCCTTCAGTCATCATATTTCTAGCTACTAGGAGACTCAGCTAGGGTCACCCCCATAAACTCTGGAGAGTCTCTCCTATCCTATGTCTCTGTCCCAGAGATGGCCCCATCAACTTCCATTCTTTCTTCAAGCCCTTGCTTGTCCCACCTCATCACATCCGATCACCATCCCCACTCCCTTCTCACCCCCTCTCCTACCATTTCCTCCATCCTTCCACCTCCAGTGTCTATTTTATTTCCCCTTCTGAGTGAGATTCAAGCATCCCTCCCTTGGGTCTGCCTTACTACTTAGTTTCTGGGTCTGTGTATTGCAGCGTGGTTATCCTGTACTTTATGGCTAGTGTCCACTTATTAGGGAGTACATACACCATGTGTGTCTTCTGTGTCTGGGTTACCTCACTCAGGATGATATTGTTTGGTTCCATCTAATTGCCTGTACATTTCACGATCCCTTTGTTTTTAATAGCAGAATAGTACTCCATTGTGTTAAAGTTCCACATTTACTTTATCCATTCTTCAGTTGAGGGATCTCTAGGTTCTTTCCAGCTTTTATTGGCATTTATGGGTAAAGCTGTTATGAACATAGTTGAGCAAGTGCTCCTTATAGTATGGTGGGGCATCTTTGGGTATATGCCCAGGAGTGGTCTAGCTGGGTCTTGGTTTAGAACTATTTTCAATTTTCTGAGAATCCATCAAATTGATTTCCAAAGTGGTTGTACTAATTTGTACTCCTGGAGGCGATTTCCCTTGCTACACATACTTACCAGCATGTGCTGTCTCTTGAGTTTTTGATATTAGCCATTCTTATGGGTGTATGATGGAATCTCAGAGTCATTTTGATTTGCATTTGTGTGATGACTAAGGATGTTGAACATTTCTTTAAGTGCTTCTCAGCCACTGGAGATTCCTCTGTTGAGAATTCTGTTTAGTTCTTGTATGGTTCCATTTTCTGCCTCTCCTCTGGCAGGGTGCCTGGCACTCCTGGTACACTGCCTCAGAGAAGGCAAGGCAACATCCAGGACAGGGGTCTGCAGTCTCCATTGGGATGTCAAGCCACACACCAGGCTGGAAATGGAAAGTAGAGACCTGGACAGACAGGATTCTGATCTGGTTGGAAGTGAGTGCCAAGTGCTGGAGAGGTTGGAGAAGAGAGAAGGCCATCAGGAGTCTTAGTGCCACTGCTCTTTTAGGTGAAGGCCTTCCCCATGACAATCTCTAAAGCAGCTCTCTGAGACAATCTTTGCTTGTTCATATTGCTTTATTGGGTATGGATTTGGATGCATATGCTTTACTTGGGGTGAACCAGGGGTTATATAATTTTTGTAAAGGTGTGAGTATATCTAGGAAGGGAAGGTCATTGGCTGAAGGCTAAGGCTACTGTGATGCCTCATTAGCATGGATAGGCATTCTAGGTGGTGTGCTATATGACTGACTGCCTGTGGCTACTTTACTTAATGGTCAGGTCAGGTCATGATTATGTTCTCCAGAGTAGGCATAGAGGCTGGGAAGGAGCAGCTCTATGCCTGGCCTCTCAGATCTCTGAGATTCCAGGGGTTTGAGCATGCTTCCCACACATCAGTCCTATACTCATCTGGTGACACTGTCCATGTGTCCTACAGTTCTGTACCTCAGTTTTTAACTGGGTTATTTGATTTGTTGGTGTCCAATTTGTTTTGAGCAACGTGGATGGCATGGTATCCATGCAGGTTTTTCAAACAACGTATAACTTTCTTTTATATATTGACTGCCAGTTAAACCAGCACCATTTGTTGAAAATGCTGTCTTTTTTCCACTGGATGGTTTTATCGCCTTTGCCAAGGATCAAGTAACCATAGGTGTGTGGGTTCATTTCTGGGTCTTCAATTTTATTCCATTGATCTACCTGTCTGTCACTGTACCAATACCATGAAATTTTTATCAGTACTGCTCTGTGGTACAGCTTGAGGTCAGGGATGAAGATTATCCCAGAAGTTCTTTTATTGTTGAGGATAGTTTTCACTATCCTGGTTTTTTTGTTATTCAACCTTGTTCTTATATGGTTTAAGTTTTCCATTGTGTATGTGGAACCCATTTTCTCTATTATTCATTGCCATGTTGCTGGACACCTAGGCTGGTCCCATGACTGAGCCATAGTGAACAGTACTGTGATAAACACTGATGTACACTTATCTCTGTGCTGTGCTGACTTAGAGGCTGGCAGGGAGATAGTAAGAAGTGGTTACATGGTAGATCATTAAATTTTATTCTTATTTGTGCGTGTGTGTGTGTTTGCACATATGAGTGGGCATGTGCATTTGTGGGTGCATGTGTTCTTGTACATGTGGCTGCTGGAGATTAACAGCTGGTATCTTTCTCAGTTCTTTGAGAATGTCCAATAGTGATATGAAATTGGGGCAATGCCTGATCTGGCTTCTTTGCTGAATGGGGGTCTCTGGCCTATGTTAAACAGCCTAGGCATGGAGCCAGCAGTAACCAGAACAGATGATATTTTTTAATGTCCAAATAAAAGTCCACTAGAATTTCTAGATAGACTCACAGGAGCCTCCATCTACTGGACTCTTTTGGTCTCCATGGCTGGACATGAGAGTGATGAACCCAGGGCAATATGGCTGTAGAACTGAATTTTTTAAAATCAACTTATGAAAGCAGCACATATTAGAATATCAGACTCCAGACTCGTTTTTTTTTTTTTAAAAAGAATTATTTATTTATTTTACGTGTATATGAATAGACTGTGTTTTTCTTCAGACACACCAGAAGAGGGCATAGGATCCCTTTATAGATGGTTGTGAGCCACCATGTGGTTGCTGAGAATTGAACTTAGAACCTCTGGAAGAGCAATCAGTTGTCTTAACTGCTGAGCCACCCCTCCAGCCCAACTGATGATAGTCCTAGGTGAAATTGTTAAATAAAGGATGGAGTGGCAGGGACTGGTTCAGGAAAGGAGCTGATGTGTCATTCAACAATGATGTTTGGTATGAGAAGGGGCTCTGAGACAATGAGCAGGTCTTGAGATGCGGAACATTACAAAGAAATAGGACATCATTTTCAAACAGCATTTCCTTTTCTGATTGTGACATAAATGGTTTACTTATTTCCACAATAATCTTGGAACTTTGAGTTCCCATGAATTTGGCTTATACTTTCTATCCACTGTCCCAGTAGATAGGACAATTATCTGATAGGGGAAGGACAGTTCTGTTAGAATGGAAGTAAAAAAGCAACCGTGTTGTTGTCTGATGTCTACAATAAGGTGGGTTTATATTTACTTCCCCAGACTACAATCTGGTATAAAACCAAAGCAACAGCAGTAATCAAAATGCAACCTATGAATAGGAGTTACAAAGGCTTAGAAGCTGAAAGACAATCTTTCTTAAAATCAGAACTAGCCATTCCATATGAAACTACAACCATGTAGCCAGACTGCTGGAGAGAAAGCAAATTTATAAGAAAATAGCAAATATTCTAAACAGACAGGCAGAGAGGAAACACACAGGTAGCCGGGTTAATTCTAGTTCTAGTCAATTTAGAAACATTTCTCTCATTTGCAGCTTTTACTTTCTTCACCCTCACTGCTGTTTTTCTAATTTAACTTCAAGTACAACATTCCTGTGACATGCCGCATGTAAATGCTCTGTCAGATACACAGAGTGGAAGCAAATCAGACCCAGATCAGAATGGCTGTACTAGATACCTCTCCTAAAGACTCATCCAGGCACTGAGAATGAGCTTCTTCACCACAGGTCATGAAACAGTACGGACCTCCTCATGCACCAAGGTTGATGCTTGGTAAACATGGGACACTGCACTGAGGATCTCAGAGAATGAAGCCAAACACATGTTGAAGATTCTGCACTTGGCAAACTGATTAGAACTCCTGTGAACATGGAGCTTTAGAACATTACAGAGACAGAGCCCATTTACCCCGGGCTGTCTACAGTGTCCTCTGGAGCCATTCATTGCTTAATGTGGTTTCTGCCAGCATCCCTGTGAGAATCAGGTGACACTTTTTGGAGTGTATTGGCTTCTCAAAATGCTTGCTTCCCTGACACTAAAAGCTTTCCATATGACAAGACAGCTTCTGAGAACCATGGCAGAGAGTTTCCCACTTTGCTAGAACCTGAATCCTGATGTTTCCACAAGTGTAGTTGAAAATACCTTGGGTTATGACTTATGACTTTTTTGTGCATTGTAATGTTTTATGAGACTTTGGAATGAATCATTTTGTGGAACTTGAGTGAAGGTTCCCGGGCCATGGTCACTTACACTTGCTTCACCGATAACCGATTCTTCATTTCCTTCGAATAGAAGCTGTGTTTGGCTTTGAGGGATATATTTATAACCTTGGATCACTTGAACTCTCCAGACTTAAATTTCTTTTAACCATTATGTTTACTAGATCTTAAGAGAGGAGCTAAAGGGAGAAAACTATGTCTTACTCTTTTTTTTTTAAATCTAATTTCAAATTTACAGATATCAATAAAATTCACAGAATTAATTCAATAGCTCATTTATCTCAATTCACCTCTTGTTAACATTGCTAAGCACATTTCTTTCAACTCACTCTATGCTTTGTTAGCTGAACACATCATGACCATTTATTTTTCAATGTGACAAATATATATATATATATTTATATATTTATATATATATATTTGGTTTATATATAAACCAAAAATATATATTTGGTTTTTGGAAACAGGGTTTCTCTGTGTAGCCCTGGCTGTCCTGGAACTCACTCTGTAGACTAGGCTGGCCTCGAACTCAGAAATCCACCTACCTCTGCCTCCCAAGTGCTGGAATTAAAGGTGTGAGCCACCACTGCCTGGCTCTGACATAATTTTTGAATGGTAAGACCATAGTACACAAAATAAAATAGCCATTATTAACTTCACAAAATGTAACAAAGACAGAGAACAAATAGAGTTTGTGAATGGAGAAGTATGTTAATGAAGAAATTTTAGGAATAGACAAATGATTCTTCAAAAAGGGAAGAAAATAAAATGAGACAGGGAGGGTCAGGAATAAACTCATGATGAGAACTGAAACAGCAGATGTGTAGAGGCAAGGAAAAGAAACCATGGATTCCTAATTGTTCACTTCACTGCTTCTGGAAAGTGAAGTTTTACACTCAACACTTTCTTCATAGCCTGTGACATTCTTATTCCTAAGACTATAGATTAGAGGGTTCAACAGAGGGG
>JADRCH010000639.1:61605-99965 GCA_019843965.1 Rhynchomys soricoides | reverse complement strand
TACGTGTGTGTGTCTGTGTGTGTGTATTTGTATGTGAGTTTGTGGTGTGACTCTGTGTGTATGTATACATGCATGTGAGTGTGTGAGAGTAGTTTCTATGTGTCTCTGTGTGTATGTTTTTGTGTATGTTTGTGTGTGTGTATGATGTGTGTCTGTGCCTGAGTAAATGTGAATGTATGTGAGCATGTGTGGATGTGGAGTGTGAGTATATGTATGTCTGTGTGTGAGCGTGTGTGTGCACACAGGAGTGTGTGAATGCAGCAGCAAAGAGGCCAGAGGAGGTTATCAGACCCTCTGAAGCTTGATTTATAGGTGCTTGTGAGCTGCACAATGTGAGTGCTGGCAACTGAACTATGTCATCATTGGTGAAATAGATCTCATTCCGGCATCACATTGGGCCTTATCTTTTATAGATCCATGGCTCTGTGTGTTCCAATGGGGTAAAACAGTCCACAGTTGGCCATGGTAACTGTGCTGAGCAAGAGCACACATTTGCAGCAGCTCCTGTTTCCTAACTGTCTTGTGCATTCCTCCTTTTCTCTCTTCTCACTGTACGCTTTTGTGCTTAGGTGACTTTTCTCTAGTAATATTATTGAAAGCCTTTTCTTTCTGTTTTTAGTTTGTGTACAAAATTTTACTTTGTGGTTATCACGAGACTAAGAAATAATCCTGTCTTAAAATAATTATTCTAAAGAGAATCATTTTAGTCACAAACGAAAAGGTAAAATATAACATTAAATCTTTCCCTACATTTTCAATTTTGACATCATAATTTTCATCTTTTTATCTTTGTTTTCTCTTGATAACTTTTTTTAGTTGTGACTTTCTTTCTTTCTTTTTTTTTGATACTTTATTTACATTTCAAATTTTTCCCCCTTTCCAGATCTCCCCTTTGGAACCTCCCCATTCCCTCCCCCTTCCCCCTGCCTCTATGGGGGTGTTCCCCCACCCACCCATTCACTCATTCTCCTATACTGGGGCATCTAACATCCTCAGGCCCAAGGGCCTCTCCTTTCCCTGATGGCTAACAAGATCCTCCTCTGCCACACATGTGTCCAGCACCATGGGTCCCTCCATGTGTATTCTTTGGTTGGTGATCCAGTCTCAGGGAGTATCAAGGGGTCAGGCCAGTGGACACTGTTGCTCCCTCCGTGGGTCTGCAAACTCCTTCAGCTCCTTCAGTCCCTTCTCCAACTCCTCCATCTGGGACCTCACACTCTGCCCTATGGTTGCTGTGAAGTGACTTTTGAGTACTCAAAAATTATTTACTGGAGAGGAGCACTGGATTATGTCTTCAGCCCCCTTTCTCATTCATTGCTTTCAGAGTGAGAAATGGGAACTCAGCTCCTTAGTAACAAGTAATAGTAAATTCCCAGATGAAAGTGGTTAAATGAGTCATCAAAGCCTCCTGCCAAAGGGGGCACAGGAAAGGCACAGCTTCACTACATTAATAGGTATTTAGCAAATAGATGCGTTTCAAACTATGATTTGTGGTGTGTTGCCTTGATGCCTTGATGATGTTTGTATTCTGATGTTAATTCTGCTTTCTCAGGAGGGGATGACCGGAAGAGCAGTCGACCACATAGTCAGGTGATCTTCTATGACCCTTCTCCCCATTCTAACTTGTTAATAAAGTTTAGAGCCTGTAATTGTGCAGTGGAAAAGAAAAGTGTGTTGGGGGGCGAGGGAAGGAGAGGTACGGGGAAGAGAACAAGAAGGGGAGGAGTGAAGACAGAAGAAGAGGAGGAAAAAGCCATGACGGAGCAGAACTGTGTAGCCAGGAGAAACCACAAGCATCGAGGAGTCTTATAGCTGGGGAATGAGTGAATATAATCTTAGATCTGCCCAACCTAGGCACCTAGCTTATAACTATAAGAAGTAGATTGAGTGGTTTTACATGGGCTCATTGGGGCTGGAAATTACTACAGCAATGAACATTGTCAAAACCAACTATAATTTCAATAATGTTTTCAGACTGTGTTGTCTTTATGCAAAGATAAGGAGAGAAGGAATATGTTTGGTGGAGGTGTAGTCAGGTTTAGGGGAGGGGGTGCCTCCAGGGGTCCATGCTGAGGCATCCCTTCCCCCTGAGGGACCTGCCACATGACAGTAGAGTATAGAATAGAGTTTATTCAGGGCATGGGGAGGGAAGTTGAGAGGGTAGTAGAGGCAGAGAAATGCAGAGAGACAGAGTAAGTAGAGGAGTAGAGGCTGGCCATGAACAAGTGGAGAAAGAGGGGGAGGGGAATGGGAAGAGACAGGGAAAGGGGCGAGGGGGTAGAGCAAGATCAAGAAGGTAAGAGCAAGTGAGAGCAGAGGGGGCAAGTAGGCCCTTTTATAGTGAGTCAAGCATACCTGACTTTTTGGCATGTAACTGTGGGGAGGAGCTTAGACAAAATGCTAACATTCCCCATTTTGGTTTAATTAAAAAAGAACAAAAATTAGAAAGAGGTGATGGTGGAGCAGGAATAGGGTCATTGTGATCTTTAGCTACTTCCTGATGACTTTGGGGCAATGTGTCTCTAGGAAACCCAGAGAAGTGGGTATGGGGATGTTGGTCCGGTCTTAGGAGAGTTGGCTGTTTCCTTGCTGTCCAGGATCTGTGGAACCATCTGTGGATAGATCAGAAGGGACAGATCCAGTAGAAGCGTCTGTGTCTGTGAGAGAAGATTGGAGCATCTGGAGGTTGCTTTTCTCTGGAGCTGTCCTGGATGTAGTAAGCTCCTAGACTTGACAAGATGCTGAAACACACACACACACACACACACACACACACACATTATAGGTAGAGAATTAGATTATGTTTGGAAGAAAAAATATTTTTTCTTAGACGTACATTTGAAACCTAGAGAAATCCCACCCTCTAGAATTGGTAATAGGTAGGAACTTTAGGCTATTGAGTAGCAGACATACGTATCTGGATGGAGTCTATTTGGTCCACGAGAGGTAGATCTGAGTGGGTTTCCTGTAGCTTATAAGTTTACAAAAGAGATAACAACATGAGTTAATAACGTGAACAGTCAGATGAGCAAACCTTTTGTGGAGCAGAAAGAACCAGAAGGGCCTTTTCCTTCTGTCTAGAAGACTGAATATACATCACTTTAAATTTAGTTAAAAGACAACCAAAGAAAACTTAAAATTTGAACTTGTGATTCTACAGTTGGATCCTATGGTGGAATGTTTACTAGAGTTGGGCAAATTTATCAGAACACTACTCATTAGTGTCAGGACAACGGCATTAGAAGAGGAAATAGGAAGCATTTAGTCAATGGAAACCGAGTTTAGGTAAGGAAGTAGGTAAGGAAGTAACAGGCTGCATCTGTGAAAGTTTACATATGAACTAGTGTATCGTTTATCATGAAGTCTATAAGAAATCTGGCAGTCTTAGCTAGTTAACAAATTTATTAATGAGCAAATATATTGATGGGTTACCTTAGGGTGTGGAGCTGGGTCTGTTTCCTAGCTGTCAAGCTACAGTTACCTTAGCTGTCGATGTAGTCAGAAGTCTGAGGAAGGAACAATTATAATCTAGGAATCATGTATTAATTAAAAATGACAGCGCTCATCTATAATCCAAACGGTTCCCGGGTCCCTGTGGTCTCCAAGGCAACTTGAGTGGAGTCAACCTGGCTTTCAAGCTCAGAAGATGAAGAGCCTTTTTCTCTGTGGAATAGATAACACATGAAACGAGAAATAACTCTCCCTGACTTAGGCAATACGAGTCACTTGACTCTTAGGTATCCAGTCTTGTCCACAGTGTTTCTCAGTGCTTATCATACCACAATCCAGGCAGTCTCCTGTAGCTGTGTCTATATCTTCTGAGACCTTGGGGGTAAGCTGTTAGGCTTTGGGAGATTCTGTCTATCATAGACTTAATTATTAACATACACTAGCAGACTTCTGATAAGATTGAGAGGTTTATCTATTGATTATATCTGAATAAAGCACACCATAATTTAATGACAGTAGCAAAAATCATTATTTACCAAGGCAGGATAAGAGCAAAAAATCGTAATTGTTTAGTGACTTTGACAGGTTGTATAGTATAGAAAAACGCATTTTGCGTTAGCAAAGAAACACTTGGCTTAGAGTTGGTGTGGGCCAAAATGTAAAGAAATAAGAGAGTTGACAGGGGTAGCTAGAAATCGTGGTGACAGAAAGTGAGTGTGTCCAGGCGGGTTCAGGCCTGTGATATGAGCTGAGAAGGCAGGCAGTGGGAACATGGGAATGGGGAAACGGGCCTGGGATGTGGGAGTATTGACCCCTTCTGTTTCCAACCTGGGCCAGTCCAAGGAGCAAGAGAGTCAAGGCACACTCACCTGTTTGGTGGAGGACCAGGCACTCGCCCGGGCCAGGGGTGTAGGACATGTGTGCAGCCTGAAAAGCACAGATTGCAGGGAGTCACAAAAGCAACGTGCATACCCCAGGTAGCACAGGGAGGCAGCACCGCTGAAGGCAGCAGGGGTAGGCACAATGTTGTGGACAGACAGCTCAGGTGGGGTGGAGCTTCCTCCCAGCAGCCAGAATGCCCAGCCCAGTGCTTTGGAATCTGCGGTGGGTGGGGGAAAGGAAGTGCCTGAAGTAGTGTTCTGTATCCTAGTAATTCCACTCAAGGCAGAGTTAAGAAGGCAGTGGCAGTGCAGAGCTGAGGCGGCTGGAGATGAAAGTGTGCCAGCAGCAGTCCCGTGCAGGGAGAAAGAGTTTGTGCGTGTAGGGGTAGGGGAAAGCAGTGCATCATCCTATCCCAGACAGGGCCCGGGAAGCTCAAGGGAGCAGGGTGAAAGCTGCTTTTCTCGTGGCTGTGGCAGAGCTCGAGCCGCCAGGCAGGGGCGGTGGCAGCCAGCCGTGGTGAGCAGAGTGCCCGATCCCCATGCAAGAGAAATCACAAGTGTAGGGACTGCGGATGGTCGCACACATGGGAAAGCAATGTCTCAGCAGACAAGTCTTCAGCAGTGGCCAGGGCCAGACCTGCTTTCCATGCAGCAAACCAGGAGAAGAGCAAATAGTAAGAGAAATGAGGGCTGCTGCTGGCTGGCAGGGTAGTAGCAGCCACAGCAGCAGGGCTGGGAATGAGTGAATGGGGGTGGGGGGGGAGGCTACACTATGGATCATTAGCGAAAGAGTTGTTTTAAAGTGCCAGTTTAGTGGCCATGTAGAGATATTGCTTGCTGTGTACTGTGAATTAGACCAGGACGTAAGTAGGGACAAAGTAGTGAGGACTGACCCATTGAGTGAGAGTAGGGCTCCTAACTGCCCCTACCATCGTCCTGAGAATACTATTAGTAACCAGAGAGACTTCCAGCCGGGCCAGACCACTAGGTCATCACATAGTGTTCTAAGGACTAAGCTCTGGACCAATGCCCTGAGTGACAGAGTGCAGTTCTGGGAAATCCTGGGATTTCTCAGGGGAGGAAAGTCTCAGCCAAGGGAAAAAGTCCTAGAACAAGGGTCAGTGAAAATATGGAATGTCTGCATCCTCAAGGACAGCACAGAGGTAGCTCTGAGTTCAAGAACTCTCCTCTGGGACCATGGGGATGTTTATGCTGACCAGTGGGGGGAGGGAGATTACCAGTTCTCCAAGGTTTAGGCTCGTGAGCATTGGCTCTCCATGTGGTAGCGGGGGTGGGGGGTGGGGGTGGTGGGGCGGGTGGGGGATGGAGTGGATGCAAACCTGCGGAGTTTCTAAATCCGAGTCCCAGATTTCAGCACCAAATGTTGTGTTTATAAAAAGATAAAGAGAGATTGAATACATTTAGTGGAGGTGTGGTGAGGTATGAGGGAAGAGGGTGCCTCTGCAGGCCCAGGCTGAGGAGTCCCTTCCCCCTGAGGGACCAGCCACACAATAGAATAGAATAGAATAGAATAGAGTTTATTTAGGGATTTAGGGCATGGGGAAGGGAGTTTAGAGGGTAATAGAGACTGAGAAATGCAGAGAGAGAGAGAGAGAGAGAGAGAGAGAGAGAGAGAGAGAGAGATGAGGCCAGGAGCTTGTGGAGAGAGAGGGTGGAGGGGAGGGGGAAGAGGACAGAACAGGAGCAAGAAGGTAAGAGCAAACAAGAGCTGTGGGGCAAACTGCCCCTTTTATAGTGAGTCAGGCATACCTGGGGCAGAGCTTAGACAAAATGCTAACCCACTGCAGTCTAAGGCTGGACCCAGATGTTGGAAACTAGGATTTCACTGAGTTGTTGCCACAGCAAAACCTGTGATAGATACTTGACCCCAGTATGGTGTGCCTGAAAGGAAGAGCTTGGGTGCAGACACAGGAGGGGTTCAGCCAGGTTTTGCAGGGAGAGCTGCAGATCTCAGAGTATGGGAGGCAGGCCAGGGGAACCCAGAAGGGAAGATGGGAATCCAGGGTGTGTTGTCTTCAAGACTACTGGTGTGTTGTCCGCCCACTCTAGGGATATTGTTGAGAGTCACAATAGTTTTGAGCCAGGCCTGTGAAATCAGCGATGGATGAACTTTGGATTAGTGACTTATACTTCCCAGCAAAGAGGTGTGGGACAGGAGAGCTGAAGCAGGGTGGGCGGGATTCCACAAGGGACTGGACTGTGGCTTCTGCCACACTGCTTGCTTCCTTCAGTCATTTACATTGTACTCTCCAATGGCCACATCTCTCCTCAATCTTCTCTATATGTCCATTTACCATAGTGAGCAAAAAACAGTTGCACAGGAAGCTCGCCACTGCTCACCATGGTTCACTGCGACCTGCTCGTTCTTCCTTCAGATGCAGAAGATCTGTTTGTCCATTGACAAGTCTTGGCATGCCCACTGTGAGCACTGGGAGAAGCTCACAGCAGTCCCAGGCTGAACCAGCAGGTGGTGGAAATGACAGATCTGTGTTGGCAGCCTTTGCAGAGACTCTGGGCAATGCCATGGGAGCCACCACGTGGAGACTGGGTCGGCATGAGGGGATCTGGGTGATCAGTGTCTCAGGGTGTGAGGCCACTGTAGCCATCACCTCCCTCTTCATAGCCAGCATTGTAGTGCACATGCACAGTGTCCCCATGAGTCAGAGCAATTGGAATTTATACTTCTTCATGTCTGTTGTGCAACGTGGGAACTTTGAGAAATCCCTTTCTTTGTTTGAGCCACACACTTCTTTTTATTTAGTGTCACCAGCAGTATGACATCTGTTCACACATACACAATGTGCTACTCACTCTCAGCATGTGAAAAGCTGAGATGTTGACCATGAGAGTGATGGCTCGTCTTGGTTGTGGACTTGACTGGAATTAGAGATGCTGAAAACAGCTGTTTGTCTGTGGCAATGCTTCCAGGAAAGGCTGACATGTCAGATGGTAGCTCAGAGACTGAGGGGGACAATCCCCGGAATGTGGGCAGTACCCTACCATGGGCTGGAGGTCCTTATGGGAGGAAGTAGAAAGCACAGGGTTATGTGCCCTGCAAGCCATTCTTTCTACTGTGTCTGTTGCAGCTGCTGCCTCTCATCTTCACCAGCCCCTCCTTCCATTACCCCCTTCTCCTCACAGAAGGGGAAATCCCCCTTGGGTATCACCCTGCCTGGGACATCAAGTCAAAGTAGGACTAGGTGCAACCTCTCCCACTGCAGCCCAACAAGGCAGTTCAGGTAGAGGAAGAGGATCCAATGGCAGACAACAGAGTCAGGACAGCCCCAGCTCCAATTGTTAGGGGACCCACATGAAGACTAAGCTGGGTATCTGCTACAAATGTGTAGGGGGGGTAGGTCCAGCCCCTACACACTCTTTGGTTGATAGTTCAGTCTTTGTGAGCCCTCATGGGCCCAGGTTAGTTGGCTCTATAGATCATCTTGTGGTGTCCTTGACCCCCTGGCTCCCTCAATTCTATCTCCCACTCCTGCACAAGTCTTCCTGAGCTTCACCTGATGTTTGGCTGTGGGTCTCTGCATCTGTTTCTGTCGGCTACTGGATGAAGCCTCTCAGGAGACAGTTACTAGGTTCCTGTCTGCAAGCATAGCAGAGTATCATTACTAGTGTCGTGTTGGCTCTTTCAAGTTGGGCCAGTCATTGGTTGGCTGTTCCCTCAATTTTTTTTTGTTAGACTACTATATATGGACCACTGGGGCAATCACAATCCAAAGTTGACTGACGTATGGGGCTCATAGAGAAACCAAAGCGGAGGTGAGGGAATGAACCGAGGTGATTCTGGGTTTCCACACTACCCACTCTACATTCTTGCTTTGTTTATATATTGTTGTTTTAAAAACAAAAAACAAACAAACAAAAAAACCACATTGTCCAGACCTAGTTTAAAACCTTGCCTTGGGGTAAGTCTGTTTCCTTCAACAAACCTCTGATTAAATCCACACCTCAACGCCTGTCCAGTTATCTGGCTTTCCCATTCCTGGCTGCCTCACCAGCCTCAACTCCTCCAGGGCAGAGCAGCAGACTATCGAGTGACCAACCATGCCTGAACACCCAGGAGCAGAGCTGATCTACGTTGCTCCCTGTGCATAGTGCATGTCTTATAGCTCCGGCTACGCCATCCTAAGGGTGTGCCTCCAACAAGGGCACCTCCTGATCTACTTCTCTGCTAACCATCCCAGTGTCCTTACCCTGTGCGTGTGTTCTTTCCTTGTCTTTCTGCTGCAGGTGAGTGAGAAATTCCCGTCAGTTTGCATGCCCCCTTTCCTGGGATTTCTGCTCTCTGCTGGCCATACCTGGAATCACAGCTGTGGGATGCCAGCGCTGACCCAGTGGCAGGGCTTTTTTAACTGGGTCTTCACACTTTATTCCACATTGAAATATGAAAAGGAGACACACGGATATAAAATTATTATATATAATGATAGCAAGAAGATAACAATAGTAATTCTAATGATAAAGGCACATTATTCTGTTGTCATTGGAGCCAGACTTGGGATTTCTCTTCAAAGTCTTTAAACAAATGGCTTTAGGCTAAATTAATGTAGGCTGTATCTGTTCAGATTAAATCTCACTTCCATCATGGAAAGTTTATCCAGAAAAACGATGTATTAAAATAGAAGGAGAACTAAAAATTAGTTTAAGACAAGCAGAAGTTAAGGGAAGTCCTGAGAACCACGCTAGCACTTCAGAATACTCTTACAAGAATACTGTCCATAGAGGAAAAGGGAAATAGTTTCTCACACAAGAACACAGGGAAGGATGCAACCCACGACAGCAGTAGAAGAGCAGAGAAGAATGGGAAAATAGTCAATTGTGTCTGACACTGCAGACTAGAACGCAGCCAACATTAATTACCAGGGATGGGAGAAAAGTAATAACCATTAATCAGAACAGCAAACAGTAAAATCCCAGCATTTGCAAACCAATCTCAATTACAACTTTGAATGCAAATAGACTTAGCTCATCGATCGAAAGATGCAGAATAATTGGATTTTAAAAATATAGTCAACTTGGGGGATCTCAGAAACTGAACCACCAATCAAAGAGCGTACATGGGCTGTACCTAGGCCCTCTGCACATATATAGCAGATATGCAGCTTGGTGTTCATTCGGGTCCCCCCAACAACTGGAGCAGGGGCTGTCCCTGACTCTGTTGCCTGCCTGCAATGACTTAATGTGCCAGGCTGGGTTAGTGCCCAATGAGAGCCATCCCTCTTCTCAGAGGAGAAGGAGAGGGGAGGAAGAGCCATGAGACAGGGACAAGGGTTATGGGGGAGGAGCTGTATGAGGGGGTACTTGCAGGAAAGGAGGGTGCAATTAGAATGTAAAGTGAATAAGTTAATTAGTGGGGGGGGAGAAAATATATTGATAGCTAAGAAAATAAAATATTTTAAAACTTAAAAAATAAAAATAAGTGTCAACTCAGGTATCCAGGATGTAACATAAATCTGAATAAGCTTAATGAGGATTGGGTAGCCATGCACAAGAAACCGAATCTCCTTGCCCTCTTGTTTCTCACCATTTGAGTTGGTCATACAGGACTCTTAGAAACATTGCCTGGACCCCTGGCCTTACTGGGGAAAGGCCTTGGGCTGAAGCCATAACTGAGCATTTGGCCATGCCCTGTCTATACCAGACTGATCTGCACAAGAAGTGGGCTGGGGACACCAAAAAGTGCACATGTGGAATATCATCAGGCCCAGTGACTCCGAAAGGCTTTGCCAGACTGGGGGATGAGGAGGTGGATACCCTGGGACTGGCTGCCAGGCTAGCTCCAGGTTCAGTGAGACATCCTGCCTTAAGGGAATATAGCAGATAGTGCACAAGAGCAGATGCACTTTCACATTCATATGTGTAGAACATACACATACACACAAACACACAGACTCTCATACACTCATACATAAACACACACACTCTTGAACACATGCATTCACAAATACACTCACAGACATGCACACACTCTCAAACACACACATACTTACACAATACTCTCACACACACTCACACACACTCTCAAGCACACACTCACACACACTCACACACACTCACACACACACACTCACACACTCACACACACTCACACACTCACACACACTCACACACTCACACTCACACACTCACACATTTGCTAACATTCTGTAACTTGTTCAGGATTTATCATACTTAGTAGTGATTGCATCTTGGCTGTATCACATTGGATTCATTTCCATCTCAATGAAGTTTGTAGTTCCTTTAGATTAACCTACAATGAACAAGTGTGTGATCCCTGTCCTTCCCCATGATTCATTTTCCATGGTGGTAATCAACTTCTCTGTGAACGATCAACTTCCTCTGTGAAAATGACAAATAAAAATCTCTATTAACCAGGCCCAAAAAGTATGATCAAGAAACACGTGTGGCAATGACTTGCCCAATTTGAGACCCATGCTGTGAGAGAGAGCTCACTCCAGACACTATTAATAATACTTGATTATGCCTGCAGACAGGAGCCTAGCATAACAGTCTTCTGAGAGTCTCCACTCAGCAGCCGATAGAACAGATGCAGAGACCCACAACCAAACAGTAGGCAGAGTTTGGGGAAGCCTGTGGAAGAGGGGAGGAAAGATTGGAGGAGCCAGAGGGATCAAGGACACCCCCGAAAAACCTACAGAGTCAACTAACCTGGACCCATAGGGGCTCACAGAGACTGAACCACCAGCCAAAGAGCATGCGTGGAACGGACCTAGGCCCTCTACACATTTATAGCAGATGTGCAGCTTGGTCTTCACGTGGGGCCCCTAACAACTGAATCAGGGGCTGTCTCTGTCTCTGTTGCCTGCTTTTGGACCCCTTTCCCCTACGTGGACTTCCTTGTCCAACCTCAATAAAAAAAGATGTGCCTAGTCCTATTTAGGTTGGGATATCCAACTTGATAAGCTGAGGTGGGTTGATAACCATAGGAGGCCTCCCCTTCTCTTAGGAGAAAGGGAGGGGGAGGGGGCAGAAAGGTGAGAGGAAGGGTCTGGAAAGAGGAGACAGGGGAGGGGAAGCTTCGATCAGAGTGTAAAGTAAATAAATTAATTAATAAAAAAAGAGACACACATGGGTAGGAATGACATCTATAAACCAAGAATCAAAGGTTAGAAGTTAAGATAAGCAAATAGAAGCCACAGTAGTGCTGGGGTAACTGTTATCTATGATCAAAAAGGTCTTAAAACTAATCATGAATGTGCTATTACAAATCAGGAGGGGAGGAGAGTTCACGCGGATACCTGTAGAACTTTCTACCAGGAGATAGGGAATGTACATTCTTATCAATGTCACATAGAACCTCTATAAAATTGATGGCATTATAGGTCACAAAACAAACCTTAATAAAGAAAACCCAATTCCCTGCATCCTGAAGGTTCCACAACTTTTCAAAGCAGAGACACTAGCTGAGGATCCAGTGTGAGCCCATGGGATACACTTCACAGTCAAATCATAAGGGCTTCTATGAGTTCTAGCGTATACTAGAGATCACATTGAATTCTTATCACAGTTAATAAATTCAGAAAAATTACAGGATGCAAAGTCAACACATTGTAATTAGTAGGATTTCATACTCTGTCAATGAATAATGCAAACATAATACGCAAACAATGTCATTTACAACACAGAAATAAAATGCTTAGGGATCAGTTTGCTCAACAAGATGGAAGATGATCTCTGCAGCAAAAACTACATGACAGACACTGCTGATGTAAGTAAAGAGAACAGACAGACAGGAACTTCTATACTTATTCACAGAAGAGCCGATATTATTTAAATCTCAATGCTACCCAACACGTAATGAAATCCCTGGTAAAAATTCCAGTGGAGTTTATCAGAAGTAGAAAAATATATTCCACAATATGTATGGACATTGTGCTGGCTAGTGTTATGCCAGCCTGACACACAAACTAGAGTTATCTGAAAGGAGGGAAGAGAAACTGACTATAATATCTGGTTGTCAGGCATTTTCTCAATTGATGATCAATACGAGAAAGCCCAGCTCATTGTGGGAGATGCCATCCCTGAACTGATGGTCCTAGGTTCTACAAGAAAGCAAGCTAAGCAAGCCAAAGGAAGCAAGCCGGTAAGCAGCACACCTGCATGGCCTCTGCATCAGCTTCTGCCTCCAGGTTCCTGCCCTGCTAGAGTTCTTTGCTGACTTCTTTCCTTCAGTGATAAACACTGATATGAAAGTGTAAGCTAAATAAACCATTTCCTTCCCCACTTGCATTTTGGCCGTGGTATTTTGTTGCAACACTAGGGATCCTAACTAAGACAGACATCTTAAGGGATTCCGAACGGCTGTTGTGGAACCGTGCAGAGGTGGAGCCTTGCTGGAGGAAATGGGTCATTGGTGGCAGGCCTTGAAGTTTGAGAGTGAAGCTGATCCACTTCCTGTGAGTTTGCTGCTCCTGGTTTGGGACGCAGTGTGAACAGCTCCCTAGTGTTCCCGTGACTGTACTCTGTCTCCCATGAGAGACAGCATCACGTTGGACTGTCAGTCAAAGTAAATCCTTCCTTTTTCAGTGGCTTTTGTCAGATGTTTTTCTCACCTCAGAATAAAGCAACAAGAAAAATAGCTAGTTCAGAATCTCATTTCAGTTGGCTGATAACAGAAATATTCCCAATTTGTTTCCATTTGCATTCTTGTCTTGCTTCTGATCTTACTGGGAAAGTTTTTAGTCTTCCACCATCACGGAACACGCTGGCTATGGATGACCATACATGGTCATACTTCTACCAGTACACGTCTTTTATCTTATTTCTAAATGTTTTGCAATTATTTGTGTGTGTTGGGGATGGTGTCTGTATGGGCCATAGTATATATGTGGAGGTCAGTCCTCTCTTTCTACTTGTGGGTCCCAGGAATCAAACACACGAAGTCAGGCTCGGAAGCAAGTGCATTTACATGACCAGCAATTTTGCTGGCCCCATATTATCTGTGAAAGATAGATTTTTAAAATTTTTTAAAAAATTTTATTCTCTTCCTTGCACGTATCGAACTTTGCTTATGCCCATGGTTTATTATTGGGGATTTTGTTCATTTTTATTCCTTGCTACTTATTTTCACCTTATTTCCTTCCTTCTAGGGAGGAGAGAATAAAAAATAAAATCATCATAATAAATAAAACATAAAAATAAAGGCCACCCCTCTGCCCTTCCCGGGCCTCTCCTGTGCTTTCTCCACACCTGCATGTCAGTCCTGCACCTGCTTCTACACGGTACCTTAACCAACTTCTAAAATCATAGAATCATGCTCACTCGTGTCTACCGTTTGACTTCTACAGTTAGTGGCAATGCATTACTGGGATGGGATTAATTGTATGCGTATCTTTATTTATTGTTCAGCTTGACATTGTTACTGATGTAGCAGTTTGCTTTCTCCTCTCTGGTTGGTCCTGAGAGTTGAATCCTTAAGAGGAGACTCCTTGATTAAAAAACAAGTACTCAAAATCTGTAAATAACAAAGCCAATAGATATGCAAACCATCACACAGGAAAACAAGAAACAAACAAACAAAAACCAAACAAGGCAAAACAAAACAAAAAAAAAATAAATAAATAAAAAAACAGGATAACAGGACTTCTCAAAAAGATTTTAAGAATCTTTTTACTGACATGTGTAAAATATCAGGTGAAGAATCAAAAAAGTTACAGGAAAATGAGAAACTAGCCAGTTATTCCAAAGAGGATAAAAAGGAATAAGAAAATCAGTTCAGGGTCTAGAGAAAAAAGTTAGAAATGCATGAAAAAGCCTTAACATAGATGACGAAAGTCAGCATCACGGATGAAGTCAGCATCACAGATGATGAAGTCAGCACCATGGATGGCGAAGTCAGGACTATGGCTGATGAAGTCAGCATCACGACTAGAACTCAGAAAAAAAAAAAAAATAGAGATATGAGGAAAATAAATAAATACAGATGAGTTAAAGAGTTAAATAAAGCATAATGGGAGGCACTACTGGTTGCCGAGACCAAGCAGAAGAAAGAGTATCAAGGACTGAGGCAAAGGGCTGGAAACAGTACATTCAAGTCAGTAAAGGAGGAGGGGGGTGGAGAGATGGTCCAGTTACTAAGACACTTGCTGTTTTTCCAGATGATCCTAGCTTGGTTCCAGTATCCACATTAGGCAGCTCACAAACGTCTATAAGTCTAGTTCCAGGGGATCTGATGCCTTGCTTTGTCTTACACACACACACACACACACACACACACACACACACACACACACACAGAGGCTGGAGAGATGGCTCGGTGGTTAAGAGCACCAGCTGCTCTTCTGAAGGTCGTGAGTTCAAATCCCAGTAACCACATGATGACTGGCAACCATCTATAGTGAGATCTGATGCCTTCTTCTGGGGTTTCTGAAGACAGCTATAGTGAACAAGCAGGGCCAGAGCAAGAAGAAAAAGTGTCTGAAGACAGTTACAGTGTACTTACATATAATAAATAAATAAATCTTTAAAATAAAACCACATACACACGTTTATGTTCATCTTTTTAAAAAAAAGTTCCACAATAAATATATCTATATCTACATGTGTGTCTGTGGGTTACAGAATAAATCCAGTGTAAAGAGGCCGAGAGTTCAAGGGACTTCAGAAGTTGGCAGAGAGTCTGTGTTCATAAGATAATGAATCAGACCAGGGCTGAGAGGGGCTGCTGCTGGAACTGCTGGAGTCAGGTCTGAGGGAGAATCTGCCAAGTTCAGCTTGAAGCCAAATACCAAACCTGGTCACGGCAGGAAACATGTCAGGATCAGGGAACAGTGGGTCAGGTCCAGGTGAGCAAACAGGCAGGCAGTTCAAGCAGGCCTCATCAACAGCAGGGCACCAAACCAACTGGAAGATCCAGGGACATTTGTGGAGTCTCCTGCTCCTGACATACAACCGGTATCAACTGAGAGGTTGGTATGAGGCCATGCACAGCTGGAAAGGGTGGGGTCTCCTACAGCAATGGAGCTGGAAAGGTTACTGTTTTACACAGTGTGAAGCTGTTTAGGATAGGGCACAGCCTGAGCTCAGCACACTTGATTCTTTTGTGGAGTTCTTCTAGGTTCTACCTATTTTGCTTCCATTCCAATGGAGTCAAACATTTAGCTGCTACAAAATAAAAGTCCCAAGAACACAGATTCTTCAGTTTTGCAGTTCTCTGTGCCTCTTAGTTTCCTAACCTCACATAAAGAACAATTCATATATCCAACTCAAATTCTTTTTTCTAAAAGGTTTATTTTTATTTTATGGGTAGGGGTGTTTTACCTGTATGTAAGTCTATACACCATGTGCGTGCCTGGTGCCCATGGAGACAAGAAGAAGACATCAGATCTCCTGGGACTGGAGTTAAAGATGGTTGTGAGCCACAATGTGGCTGCTGGGAATTGAACCCAGGTCCTCTGCAGGAGCAGTCAGTGCTCTTAACCACTCAGCCACCTCTCCAGCCCCTAAAGCAATTCAAATTCTTATATTGACTGCTAATGTATTTGAGAAGCTACTGGAATTTGTACTTCATCCTGTAAAAATTAACTCATATCACTTTTGTTTAGACCAAATACTGTACCATGTCAAAAACAAGTTTTGGATTTAGCTAGAGACCAAACGTGGATACAAATTCTTAATCAGTTTAACAGACAGGTTGGTAATGGAAAACAAGGGCCAGAATAGAAACCGAAGAGAGTCTTGATGGGAGGGGCACAGAGTGAACTCAGTCTCCTGAGGATTAATTAGGAGAAAGTTTCTGCTCAAGTAATGATTGCTTGGTCTTCCCAGAATCTTAATGGAATTACACACGAAAGACAGTAAGGGTTTTTTTAAGAGTTATTTTTATTATTTATTTATTTATTTATTGAGAGAGAGAGAGAGAGAGAGAGAGACAGAGAGAGAGTGACTAAGTGCTATACCATACAGTCCAAGGGTAACTTGCAGGAGTCAGTTCTCTCCTTCCACAATGTGGACCTTGGGAATCAAATTCAAATGGTCAGGCTTGATAGAAAATGCTATTAACCATTGAGCACCATTCTGGGGCACCATTCCCAATCTCAATGTTGCAGAAGGCTTTTTCTGAGCCTAAAGCAGACATGAGGACCTTGCCCCCGGGAGTGTCTTGTTTTAACATCCCAGATAGACAGAGTGAGAGAGATAGTATTTACCAATGTCCCCACTCTGGGTAGTGCACACCTTTTATCAAAGCACTGAGGAGGCAGAGCCAGGCAGACTTCTGAGTTTGAACCTAGCTTAATCTACATAGTAAGTTCTAGGCCAGCCAGGGATACATAAGTGAGATCCTGTCTCAAAAAACAAACTGTGTGAGTTTTTGTTTAACTGGCAAACAAAGGCAACCAGAGCTCACTGTTCAGAGTGAGTTTTGATACAAACAAGAAGAAAGGTGATTCACAAGACAGTTTCAACGTAACACCAGAACGTTTACATACAAATCCACACTATGCTGGGTGTGTCAGGAATGAATCTGAGCTGAACCTGTTGTTTATTACAAGCAGCTGCAGAGAAAAGGGAGGAAGAAAGAGAGGCTCGATCTGGCCCTGGGTGGGATCAGGTTTACTCAGGGTGGTGGCATTTTGTCACCTGCAGGTGCAAACAGACCAAAAATGCCTACAGGAGAAGGTGGCATGTTGTCTTTTATTGGGGGTGATGATTTGTGCTAGCCACAGGGGAAACTGGGAAATGTAGTCTTTTAGGTGAAAACTATCAGAACTCTTGAAATCTTGAAGTAAATTGTTTGAAGAAACTGGATACCAAAGACTTCCGCGCGGATAGAACAACTGGATTTGGATTAAACATCAGGTCTTTGAGAAAATACTGTCTTTAGAGATCTTGAATTTGAGCAGAGCGTAGTGATGGAAGCCTTTAATCCCAGCTTCAGGAGGCAGAAGCTGGTAGATTTCTATGAGGCTGGTTTGGTCCACAAAGAGAGTTTCAGAACAGTCAGGTGTTTGTAGAGATATCCTGCTGTTAATCCCAAAGATGGGAGGAGAAAGACCACACAGCCAAACCATGACAGCCAAATTAACCAAAGCAAGCAATCAATTAAAGCAAGCTTTTATGTTCAGATACTTGAGCTGCCTCCCCCTAAGGCAGGATTCAAGAAGTCAGCACTGAATATGAGGAAGACAAGGTTTTTATAGCTCGGGGTAAGGGATTTTAAATAGAGAATTTGTAGGCAAAATAGACAAGGTTACAAGAACAGAACAGAACAAGGCGGTCAGAGCAAGGTAGTCATACCAACATTTTGAGATAAAGGTAGGGTTGCAAGAAGGCCATTACAACTTCTTGAAGCAATGACATGATTGGAAGGTAGACATAATAACAGGTGGTGACCATAAAAATGTTCTGAAACAAAGACATGATTGTTAGGTAGTCATGACAACAGGTGACCATAGTAACTCTTTGAGATAAAGGCATTCCAGGTTGCATTTCCTGGAACAGGCAGTCAGAACCACTTCCAGTGAAGGCAAACTGGTTCATCATCTGTCTTAAGAAAAAAGAAAACAGAAAGAAATGTTGAATTTCAGTGACCTTAATGGTTAGAGAGAAAACCACATGAGAAATCCCTTAAACAAAAAACGTATGTAGTTTACAATTAAAGAAACATCCCTGCTTCTTGAAGGCATGCCAGCTACAGTTTCAATCCCAAGGTAAAGAAGCAGCCTGTCTCTATTTAGGCTTAAAAGCCATTTTATAGTAAAGACAAACTAGGTTCATTCCTGTTCATGATTAAAACTCTGTTTCTCGAGGATTAGGCTGTGCCTCCCCCACTCCCATCCCGAACCCCATAACCCTAGCTACACATGGAACTGTATTGTCTGTTCCAGGAAATGGCAACCCTGCCTTTTCTTCAGGAGGTTGTGATAATGTTTACTTAATATATATTCTTGTCTTCCTCTTTCATTGTGTTTTCTATCTTTAACAGCCAATTCTCTTGGCCCTGTAAACACACTTAGAGCTGCTAATCTTTTATTTCTCTCCCTTAAAAAGTGACTGAAAAAAAAAAAAAAAAGGAAAGAACATGACTGCTCCTAGGTATGCAGGGACATAGCCAGAGAAAAAGACTTCTGGAAGAGTGGACATGACTCTGAGCTGGGCCATGTGAGGAGAGGTGGGAAGGGGGAGGGGAGGGAAACCATCAACCAAGAGGGGTGACCTGGGCTTAGAGACTGGCCAAGAAACCAGAAGGGTAAAGTGTAGACAAAAGGTCAGGTAACCATAATGCCTGGATTCTATAGGGATGGGCAGCCCAGTCCCTGGGCTAGAGAGGTTAGGGTAGCTAGTGGGGTATGCTAGCCAGAAGGACCCTGTAACAGATAGAGACTGAGGGATGCTGGGAAACATGAAGGCCAGGTTCACTTTGACAAGTTAAATAGGTGCCTCAGCCATTTGTTAGGTTTGAGACCTAACAAAAGGGACCTTGAAAAGCCACTGAGGGCTGCTCTCTAAAATTCCAACTTAGGAAAGACAGCCACAGACGGCAGGCTAGTCCTTGGTGTACCTCTAAAATACAGCTTCAATTAGACAATCATGGGTTTGATATTTCCCCTCACAATTTTTAGGTTTAACATTAATGTTCAGTCACACACACAACTATTTTTTTTTATATTTCTTCTTTCATCTTAAAAAATATTTTATGATTTATATTTTCCTAGTTTTAGAAGTTAGATTTGACAGGTGTCTTAGGGTTTCCATTGCTGTGAAGAGACACCATGACCAAAGCAACTCTTAGAAAGGACAGCATTTGATTGGGCCTGGCTTATAGGTTCTGAGGCTCAGTCCATTGTTCTCAACACAATGAGCTGGCAGTCAGGTTTTCTCTGACTCCTGAATGGCAGAGGGATGGACAAAGTTTCAGCCCTTTAGTAACTGTGTGTAACATCATGGCAGATGAACCACCCGAAGTTCCTGCTCATTTAGGGTAAGCCTCCTCTAGGGACATGAGAGTTACAGGCAGACTGTATTCCTAGGGTCCTGCCTTTCTCTCTAGTGATGGGACAGAGTGTGGCCTGAGAAGCACTTTCTTCTTCGTTTTTGAGGAGTTGCTCCTATTCTTTTCAGAATATCTGAGTTATTTGCTTTCCCACCAACAGTTTGCATGAGTCCCCTTTTATTTATTTACATTTCAAATGTTTTCCCCTTCAGAAACCCCCTATCCCATCTCTCCTCCCCTGCCTCTATGAGGGTATTCCCCCCCCCCCACTCCCGTCTTCCCTCCTTGGCATTCCCCAATACTGGGGCACCTAACACCCTCAGGCCCAAGGGTCTCTCCTCCCACTGATGGCCAACAAGGCCCTCCTCTGCCACATATGTGGCCAGCACCATGGGTCTCTCCATGTGTACTCTTTGGTTGGTGGTTTAGTCCCTGGAAGCTCTGAGGGTCTGGTTGGTTGATACTGTTGTTCTTCCTATGGGGTTGCAAGCCCCTTCAGCTCCTTCAGTCCTTTCTCTAACTCCTCCATCTGGGACCCCATGCTCAGTCCAATGGTTGGCTGTAAGCATCAACCTCTGTATTTGTCAGGCTCTGCCTGAGCCTCTCTGGAGACAGCTTATCATGCTTCCATCAGCAAACACTTCCCAGCATCCACAATAATGTCCAGGTTTGGTGGCTGTATATGGGATGTATCCTCAGGTGGGGCAGTCTCTGGATGGCCTTTCCTTCAGTCTCTGCTCCACACTTTGTCTCCATATTTCCTCCTGTGAATATTTTATTCACCCTTCTAAGAAGCACTGAAGCATCCACATTTTGGTCTTCCTTCTTCTTAGGCTTCATATGGTCTGTGAATTGAATTTTGGGTATTCCGAACTTTTGGGCTAATATCCACTTATCAGTGAGTACATACCCTGTTTACTCTTTTGTGACTGAGTTATCTCACTCAGGATGATATCCCTTTTTTGAGCGTTCTTGGTGATACCTACCTGCTGTCTTTTCTCTTCACGATAATCACACTTGGAGACCTGGGCTGCACTTTCACAGGGATTTGTCCCCAGTTTCTGTTCACACTGGAAATTTTGGCTAGTCTGTGTTCCTGTACTTTGTTCCACTTGTCTGCTTACTGTGGTGATACGTTGTTCAGGCCCTTTGTCCGTGTCTAAGGGGAGACTGTTTCCTTTGCATTGAGGTACTTGAGCTCTTTATATGTCAGAAGCCCTGACCCAGTCACAGATCTACAGTTTGTAAGGATTTTTCTCTCACTGCCTAGAGTGTGTCTTAGTCTATTTACTGCTTCCTCTTCTGGGCAGGACATCTGACCTTCAAAAAAATTCCCCTTGTCTGCTTCTGCTTTTTGTTGTTACCTCTGTTTTTTCCAGCCAAAGTAAAAAACAAACAAGAAAAGTTAAAACTCAGTTTCCAGAGCAGACAGATCTGGGCTACTCTCAACCATGGTCAAGGACACTTCTCTTTACAGTGGAAGGAAGCCAGCCTTCCCATTCTGTGGGAGTTCCCACAGCACCCCAATGTCACCCCACTTTCCTTCACGTCTTTTCCTAAGGTTCAAAGTCACAGTCCATGGCTGTACATTTCATAGTTCTCTTATCTGCTCAGCTAACTAACTGGTTTCACTCTGTACTACTGAGACTGGACCATGAATTCCAAGGTGATTAATGAGTTGGAGATAATAACAGTTCCTGGTAAAGAAGGTGCAAGAGCCAAGAGGCCATATTTATAGCAGAATCTGGGACAGAATTACTTCAGTTGCTCTTCCCTCAGATGACAGTGGCCTACAGCCTTCAGAACAGGTTAGATTCACAGTAAACTGGCTATATCACTTTAGGAAGAAAACGAAGGATGCTGTCATTCATCCCTAGAGAACAGAGGGTGGCCCCAGGTAGAAGGAAGTCACTCATCTCTGTGTCAACTTCCTGCTCCTGGGGCCAGGCCTCAGCAAATGCCCCATGAGGACAACTGTTCAGATATGTGGTAGCCCAGGACTCACTGTGGGGAAACTGGCAGGCCCTGTTGGAGGGATACTAAAAATACTTGGGGTGATGTCAGGGGTTCCCACTCCTAGATGTGTACTTTACACACATTTTCTCTTTAGAATGGTCCCACAAGACCCCTGGAGAACATTCCACTTTCTTCTCATTTTTGGGACAGAAACAATATTCTGCTACATGTTCCATAAAGTCCCTTCTCCAGGGCAGAGTGACCATTTTCCTGTTAGCCTTCCACATGGGATCATTTCTTGGAGAAACACACTGCCTGTTTCTCAGGATACTGGCAAAGTAGTCTTCTCTCGCACAACTTGAGTTCCCCAGAGCCGCTCAGTAAGGACCTCAAACTGCTCTGCCATGTTTACTTGTCTGTTTCTCCATTTTCTGAAGGATCCATCTTGGTCTCTTCACAAAGGATGGGGGTGAAAGCAGAGAGAAGGCAGACTGATGAAACCCAGCCCAGTCAGAGTATACAGCAAAGACAGTAGACCACCCTGTCTGGCCTGGTCCCATCATCTAGGCTTAGTAAGAGGCTGGTACAGCCCTGGCAGGTGGTCATGGGTGATGTAAGAAAGCAGGTTGAGCAAGCCACAGAGAGAACAAGCAATGTTCTTTTGCTTCAGTTCTTGCCTCTAGGTTCCTGCTAAGGTTCTTGCCCTGACTTCCTTCGATGGATTGTGATACTGAAGAAACAAGTGTTCTCTGAACTCTTAAAACCATGCCCTGGGGATGATCCTGAGGATCCTTAGGGCATAGGGAACAGCCCAACATAAAGGTGAGGCTTCTGGCAAGAGCAGGTGCAGGCAGGTGAAGGCCGATGATGTCAGGCTAACTCTGGAGTAACACCCTCACCCAACATCGGCCATTCAGATGGTCATGATACACTACCGAGCTGTTGTGGTCACAGATAAGGACTCTATGATACATGGTTCCTCGAGTTCTTCCTTCTTGGTCACATTTGGTATTGGATGTCTCAGAAGGGCACTTGCGCCCCTGGTCATCTTCTTAGGGGAAACACCCCTAAGTCATGTCTGATCTCCTCCACTCCTACCATCAGTCACACAGTGTGAAAGTGAGGAGCTATGGGAGGTTCTGTTGTTCTTGGGAGCTCATCTGTCCCATGCCCCCATGGGACCGGCAGGTACACGGTACCAAACATTGTGTCACTCTATGACAGGAGTCCATGGCTGCCATCAAGCAGGAGGTAGGCCTTAGTGTAGAGCCTCCCCATTCCTGTACTTTACTATGGCCCTTGCTCTTGTGCTTTGTTCCCAGGCTTCTGCTCTCTAGTCATCTTTATCAAAGGTCCCTTCTGCTCCTTTGGAGAAGAAAAGGCTGAGAAGCACTAGAGGCAGAAAAGAGGCTCACCAGGTCCTAAGAACACAGAGACATTCATATGCAAAGGCCAAGAGGATGGTCAGAGAACCAAAAGAGGCCTCTTTAGGTCAGTTTGACTTGGCCCTTTCTGGAATGATCTAGGGTGCTTTTCAGGCATACAGACTTATTCTTAGAGGCCCCATGTCTGCTTCCTGACTGTGACATTGGGTCATAGAATGATGCTGAACCAGCTGGAAGCCTAGTGTCAAGGCATGGTTTTAAGAGTTCAGAGTACACTTGTCTCTTCAGTAGCACAATCCATCGAAGGAAGTCAGGGCAAGAACCTTAGCAGGAACCTAGAGGCAAGAACTGAAGCAAAAGAACATTGCTTGTTCTCTCTGTGGCTTGCTCAACCTGCTTTCTTACATCACCCATGACCACCTGCCAGGGCTGGCACTATCCTCAGTAAGCCGGGGCTTTTCTTATCATCAATCATTATTCAAGAAAAATGATCCCACAGACCTGTCTACAGGCCAATCTGATGGAGACAATTCCTCATTGAAACTCCCTTTCTCCATGTATGTCTAGGTTCATGTCAAGTTGAAAACCAACCAACCAAACAAATAAACAAAAACCAAAAATCACCAGCATGATTTGGTTAACCAAATTTTAATACAAATTATGAAAAAGCAATGGTGTGTGATCTGAGAGTTGTAAGCTGAAATAAACCCTTTCCTCACCAAGTTGTCAGAAGCACTAACTAAGACAGAAATCATACTTAGGTTAATGCCCCAAAATTCTCTCCAGCACCACACACACACACACACACACACACACACACACACACACACACATTCATACACTCACACAAATGCTTTCTTCTAGTAGTTTTACAAATTTCTTTCCAATGTGAACACATTTTTTCCCTTCCCTTTCTTTTTATTTTGCTTTTCTTTATTCTTGCTTTCAGATTTAATTTTACTTGCTTACTGCTTTGATTGGTCTAATTACTCTGGCTAGGACTTCTAGTGCTATATTAAGGAGAAGAGGGGACATGCAGAAATTGTCATCTATGTATGTTTCCTGCTATTATACAAAAAAATGGACTTAAGTTTTCACATAAAGAACAGAGAAGTAATCACCAGTTCTCATTTGTTCCATGTCTTAGGAATAGCCATCCGAGTATACCAGTGGACCTATGTGCACAGGATTGAGGGATTGCTGGTGCCTGGGTGATCAAAGCAGTATTTTCAGGAGGAGCAGAACAATGGGGAATGCTGCGATGGATTTGAGAGCAGGGCTTCCGTTGCATACGGTTTTGATATTGATGTTGCCGAAGACTTTCATATCCAGTGTGCAGGAATTTTCTGTTGCACAGCCTTTTCCATACAGCACTAAATTAGAAGCTACATCTGTTGAAAGAAAGAGTCAGCAGTTAGTTCCCCCTCTCTTCTCTTTTCCTCACCCATGTTCTCCAGGGAAAGAAATGTGCTGGGCCTCTGTTTAAGGCACGATTACCAACACTGGGATTCAGAACTCTTTCATTTACAAGGGATGAACTTAATATATGCTGAAGAACTTCAAGTGTTTGGCTAAATTGTGTCTTTGCCCCATCCTAACATAGCTGTGGAAAATGGAGGGAAATGTTGTAGATGCCCTGGAGCTCAAATTATCTGAGTTCCATGGGAGACCAATACCGTGGAAACATATGTCTCCATTACCCATGGAAATTGAACTAGAAGGCTGTCCTGCCATGGATGGCTTCAACCACCCTCTGTATCCTGTGTGACAGCCCACTATCCCTGTTTATCTCAACTCTTCTCCACAAAGGTCCTTCCCTACTCACCCTAGACCCTCCTTCAAGATTATTCCAGATATAAGGCCTGACTTGTCTTCAGCTCATCAAGTTCTCAGTTTTACATTCCATGAAATATTTCACGTCTTGATCGGAAAAGAGTTGCCACCACCTCCCTCCCATTATATAGTGCACTGAGAAAAATCCCACAGTTGTTTTTCTATCTCCTACCTGAATGATGTATGCACCCTACACAATAAGCACAAAGTTCTACTCACTCAGGAAAAATCATAAAACTTTTACAAAATTCACTGTGGTTCTATGAAAAACTCAAGTACTCACCTATGTGACATCCAGACATCATGAAGTCATCTCCTGCCAATGAGCCAAGGCCCCATTGCTGGATATCATAGTAAGGCAGGTGCAAGCATTTTCATTTCTTTCCCCTACCACCTCCCAGTCCCAACACACACACACACACACACACACACACACACACCCCTTCTCTTCAACTGCCAGCAAATGGCTCTCTCCAGATCTTGGAGAGATAACCAAGAGCTTGCTTGGTCCTACATTGCCAAGGAAGCTACTTTCTAAGAGAACCCCTCCCCCACTCTTTCCAAACACAGGCAGAGTGGCTTTCTGTAGGCCTCATTCATGTTGTATCAAGATTCATTGTATAAGGATTGTATGAGATGGCAGTGGAGCTGAGGAGAAAGATTTGACTCTTGAGAGGGGTCTGTCGCATTAGGTGATGAGGAAGGTAGAGGTCCTGGGTACGAGAGTCATGAGAGGGTATGGAACTCACTGCATGTTTAGTTTTGATTCTGCCCTGGATTTTGTTGTTGTTTGCTTGCTTCTTGTGTCTCTGTGTGTGCATGTATGCATATGGGGGATAAGTGCATAAAACTATCGTTGACGATGAAAGTGTAAAATTCTATCCCAATCTCCACATCTGCAGAACTGCAACTTCAGTTGTATAGAAGGCCATGGAGATGTATGATCTTAGGATCTGGATCATCTCACTACATGATGTTTTTAATTTGTAAGTTCCTTGAAGTTTTAATTTTTAAAAAAATACAAAAAAATAGGAGCAGAAATGATATGTCATGTCTGAGATTAGACTATTAATTAGTCTGTTCCTCTCTATCTGATCATTAGTGCTAAAAGAAGTCAGCTGATAAACTATGAGGCCACTTCATGAAAAGGAGTTGACATTATCCAAATCATGAGTGAAGTGGAAAGCAGATCCTCCATCTGAAGGACCCCAGGCCCTGCTGACAACTCACTTGGCCCTGGGAGACACCCTCAGCCAGAACCATTGCCAGTGACCTATAGAAACTGGGATTCATATCTGCTATTTTTTAGCTGCTAAGCTTTGGATACACAGAAGTAAACAGCAGGTACACTGTGCCCTTGAAGACCATCCACATCTTAAAGTAACAAGTAAAAATAATAAGAAGAAAAGACTCAGACCTGTGCCGGTAACCTCAACACACTTTTTCTCTGCCCCTGTGCACTTTAAGGTAGTCGTGGTGCATGTCTTGTTTTTCTCATTGTAGCAGGCAGGACATTCAACACCATTGACTTCTGTAGATGGTGGAGGCACTGGATGGAGAGAGAAGAGTTTTTATCTTGGAAAATGGAAAGAAGAAACAGCTGAGAACATGTCGATCCTCTGTTTGTCCAATACAGGGTTTCCTACGATTCTACCAAAAAGTGTTGCAGTGAGGATGAGCTGGGTGGGGGTGCAGGAGAAAGCTGTAGATTCTCTGAACCTACTTAAAGAGTAGACCCTGGACCAATTACTGCTGCCTATCTGTCTCTCAGTCTGCATATGCAAGTGTGTGCACACATACCACAAGAGAGGGGCTTGTATCCAACCCAAGCCCTTACAATAAAGGCTTCAAGCCAAAGGGGAAGAGCAAGCACCACTGCTGTAACCCATTAGCACAGAGATAGAGCCATGGAAAGGTAGAGGAGCCCTGAGCAGGTGGTGGGGCACAGACATGAGCTAGACACAGATAGGAGGCATACTCACGAGATATGGCATCTTTGTTGCACTTCTCACTGGTGCAGCATTGGTTCTTGTATTTAAATGTATATTGACTCCCCAGTGTTGCTGAGAATTCCATTTCACATGAATTTTTATCTGTAGTACAGCCTTTCTGCTGAAATTCTCGGTCTGTAACTACAGCTGTTGAAAATTGAACCACCAATAAAATTTTCCTCCTGAGTTTGTGGTAAATAATCTGTTCCCTTATCCCCTCTCCCTTGAGTGTCGCACTTCTCCAAGAGTGTCTTTTTACTAGTCTATTGAGAATGAACCAACAGAGCATGGACCACTTGCTACAAGTGACTGGTGGTAAGGTACTTGCTTAGCAAGCATGATGCCCTGAGTTTGATTTTTGACACTGTAAAAGTCACTCCCAAATGGTCCTGCTCATGTAGAATCTAGGACCTACAACAAGCACATGCTCCATCTCTACCCAGCTCCTAGTCTCATCCTGGAAAGGAGGTAAGGATAAATTGGAGGATGCTCAAGAGAGTGGGGGTTGGCTTACATGGTGTTTCCATTGTCTGTATTTGTTTGAAGCAGCTTTCAGAGGCTGTACAAGTAGCTGTAGGATCAGGACAATTTTTATTGTAACATGTACCTTGTAGACAGCTGTAACTCTCTGTAAGGAGAAAATGCACATCATTTAAAAGCTAATCCCAAAGCATTATAGTTGATGTTGCTTAGAAGTCAAGAAGCCATGGGGAGGGGGGGTAGACAGACTACTGGAGTCTCAGGTGGTTGGCTACCTCCCCCAGGCACTTGACTGCTTGCCTCCTCTTTGCATTTTTAGGAAAAGGCAATGCTTTGTTTACTCTTACCTACAGAGATGACAGTTAAGATGCTAAAGACAAAAACTGTGAGGAGGCTCTTCAGGATGGAGGACCAGCCCATGGTGATGCTTGTGAACACTGCGTGAGGTGCAAATAAGGACAGAAGGATCAGAGCAATGGGGCTCAGACCTGTAACCCAGCAATCCACATACTAGATTGTGTTGTTTGTTCATGCATTCATTCATTCATTCACCCCTTCACTCATCCTTTCTGAAAGCCCAAATTTATCAAACACTGGTTTTATGCTAGATGTGGCCATTTGGAAGGATGCAAAACTGGAAAAGACACCATATCCTTTATCAAGGCATGGGGCATGGGGATGGGGATGGGTTCCAGGAAAGGACTTTCATTTAGGAGGAATTTTTTCATGGGTCTGGAAGGCACTAACTAGATCTCCTTCCACAGTTAACATGGCTGAGTCAAGAAATGACTCCTCTGGAGGACAGGTGGAGGCTCTCTGTGTGCTACAAAGTTCTGGGCCATGGTGCCCAAGAGCAATCAGACCCTTAGCTAATGACATGGCTTTCCCACTTCCTATGTCACCTTCCCCCTAATGGATGACCTCCATCACCAGGTGTCACAACCCACACTGGAAATGCTCACCAAGAAGGATCCCTGCTCTTCTGAAAGGACGGTCTTGAGCTGAAGAGGAAGCGATCTCACCTAGAGAAAGGAGGAAAGGAGAACTTTCTCTGCCTCCTGGTCACTTTTATAGTCCAGAGAACCATTGCCTGGCAATTAAGACACTGTAAATAGTATCTTGGCATGAAGCCAAGTGCACTACACTTCCTGATCTTCTAGAGAGAGATACTGTGAGAACAGTTCTTCATGAATTTCTGGTTGGTGGGAAGAGGAGGGGAAGGAGTTTTTAATGCTGCTGTGCCTGAGGGAAGCTACAGAAAAGTTTAGAGTGCTTCAAAGGTAAAAAGTATCGGAATTGGCCTACAGTATGTAGCTGCCATCCTCCATCGTTGCTGGGGGCAAATCTCCAGCATTCTCCCTTCCATCCTTTCTTTTCTCCCTAGAGTCTATTCACTTCTCTGCTTAGAAGGGACTAGGTGTGTCCCTCTGTAATTTCACACCCCCCCACACCATCTATTTTTAGGCCAGCCTCTTGTTAGGGCATAGCTCACCAGCCTTCTTATTTCCAATGGGGAGAAAGCCTAAGCTAGAAGAACTCACACACCCTCTAGTCATCCAGATTTTAGACACATTCTCTCAAAATCCAGGTGCCAAGTTTCCCCTCCCTGGGAAGTCAGTTTGCAGAGTTTTGAAGAAGGTATGAGTTACAGGAAAGGAACAGGGCTGTTCACGTGCCTCAGAGGCTGGAGTGTGGAAGAAATTAGGAACATCCAACAGTCACAGAGATGAAGGACTGAGAAAGGACATCCGTAATTACAGAGATAAGCAGAGACTTAGCTGGAACTTCCAGTATTCAAAGTAAGTTGACAAAACATTTCATGGGACATAGAAACATGAGCTGGGAGTAGACTTGCCACACTCAAAGGGGATGCTGAGTGAGGATATCACGGGTCCCTAATGATGAAGCCTATCTCAGTTCCTGTTCCATTGCTCAGGATGATGAGACAGCAGCTAAGGCATGCTGTACACTCTCCCCTCAAATACAACAAAGGCCTTTTCAAAGAGTCGCTTGAGTCTTGCCTTCCAAAGAAGGAATTTGACATCGCCACCTTGTGACATTTCATAATGTGCTCCCCACCACTCCCATCTTATCACACACCTGCCCTCACATCTTCTCCCAGGGTCAAAGTCATAGCTGGAGACTGTATTTTATGGTTCACTATTGATTCAGCTTAATAAACATCAAGTTGTGTAACCAGTACTGGACTGTGAGCACCCAGCTGAGAATGGAGATAAGAATGGTGACTGCAAGTTGGCTCTGAGCCAAGAGGGCAGACTTGCAGGTTATGGCCATGTCTCATTTATGCACTGGCCTGGACACTGCTGAGAACAACAACTGTAAGCTGAAGCCACTGTCATCCACCCATGGGGAATGGAGTGTGGCCCCCATCTATCAAGCACCACAGAAACTCTGCCAACTTTCCTCTCCCAGGGCAAGGTCTCAGAGAGATTGCTTACATATGGCAGAACTTGGACATAAAACAGCAGAAGTTGGATGGGCAGTGTAGGAAGGACGGGCCAAGGAAGTAACACCCTAACCCTGACTTGTCCCCACGACTAGGGCCAAGGAAAAGAATACCTCCAATCCCTGAGAAGAAAACCCCACCAATCCCTGAGCTTGCCTCAGGATCAGGTCTCAGAATCCCATCAAATCCCAGGCCACCGTGGAAAGCTCTGCCTCCCCCCCCCCCAAACCCTATATAAACCTGCCTTCTGCTCAGTTCCTTCCTGATTCTTGTCAGAGCAAAGGCAGCCACCCTCTTGTGTCTTTCCTAATAAATCTCTTGTGTGAGGCTTGTTGTGCAGTGTGACTTTGTGGTATTCTTTGTCTCCCGACTGCCAGGATACCTTTCCCCTCAGATCCATAACACTTACAGATAACCTCTGGGACTAAAGAGGAGTAGAGATGAGGCATAGAAGAAAGCTAGAGCTCACTCTTTTTGATGTATATAAATACATACTTAGGTTCAATAGGTCCCACCCACTCCATCAAGAGCTCAGTTCTGTGTTCTTTCTTGGGACCATAAATGACATGTTGTCTGATATTCCAGATAAAGACACTTCTAAGGAGAAAGTAGATGTCCTCCTGTGGTCTGCCTCCTTGGAGCAGTCCTGAGAGGGACCCAAGCTGCCTGTTCTCCAGGCTACTGTACTGTCCTTGGTTATACAGTTCTAGCTTCTCAGAGCTCTCTTGTCAGTGAGAATGTCTCAGTTACACATTTGTTAGTATGTAGCCCAGTTATGCTCCTTAGCTTTAAATATCAACAACACACAACCCAGAATCACCTGGGAAGTGACTTTTAGTGAAGAATTGTCAACATCAGATTGGCCTGTGGGCATGTCTGTGAGGGGATCAGTCTTGATTATTAATTGATATAGAAAGAGCCAGCCCAGTGTGGGAGGCACCATTTCCTAGCCATGGGGTTCTGAACGGTCTAAACATTGAGGAATCCAGTCAAACAGAAGCAAGTAAGTGTGAGTTTATTTTCTCTTTTCTATGACTCTGGATGAGATGTAACTAGTTGCTTGAGTTCACTCAGTGGCTTCCCCGCAGAGATGGTTTGTCACCTGGAATTATAAGGAAGGGAAACAAAATCAAAAGCCGTGTCTTCTCCTCTGCTGATTTCTGTCAGGGTACTTGCTAAAGCAACAGAAATAAAACAAGCCATCTGCCTCATCAACAGTTCTGTTCGGTCACTTTAACAGGCCCCACAGCTCTCCACTGCTGATGGGCTGTTTGCTTTCCACAGTCAAGGCAAGTTTTTGAAGGATCAGGAGCCAATCAGACTCAGGACAGACAGACAGGAAGAGAGAAAGACCAAGACAGATAATAAAGATGGCAAACTGGCTTTTCCTTTACCCTCCTGTCCTGAGACAAAAGCCTAGCAGTCTTCCATATCGGGGCCCCTTCCAGCTGGTTGGTTCAAGGGTGGTCCTTGAGCTAGGGGCTTTCAGCTCTTCTTTCTTGGTTTAAGCCAACCAACTCAAAATTAGGGGAAGGAGATCCATTCCAGGCCACTCAAAACACTTAAAATCCCTAGCCCTCCACATGTAGGTGTGTGGACTCCCCTCTCTGTTCTGCAGGGCATCTTTCTCTCCATGTGCCTTGCTGTGTGAACATCTTCACTTTTAATGAAGCTTGACACCTGTTTCTGCCTACTACTTTGAGACGTTCCCCACCTTGTAATTCTTTAATTGGAGGAGAAAATAAACCCAAATGAAGTCACCTAGACAGCAACAATCTCATCACCCAGTCTGGTTTATTGAGGGCCTTAGTGAGCTGGCAACCCAGAGCCCCCTTTAGTGCTGCATTTCCCACCCTTTGACCTCGTCTTCCTGCTCTAAATTTCCACTTGGCCATGCTGGATTTAGAACACGCTGAATCTCTTTCAGCTACAGCAAGATGCTACCTCACCTCCCTTGAATGGAGTCTCATTGTCTCCAGCTGCACCAAATAATCTTTTTCCTTTAACATTGCCCACAACTCTGTATCCCCACTCTCTCATCTGTAAAGTGGGGAGAAGACCTCACTCAACTCATAGGTTAATGTGAGGATAATAGTGGGCCCTGGGCTCACCAAGGACTCACAGCTCTACTGCTGACTGCCTTCCTGTAAGTTCTCTCCTCTGAAAGACCAGGTAGTGCTTCATGTAAAATATTTGCTTCCTGACAGATCCCTGAGGCCTATTCTATGGGTCAGCAGCAGGCTGTCCACTAGACCAACAGCAGTCCCACAGGGCAGTAGCTGCAGAGACCCAGTCAAATAGAAATGATAATGCTTTTATTAAGACCTGCTGAAGTATCCTCTTGTGACCTGGGAGCTTTAAATTGCAGGGAGGCTCTGGCCAATTCAGACCCCAAGGAATGGCTGGAGTGGGGTTCTTCTCCTCTCCAGTGGTCTTTTCTGGCTAGAGTAATCTGGTACCTAGGCCATGAATCTACAGCAGCTTGAGAAGAAAAAGAGGAGCTCAGGACACCAAAGCTAAGCCTGTGGAAGACTGAAATGCAGTGCAGATATTCTTTTTCTGTGTGTGTCTAGAGTCTGTTCCCTATCTAGCACCCACCTGTTCCTAGTAGACACTGTATCCTGATGGAGTGGGGGAAGGCAGAGTGTTGGTGACATAGCCCAGTCAGAGCAAACAGCAGAGACAGTAGAATCCTCCATCTCCACCCTGACCTGACTCCATCCTTTGGATTCAGTAGGAGTCCAGCTCCTGTCCCTTAGAGGACATTTCCAGGGAAGGGAGAACAAACACAACATAAGGGTGGGGCTTCTGACAACATCAAGTGCAAGCAGATGAAGGGTTAGTAATGACATGTTCACATTGGTATAAACATCTCCACTCAGTACCTTGTGGTCCAGGTGGTTACTGTGCACTGACAACCTGGATGGAGTCCATCGTGGGGGCTATATGATCTTGTGATCCTCTTACTTTCCTTCCTTCCTTCCTTCCTTCCTTCCTTCCTTCCTTCCTCCAACTCCTCCTCCTCCTCCTCCTCATCCTCCTCCTCCTCCTTTTTTAAAAAAAAAAACCAACTTTTTATTGTTAAGTCAAAGAGGTATCAAAATTAAAGCAGAACTTACAGGGTAATACTTAACAAAACTACTAAGGAGCATCAAAGGAAGTGAGAATGGAACTAGGCGCAGGGCAATTATGAATTAATACAGGAAGGAGAAGGAGGGAGAACAGTGAGAATGTGCAGAAGATTCTAGGGGAGATGATCTGGTGTCACCTTGATCTCTCACTATCGCCTAGGTAAATGAAGAATGGGGTAAGATTTCTGAGCTCCACGGTGTGCTTAAGAGTCATCCTCCCCACTGGTGCTGTCTCTGTCATCTTCCTCTTTTTCATCATTCAACTCCAGCTGGCCATCCCCCCGATCTTCATTATTGTCACCATCTAGCAGGTCACCCTCCTCAGCAGAGTCATCTGCACCTACCTCTGACTCCATCTACACATTAGTCTTATTTTTCTCCACAGAGGCGCTGCTCTGCTCTTCTTCAGACTTTTCATTCCTCATCTCTGCTTGTTTACTTTGTTCTTTTTCATTTTTTTCCAGGCTTTCAAGCAGAGAATCCACTTTTTGTTTTATCTGAGTCAGCTCCTTTTTAATGGCCTGAGGGTCATCACTTTTCAACTTTCCAGACTTGGAAGAAGATCCCTGTTGTCCACTCTTCGAATTGAATTCACTTTTGCCCCTTCGTGAGGTGTTCCCCGACACACACTGGCATTTGGAAGGCACCACAGCACGAGCAATAGGTGGTGGAGGAGGAACACGTGCTGAGTAACTGTACATCCTGTCATAATAATCCCATTGAAAGTCATAGTCCAAGTCAAATGAGGACCCGTACATCTCCACTGCAGATTGTTTCATCCCTGCTTTTCCTTGGTTGACTTCTGGCTCTACAGCCAGGTCAGTATCTAAAACTTGACCAGTGATCATTCTACCATCCTCTCCAGCTACAGCAGCTTGGACATTTCTTTCATTAACATACTGGACAAAAGCAAAGCCCTTATGCACAGAGAAACCCACAATTTTGCCATACTTAGAAAAGATGGCCTCCACATCAGACTTCTTGACCACCAGAGTGTTGAGATTCCCAATGAATACACAGGAATTCATGGATCGAGGGTCTGTCTTGTTGGTAACATTGCTAGCCATCTTCTTTGATCATGAGGTTTCTCACAAAGCTGAAAATGTAGATGATCAAAACAATCTCACAAGAGGAAGAAGAGAGAGAAGAGACTGTCTCTCCTCCTGCGGATCTATGCCGAGATGCTGGAGCTAACCAGCAAGGAACCACATGACTGTTCATTCTCCGTCTCTTCACACTTTCCTTCCTTCTTGAAGATGTTTTTTCATCTGGCATCTTGTCAAGGTGCTGGTTACAGTAGGCAAACTTTCTTAAAAGAAATACCCCTGGGTCCTGCCTGATCACTTTCATGCCTGCCTGTGCAATACTCTATAGCACAGCCAGGAAATTGATGGGCTTTAGAATGTTCCTCTGACCTTGGGAGCTTATTCATCAGTGCTGTAGAGTACGAGGCATGAAGTTATTCTATGCATGGGAAGTCATGGCTGCCATCAAGTAAGATGAAATATTATGGCATTTGTGACCCCTGAGGAAAACACAGATTCAATCCACTCATAATTAAAAGGTTTATTAATTGCTAGCAGGACAACAATCTCTGAGCTAACTTTGAGATTGCCATGAAGGAGGGGTATGAGGAAGGACTTTTGAAGGGGAAAACCACAGGAAGATCTCCAGTATCTATGCAGGCAAGCAAAAACTGTTCTGTTCTTCCAAGCTTAGTGATTAAGGCAACTCAAAAACACTCTTTGGGTATCTGTAAGGAAGGTACAGAAGCAAAAACAAAAAGCAGTTGGTCCTATCATCGCAGCAAGTACAGTCGTGGCTGTACATTTTTAGGCAGGGGTCACTGAGTCAGGGTTACTGGGAGCTTACCTTCCAGAAACTGGAGTCAGAGTCAAACAACTGGTAGGTACCAAGATGGATGCCTGGCATAAAATGGCTAAAGCCATATCAGAAATTAGGGCTTAGGCCCTGGGAAAGGGCCTTTGTACCCCACTTCTTTGCTTTAGCCCTTATTCCTTCCGTTTCATCAATGGTCCTCTCACTCCTTTGGTGAGAACAGGCTCATGAGAGGCATTTGGGAAAGCAGAGATGACCTGACTGTGAAGCAACATGCCTTACCAGGTTTTCAGCATGAAGATCCAAGCTGGCTGGGGACTTAGTGATAAGACAAGAAGAAGGCTGAAGCACCTGAGGTGGCCTCTTTGTGTTAGTTTGGCTTTGCCCTTCCTGGAATCATCCAGGATGCTTTGGAGGCCTAGAGTTTTATTCTTAAGAGATCTGTGTGTGCTCTTAGCTGGTGGGAAGAAAGCTTAAGTGTGAGAGAGTCTTTCTGACAACTCCCTGAACACACAGTCTTAAGCTTTCAGAAAGCACTTGGCTTCTCAGCATGAGGATCTTTTGACTCAGACAACCTGGGTTCGAAACTTAGCCCTGTTGTGTGACCTTCACACAGTGACTCAGGTTCTTTGTGCCTAAGTTTCCTCAAGAGCTGAGAATTTCTCATGGGTGTTTACAAGGCTTACACAGTTATAAGAGAAACACAGCGAATGATGCCTGGCTCCCTGAAACCCTCAGAGTGCTGGCTGCCCTCACTAAGATTATTTATTTAGCATCTACTGTGTGCCTTCCCTGTTAGGCAACAATGAAGGGGATACACCTTCATTTCAAAGAAAAGAAGTAAGAAGACAGAGGCAGGGATTTGAGTAGGAAGTTTCCTGCTAAACAGAGTTACCAAGAGGCATGAGAAAGGGTCCTCATTTACCCGGGACCAACAGTTATCCAGGGATAGGAGAGGGAACCCAGGAGTCCTTGTCACTGCCCATCTTTTATTAAGCTCCCAATTAAGAAGGATCTTAGTGCACCAGCTGATACAAGTCCTTGGAGGCCAGGTGGGGAGCCTGGAATGTTCTAGGCAGCAAGGCTGCTAGAAAGTACAGAGAAAGCTGGGGCATGGAAGCTCTTGACTAAAACCTCCCTGGAGGAGGAGCCACTCCAAAGCCCAGAAGACAGAGCATCACAGCACATCTTTCCCAAGAAGGAAATCATACCCACCACCCTTGAGAAGTCCCTGAGCCAGGCAGAGAGAGGGCAGTCATATAACAAGTGTTCATACGCATCTCTGAGCCACCAGAGCTAAACAAAAAGAAAGGGAGGGTGTCCTTCACCATCACCAGTGAGGGAGGTGGCTTCTGTACCTAGCATGAGGTGGTTGGGTACATTGTGGAAGGAAGGTATGAGGCAGATACAGAGCTGGCCAGCTGGGCACAGGAGATCAGGCCAAGTGAGAATCTTGGGGTAGAGGTCAGCTGTAGGAATCACCTGCCACCCTGTGTTCCATCACCTTTCTTATCAGTGTTAACGCAGACCAGGCACATTTATCTACAGATTCCCACTTAAACCACCCTTTGCCCTCAGAAACCGAAAGGCAAGCCAGGCAGGGTGCAGTTATACTCCAGAAGGCATTGGTTTTTCTTATACCAGTAGATTCTCTGTAAAACCTTGAGTTTAAGAATAAAGAAAATGCCACCCATATACATACCATGTTTCCAGCCATATAAACCAATGAAGTTATGTTGTTTGTAGGAAACCAGACGCAACTAGAGATCACTGTACACAGCAAATCAAGGCAATATCAGACAGGTTTCACCTTTTCCTCTCATTTATTGATCCTAATCTTTATAGGCACATAAAATGATATCTGTGCAAATGACAGGAAAGTAGAACTGAAACCTGTGAGGAACAGAGGAGATTAATAGTAGTGTTGAGGCCGTGACAGGGTAGGAGGTGAAGTGGAGGCATATGCTCAAAGTACAGAACGTGCTCGGGTGATTAATGCCTTAAGTAAACTTGCCAAATTAAAAAAAAAAAAAAAAGAATTAGAATCGGCTCAAGACTTTGGCCATGTACAGACAGACAGCTTGGCATTTCGGTTAACCATTTGTGCCAGTAATGCATGTGAATAACAGATATGAGCTTTCTTTGTTATAAAGCTGTGGAGACATCTGTTCCTGCAGTACAGTGGCCTCAGTCTTTTAGGATATCTATTATGTGGTTTGCGAAGAGTCTTTTCTGTTTAAAATCTCTCGCACAAGCATACAGTATGTCCTGCTGGCTCTCCATTCTGCCCTCTGCCTGGCAGAGCCTCTCCAGTGCTCTCACCTTGCACCTTGAGAAGCACAAAGGACTTCAAGAGGCAGACCACCCTCTGTGTGTGTGTGTGTGTGTGTGTGTGTGCACACACGCCCATGAACACATGCATACACATTCAAACACACATACACACAACATCATAACCTATCTTCCTTCTAAGACAGAGGGAAAATGTTTAGTAGATCCCTAATTTCTTGTTTGATCAGGTAGCTCATCCCAACCATCCAAACTGACTGTGTTAAAATCTTTATAAAAGGTCTTCATTTTTATTTATTTATACTTTATTAACATTTCAAATGTTTCTCCCTTTCCAGATCTCCCCTTTGGAACCTCCCCCCTCCCTTGCCACTATGGGGGAATTCTCCCACCCACCCACCCACCCACTCTCCTCTTCCCTCCTTGGCATTCTCCTCTACTGGGGGGATCTAACACCCTCAGGCCCAAGGGCCTCTCCTCCCCCTGATGGCTAACATGACCCTCCTCTGCCACATATGTGGCCGGCACCATGGGTCCCTCCATGTGTTTTCTTTAGCTGGTGGATCGGTCTCCAGGAGTATTGGGAGGTCAGGCCAGTTGCCACTGTTGCTGCCTCCCTGGGGTTGCAAACTGCCTCAGCTCCTTCAGTCCCTTCTCCAAGTCCTCCATCCGGGACCTCACACTCAGCCCTCCTGTTGCTGCTAAGTGACTCTTGGGTATTCTGAACTTTTGGGCTAATAACCAGTTAACAGTGAGTACATACCATGTTCATTCTTTTGTGACTGTGTTACCTCGCTCAGGATGATATTTTCAAGTTCCATCCATTTGTCTGCGAATTTCATGAAGTCATTGTTTTTAATAGCTGAGTTGTATTCCATTGTGTAAATGTACCACATTTTCTGTATCCATTCCTCTGTTGAGAGACATCTGGGTTGTTTCCAGCTTCTGGCTATTATAAATATGGCTGCTGTGAACATAATGGAACATGTGTCTTTATTACATGTTGGAGCATCTTCTGGGTATATGCCCAGGAGTGGAATAGCTGGGTCCTCAGGTAGTATTATGTTCATTTTTCTGAGGGTCCGCCAAACTGATTTCCAGAGAGGTTGTATCAGCTTGCATTCCCACCAGCAATGGAGGAGTGTTCCTCTTTCTCCACATCCTCACCAACATCTGCTCTCACCTGAGTTTTTGATCTTAGCCATTCTGACTGGTGTGAGGTGAAATCTCAGGGTTGTTTTGATTTGCATTTCCCTGATGACTAAGGATATTGAACATTTCTTTAGGTGCTTCCTGGCCATTTGAGTTTCCACAAATTCAATTGAGAATTGAGAATTCTCTGTTTAGTTCTCTTCCCCATTTTTTGATAGGGTTATTTGTATCTCTGGAGTCTAGCTTCTTGAGTTCTTTGTATACATTGTATATTAGCCCTCTATCAGATGTAGGATTGGTAAAGATCTTTCCCCACTCTGTAGGTTGCCGTTTTGCCTTAATTACCGTGTCCTTTGCCTTACAGAAGATTTGTAATTTTATGAGGTCCCATTTGTCGATTCTTGATCTTAGAGCACAAGCCATTGGTGTTCTGTTCAGAGCACACCATTGGTGTGCTCATATGTTCGAGACTTTTCCCCACTTTCTCTTCTATTAGATTCAGTGTATCTGGTTTTATGTG
>JADRCH010000639.1:45636-61205 GCA_019843965.1 Rhynchomys soricoides | reverse complement strand
ACATTTCAAATGTTTCTCCCTTTCCAGATCTCCCCTTTGGAACCTCCCCCCTCCCTTGCCACTATGGGGGAATTCTCCCACCCACCCACCCACCCACTCTCCTCTTCCCTCCTTGGCATTCTCCTCTACTGGGGGGATCTAACACCCTCAGGCCCAAGGGCCTCTCCTCCCCCTGATGGCTAACATGACCCTCCTCTGCCACATATGTGGCCGGCACCATGGGTCCCTCCATGTGTTTTCTTTAGCTGGTGGATCGGTCTCCAGGAGTATTGGGAGGTCAGGCCAGTTGCCACTGTTGCTGCCTCCCTGGGGCTGCAAACTCCCTCAGCTCCTTCAGTCCCTTCTCCAAGTCCTCCATCCGGGACCTCACACTCAGCCCTCCTGTTGCTGCTAAGTGACTCTTGGGTATTCCGAACTTTTGGACTAATAACCAGTTAACAGTGAGTACATACCATGTTCATTCTTTTGTGACTGTGTTACCTCGCTCAGGATGATATTTTCAAGTTCCATCCATTTGTCTGCGAATTTCATGAAGTCATTGTTTTTAATAGCTGAGTTGTATTCCATTGTGTAAATGTACCACATTTTCTGTATCCATTCCTCTGTTGAGAGACATCTGGGTTGTTTCCAGCTTCTGGTTATTATAAATATGGCTGCTGTGAACATAATGGAACATGTGTCTTTATTACATGTTGGAGCATCTTCTGGGTATATGCCCAGGAGTGGAATAGCTGGGTCCTCAGGTAGTATTATGTTCATTTTTCTGAGGGTCGGCCAAACTGATTTCCAGAGAGGTTGTATCAGCTTGCATTCCCACCAGCAATGGAGGAGTGTTCCTCTTTCTCCACATCCTCACCAACATCTGCTCTCACCTGAGTTTTTGATCTTAGCCATTCTGACTGGTGTGAGGTGAAATCTCAGGGTTGTTTTGATTTGCATTTCCCTGATGACTAAGGATATTGAACATTTCTTTAGGTGCTTCCTGGCCATTTGAGTTTCCACAGTTGAGAATTCTCTGTTTAGTTCTCTCCCCCATTTTTTGATAGGGTTATTTGTATCTCTGGAGTCTAGCTTCTTGAGTTCTTTGTATACATTGTATATTAGCCCTCTATCAGATGTAGGATTGGTAAAGATCTTTCCCCACTCTGTAGGTTGCCGTTTTGCCTTAATTACCGTGTCCTTTGCCTTACAGAAGCTTTGTAATTTTATGAGGTCCCATTTGTCGATTCTTGATCTTAGAGCACAAGCCATTGGTGTTCTGTTCAGAGCACACCATTGGTGTGCTCATATGTTCGAGACTTTTCCCCACTTTCTCTTCTATTAGATTCAGTGTATCTGGTTTTATGTGGAGGTCCTTGATCCACTTGGACTTGAGCTTTGTACAGGGAGATAGGAATGGATCAATTCACAATCGTCTACATGTAGACCACCAGTTGAACCAGCACCATTTGTTGAAAATGCTGTCTTTTTTTCCACTGTATGGTTTTAGCTCCTTTGTCAAAGATCAATTGACCACAAGTATGTGGGTTCATTTCTGGGTCTTCAATTCTATTCAATTGATCTACCTGCCTTTCACTGTACCAATACCATGCAGTTTTTATCACTACTGCTCTGAAGGACAGCTTGAGGTCAGGGATGCTGATTATCCCAGAAGTTCTTTTATTGTTGAGAATAGTTTTTGCTATCCTGGGTTTTGTTATTCCAAATGAATTTGAGAATTGCTCTTTCTAAGTCTATGAAGAATTGAGCTGGGATTTTGATGGGGATTGCATTGGATCTGTAGATTGCTTTCTGCAGGATGGCCATTTTAACTATATTAATCCTGCCAATCCATTAGCATGGGAGATCTTTCCATCTTCTGAGGTTTTCTTTGATTTCTTTCTTCAGAGACTTGAAGTTCTTGTCATACAGATCTTTCACTTGTTGGTTTGGTTAGAGTCACACCAAGATATTTTATATTGTTTGTGACAATTGTGAAGGGTGTCATTTCCCTAATTTCTTTCTCAACCTGTCTATCCTTCGAGTATAGGAAGGCTACTGATTTGCTGGAGTTAATTGTGTATCCAACCACTTTGCTGAAAGTGTTGATCAGCTGTAGCAGATCTCTGGTGGAGTTTTTCAGGTCACTTAAGTATACCATCATATCATCTGCAAATAGTGATATTTTGATTTCTTCCTTTCCAATTTGTATCTCTTTGACCTCCTTTTGTTGTCTGATTGCTTTAGCTATAACTTCAAGTACTATATTGAATAGATAGGGAGAGAGAGGGCAGCCTTGCCTAGTCCCTGATTTTAGTGGGATTGCTTTGAGTTTCTCTTTATTTAGTTTGATGTTGCCCACTGGTTTACTGTATATTGCTTTTACTATGTTTAGGTATGCTCCTTGAATTCATGATCTTTTCAAGACTTTTATCATGAAGGGATGTTGAACTTTGTCAAATGCTTTTTCAGCATCTAATGAAATGACCATGTGGAGGTGAATTTCCTGGGTGCAGCAAATTGCTGGGTCCTGTTTATGGATCCAATCTGTCAGTCTATATCTTTTTATTCGAGAATTGAGTCCATTCATATTAAGAGATATTAAGGAATAGTGATTGTTGCTTCCTGTTATTTTTGATGTTATTTTTATGTTTGTGTGGCTATCTTCTTTTGAGTTTGTTAAAAGATTATTTTCTTGCTTTTTCTTGGGTGTAGTTTCCCTCCTTGAGTTGGCATTTTCCATCTATTATTCTTTGTAGAGCTGGGTTTGTGGAAACATACTGTGCCAATTTGGATTTGTCATAGAATATTTTGGTTTTACCATCTATGATTATTGAGAGTTTTGCTGGGTATAGCGGACTGGGCTGGCATTTGTGTTCTCTTAGAGTCTGTATGAGATCTGCCCAGGATCTTCTAGCTTTCATAGTCTCTGGTGAGAAGTCTGGTGTAATTCTGATAGGTCTGCCTTTATATGTTACTTGCCCTTTTTCCCTTACCGCTTTTAATATTCTTTCCTTGTTTTGTGTATTTGATGTTTTGACTATAATGTGATGGGAGGAATTTCTTTTCTGGTCCAGTTTATTTGGCATTCTGTAGGCTTCTTGTATATTTATGTTCATCTCTTTCTTTAAGTTAGGGAAGTTTTCTTCTATAATTTTGTTGAAGATATTTACTGGTCCTTTAAGTTGGGAATCTTCACTCTCTTCTATACCTATTATCCTCAGGTTCTGTCTTCTCATTGTATCCTGGGTATCTTGGATGTTTTGGGTTAGGAGCTTTTTGGATTTTGTGTTTTCTTTGACTGTTGTGTCCATGTTTTCTATGGTATCTTCTGCACCAGAGATTCCCTCTTCCATCTCTTGTGTTCTGTTGGTGATGCTTACATCTATGACTCCTGATTTCTTTCCTATGTTCTCTAACTCCAGGGTTGTCTCCCTTTGTGATTTCTTTATTGTTTCTATTTCTGTTTTTAATTCCTGAATGGTTCTGTTCATTTGTTTGATTGTGTTTTCCTGTAATTCTGCCCATTTGATTGTGCTTTCCTGTAATTCTTTAATGGATTTTTGTGTGTCTTCTTTAAGGTTTTCCAGTTGTTTACCTGTGTTCTCTTGTATTTCTTTAAGGGAGTTATTTATTTCCTTCTTAAAAACTTCTATCATCCTCTTGATATGTGATTTTAAGTCTGAGTCTTCTTTTTCTGGTGTGTTGGGGTATCCAGGGCTGACTGTGGTGGGAGAGCTGGGTTCTGATGAAGCCAAGTAGTCTTGGTTTTTGTTCCTTGTGTTCTTGCCCTTGCATTTCGCCATCTGGTTATCTCAGGTGTTAGCTGGTCTTTTTCTGACTGTGGCATGTCTTTCCTGTAAGCCCAGGTGTCAATACTCCTTAGAGACCAGTTCTCTCTGAGAGGAATTTGGGTTTGGAGAGCTGTGCTGTAGGGTCCACTCTGGGGTGCAGACAGAAACAGGAAGGATCTAATCCCCAGCTGATCCTTGTTTCCTGTGTCCTGATGGCTCTGCTAGGGTCCCTCTTGGTCCAGTGAATTTGAAAAGAAGTGGTGGTCTTGCCTGTGCTTAAAGGTGTGTCGGCACTCCTGGTATACCAGCTCTCTCCTGGCACTATTTGAGTATGGAGCCCTGTGTCACAGGATCTGCTCTACAGCCACCGAAAGAAACCAGATCCCTGTTCCTCGGTCCCTGTGACCTGGGAATTCCAGGTGGGACCCTCTGATCAGTCAGTCTTGTCCCCACTCCAGGGAGGCTCTCTTTCTCCCAGCGCTACTTGGTTATGGAGCCCTGTTGGCCCAGGCAGAGGTCTCCCGCCACAAGTGGAAACCAGCAGGCTCTTACCTCCTGGCTGTTCCTCAGTCCCTGCATCTGGACAAAAGGTCTTCATTTATATATAAGAATATGAAGCCAAAAATTAAGGAACTTCTTTTCCTCACTGAGACTTCTGAGAGTACCACGTAATTCCTCCTTGAACAGAATGTTTCTCCTGAAGACATCTCAGACATTGGCTCCCCTCCATCGCTTCCCTAATTCCAGTGCCTTGGTCACAAGTATATTTTTAGATGGTTCCAGTAACAGCTACTATTAAAGTGCTGTCCTTTCTGTATCTGCATGTTCTCAATGGTCAGGACAAAATGGACTCTTGATATGTGGCTAGACTTTCATGTAAGAGTGAGCATGAAGGCAGGCAGTGGTGGCTCACACCTTTAATCCCAGCACTGGAGGCAGAGACAGGCAGATTTCTGAGTTCGAGGCCAGCCTGGTCTACAGAGTGAGTTACAGGGAGTTACAGGGCTACACAGAAAAACCCTGTCTTGATAAACCAAAAAAAAAAAAGAGTGAGCATGAGCTGATATTTACATGATTAAGTGGGGATTTGGATCAAAATCAGCCTGCTTCCCAAAGATTTCAACAGAGATGACTGTAGAAGGTTTTGTTTGTTTGTTTGTTTGTTTGTTTGTTTTTTCTCATACCTGTGGAGCCAGAAGAGTAAGGAAGGCAGAGATGACTGCAAGATCAAAGTTCTGTGGTCAGCAAACATTCATTTAGAGGTAGTGAGATATTGACATGAAGCAAAAATGAAAGAACTCTATGGGGAATGGAAACATTAAAAACATTTCTTTTGGCACAGGGTCTCACCAGGTAGCCTTGGCTGACCTGGAACTCACTCTGTAGTCCAGACTCCACTACATAAGAATTGTGCATCTTCATGAGGTAGAGCATAAGAACTGGATGTGTTTTCATGTTGGTAATGACCAAGTGGGGGGCATGCATTACTATATCCTTAAGCATTTTCATTGATCTGAATTGGAACCTTCACTCTTCCTTCTTCTGCTTTGTTTGTTTGTTTTATTCAAGTGTGTACCTGAATGTTTTGCCTGTATGCATGTCTGTGCACCACACGTGCACCTGTACCCTCATTGGCCAGAAGAAGGCATCAGATTCCTCAGAACCAGAGTTACAGGAGGTTTTTGAGCCACCATACAGGTGCTGGGAACCTAACCCTAGTCCTCTGGGAGAGCAACACACGATCTTAACTGCTAAGCCATCTTGCCAGCCTCTCAAATTTATCCTTAATATACTGCCCAAGCTATAAAGAATTTTGGATCACATGGGTAGTCTAAAAGACTGTTAAAGTTTACAAAGACAGTCTGGAAAGTTGTGCACTCAGATAAATTGCAAGATATCTCTTTGCCTAAAATTGCAAAGTTCAGCATCCTCTTTTTCACTAAGAGATGAAAAGTGATGATCAGTTACCCCAGAACCCACATAAAAAGCTGGTGGTGAGCCTGAAATCTCATCACTGAAAAGGCAGAGACAGGAGGATCTGTGAGGATTACTGTCTAGGCAGCCTAGAGGAGTGGACGAGTTCTGGACTTGTATGAGAGCTATTCAAAGATCACTGCAAAAGAGGGGGTGGGGGATGGAGAGAGTGTAACAGCCAAAGGTGGCAGATGACTACAATAAAATTTCAGATCCTTACACAGCAGGACAGTTACACATAATGAACTCAAATGCTGTGACATCATTCACAAGACCTGTGAGAGCCTAGACAAGACAGAATCTCTCATGGAAAAGGGAGGCAGGCATGAAATTCCATCCCTAGCTGAGGAGATACAGACAATTGTTAGCTGGTGAGAAATGAAGGGCCAGTTTTCTCTAAAAGTGTAGCCATTGATAACTCAAGCCACACATCCAAGAATATGTGGCTAGTACAAATTGGTATTGATGTGGGTGGTGGACACAATATTGAGTGGGGAAGAAAAGGGGTGGATCTGGGGAGAGTTGGAGGAGGGAAGGTACACATGATCCAAATACACTGGACCAAATTCTTGCATAACTAATTAAATTATGAGGAAGAAGAAAGCACGGCAGTGGTGGCGCATGCCTTCAATCCCAGCACTCAGGAGGCAGAGGCAGGTGGATTTCTGAGTTCGAGACCAACCTGGTCTACAGAGTGAATTCCAGGACAGCCAGGGCTACACAGAAAAACCCTGTATCAACAAAACCAGAAGAAGAAGAAGAAGAAGAAGAAGAAGAAGAAGAAGAAGAAGAAGAGGAAGAGGAAGAGGAAGAGGAAGAGGAAGAGGAAGAAGGGAAGGAAGGAAGGAAGGAAGGAAAGAAAGAAAGAGAAAAGGTAGATGGAATCTGAGGAATGACATTTGAGATTTCCTTCTGGCCTCTATACACATACATGCACATATGTACACACACACGCACACACACACACACGTACACACACGCACATATGCATATACACACACAAGCAAAACATCGTAACTTTGGGTGTGATCATTTTGGAAGTGTCCAGCCTGTATTAAATACATCAATCGAGCTGTTTCAATAATAAATACAAAGCTACAAGTAGTCATCTAAAGCAGAGAAATCTGAATTGCTCTCACGTGGAGAGAGTGTAAATGGTCATGTTTACTCTCATTTTCTGAGACTACATTTCTCACAGCAGAGCTAAGCCATCTGGAACCTGGATAAAAATGCAGGTCAACACAGACCATGGACATTCTACTGTGCATACCCATTTTACATGAAGAAACAAGAAAATAAGAGGCTCTACATGACTTCTAAACCACTTTTTAGGACATGTTTTCCTCTGATAAGATTTAAGATTGTGGATTTTTTTCATAATTTCGATTATTATGTTTTCTTTTAACCATAGAAGAAATTGATTCCCACCTTCAGGTTTACATTGTCATAGAAGTGGACAGATAGCCAGCGTAGTGGCTCACACATGTAATCCCAGCACCCTGAAGATGGGGGCAGAACTGATTCAAATGTAAGGCCAGCATGGGATACATGGTAAGTTCCAGTCTTTGAACTACACCATGAGATCTTGTCTCTAAAAATCAATCAACCAATAAGTAGTGAAATGGTGCTGACCAGGCCTGTTTTCTGTGGTTTTCATGCAAACTCGAAAAGCTGATTGATTTGTCAGTTCAAAGCCTGATTCCCCATTCATCATTTAACTGTTGGTAAGATACAGTATTAACCAAAACTCACTGACAATCCCTTGGTAACAAATGTACCGTGTTTTATTTTACAACACAATCAATAGTTTCCATGGTTTAGTTTAGACAACAGATGCATTTTGGGGTACATAGGAGTCCTTCATGGTAGTGAATGGGTTTTGTTCAAGGTTCTGAACTAATCCCCCCAAACCTTTCACACTCTAAACAAAAAGAAAAGAAAAGAAAATACCTCCCTAAGATGGAACTGTAGGGCATTTTCTTAATTAGTGATTGATGGGGAAGAGCCCAGTCTACTGTGAGTGGGGTCATCCCTGGATTAGTGATCCTGGGTTCTCAAGCAGGCTGAGCAAGCCATGAGGACCAAGCCACCAAGCAGCCTTCTTCCATGGTTTCTGCATCAGCTCCTGCCTCTAGGTCCCTCCTCTGCTTGGACTCCTGTCCTGATTTCCTCTGATGATGAACTATGATATGGAAGCATAAGCCAAACAAACCTTTTACCCCAACTTGCTCTGGCCATGGTGTTTCATCGCAGCAAGAGTAACCTTACCTAAGACACTAAGACAGGATAGGAAGATGAGAAAATGTGTAGGGATATAGGGGGACAAGGGAGCCCTTCACTCTAGAATCTGGTTGAAGCCCTCCCAAGACTGCAGCACAATTAACTTGCACTGTGAAGTGTACAGGGTCAATAGTTCTCTTATATGAAAATACTTCCAGGGGTGAAGCTAAACTAGCAATAAACTAGGCTTCATGCCAGAATATATATGGCCGAAGGTCTGGCAGGTCTCACCACTCCCAGACATTTTCTGACAATCTCCCAGAAATATTGTGTGTACTGAGCGCAGGGTGTGTCCCACTGTTAAGTCACTCGTTACAGCGTAAAAACAGCATAAAACTTTCTTCAGGCCGTGGCGTCCCCTGGGAGGCTCCATTTGAAGAAGTAGTTCTGGCTCCACTTTAGAATGGACTGTGCACCTGGGAGGATAAGGGAAGACTCCTTCTGTCCAGCCCCACCCACAGGACACAGGCTGATAAATGACTAATTTCTGGGAGCAAAACGGGTGCCACCCTATACATTCATCAGTATGATTGAGACTGTAGATGCATATAGCTATATTTACTATCATAGCTGGGTAGTGGTGGTTCATGACTTTAATCCCAGCACTTAAGAAAACAGAGGCAGGTGGATCTCCAAGTTTGAGGCCAGCCCAGTCTACAGAGTGACTGAGGGCTCCACAGAGAAACCCTTTCTCAAAAAAAAAGAAAAGAAAGAAGAAAAACAAACAAACAAATAAGTTAAATAAATAAATAAATAAATAAATAATCTATCAGAAGGGCCAGTGAGTTGGCTCAGCAGTTAAAGAGACTTGCCGTCAAGCCTGAAGACCTGTGGTCAATATACTGGATCCTCATGGTAGACAGAGATGGCCCACTCCCACAGGTTGCCCTCTGACACCCCCACTCACGTATGCATGCCCTCTCTCTCTCTCTCTCTCTCTCTCTCTCTCCCTACACACACACACACACACACACACACACACACACACACACACACACAGTGCTCTTCACTACTGAGCATCTCTCCAGCCCCTGGTTTTAGCTTTTTCAAACAAGTTCTGCTGTAGCTCAGATAGACAACTCACTGTGTAACTCAGCCTGATCTTGAACACCCCGTTCTCCTGCTGAGATCCCACACTCAGCCTTAAAGGGATGTTGAATGATAGGCTACTGTCCAGAGAACATGTAAAGATGTCAAAGACACACGAAGTGTAATTGCAGATTATAAAGCACTGTGATATGAGCCAAATCAAGGTGAGTTTGTATCTGTATAGATAATTTGGAAAGACAGCACCCAAACTAACCACAGGAAGACGTGCCTTTCTGTGAGGAGTGAGGGATGGGCTGCAGAGGAGACTCATGGCTCTGAAACTCTTTATTTCACTTTGTCCTCTTTGAAGTTTCTTATACGCAGTTGTTACTTCTGTAATCTCCATTCTAAGTATTTTGCTAAAGTAAGGCTTAGACAGAATGAGAGTGTATCTCAGTGATGGGGTGTGGGGTGTAGGTCAGTGGTGAGGAGTGGGGTGTAATTCAGTGGTCAATCATGAGTTCAGTAGGTTTGGTCCCCTGTACTGTAAAAAATAAAAATAAAAAAGAAAGTCCAAATGCCTGCAAAACTATGTTTCCTTCAGCTGTATTTTTAATCTGAGGTGGCCAGGAAGATAGCCATTTAGTATAAATATGCAATTTGAATGATTTTATGTTTTTCATGCTTTAGGGAAAATATTTTCTTTCTTTCTTGAGACAAAGTTTCTCTGTAAAGCCCTGGCTTTTCTGGAGACCAGGCTGGCCTCTGCCTACTGAATGCTGGGATTAAAGTTGTGTGCCACCATTGCCTGGCTGCCCCAACACTTCTATGACCAAAAATCTTTCAGATTTCTGAAATCATCCCTTTAAAAAGATAATAAATGCAAAGCATGCCTTTAATTTCAGCACTCAAAGACAGAGGAAAGCAGATCTCTGTGAATTCAAGGCCAGTCTGGTCTTGTTCTAGCCAAGACTGCATAGTGAGGCATTGTCTCAAAAAAACAAAACATCCAAAAAAGGACAATACATGTAGAATGAAAACAAACAGTATTCTTTTAAAAATGTGATAACGGAGTGCTGGAGAGATGTCGCAGTGTTTAAGACCATTTGTGGTTCTTACAAAGGGCAAAGGTTTGGTTCCCAGCATTTACATGGTGGCTCACAACCATCCACAACCCCAGTTCTAGGGGGATCTGATGCCCGCTTCTGAGCTCGATGGGCACCAGGCTCCCAAGAGGAACACATACACACGCACAGCCAAAATATTCATACACATAAAAAAAAAAAAATCCAGAAAGATTTAAAGTGTGGTATTGCTAATTTAACCTGATAACCTAGTTGTATGATGAAGGGAACTGAGATCTGTACTAAATTCAGTCACTTTAAGTTTATCTCTATAAATCTGAGGGCACTGGTATTCTCGTTGGTGTGGGCAGCCTCCTTAGAGAGCTGGTATTGGAAGGCTCCCATAGGCCAGAGCCTGCTGGAACTCAGGCTCCCTACTCAGTGGCCTGACTTCATGATCACACACACCCACTCTGCCTAGCAGAAGCTAAGTGTAAACTCCACCCCGTGAAGCCTGTGTCCTCCATCATTGCTTCGGATTACATTCCATGATGCTTAATGCTTTGTTTAGGATATCCTCCTGTACTAACCGCAGGCCCTTGGAAACCATTTTCTCTCAGCTGATTGTCTTTGAACATAGCTCACTCTATCCTCAGGAGTATTAAGTGACCATCTACAGGCCCCTTTCTCTTACCTGTTGTCACCACATTCTTCAAATTCAGACTACTACTTTTTACTGATCTCTTTCCAGACAAATAAGCAAGTCCCATCTTCATCTCCATAAAATGGCATTGAAATAACCTCCACACCCCCACTTCCTGTAGTAAACAAAGCACTTCTTCTTGTGTGTTGGTGCATCCACATTTGCTCACAGTTCCTTCCTGCCGTATCTTGGGCTCTGGTTAGCACTTCCAGTAATCATTTATATTTTTAATATACCAATTGGTCTTCCCCACAACTGTTTCAGTGTACCTGGATGCTTAAAACCTATGGTTTACAAAAATACAACTGTCCCTCCAGTAAGATTTTTTTCCCTCACTGTTCAAAAGCACATTTCTTGGGATAGCTATATACTTACACCCTTGCTTTGTTTTCCCACCAGCCATTCCCTTCTCCCACAGTCACCCTCCCATGATGAGGCCACCACCATGCAAAGGGCTGGCAGCAGTGTCTGTTCTGAGATGCTTAATAAACACTTCTCCATCCTTGTCTTGCCTGCTGACAGTCTTCTTTGTCCTTAGCAGGAATCCCCCCCAACCCCCCCACACCACCATGGATGCTCACAGGCTGAGTTTCCTTTTCCTTCAGGCATCACATCTTGAAACTCCACCATGACCTTTCCTCCACTCGGTTCTCTGGTTCACATTCTCCATGAGCACACTTCCTTTGGTGGATTATATCATTAAACCTAAAATCAAGCCGGTTTCCTCTGCAGCAAAAGCTGCTGCAGTGGCCTTCACGATTGTGGGGGTCATTGTCTTGTTTTCCACATGTCACTGAGAATTTTAAATGTAGAGTTTCTCACTCAATTGTCTATATACCACCCTTTGGTGATTGTTTACACAGAATTTTAAAATCCTGCGGGGCTTTTAACCTGTACCATCCATCCCTAAACCTCACCTAACTCTCCCCTGCATTTGCCCAGTGCCTCTGTTTCTTCTTCTGTCTTCAGTGTCTGTCCTTCCTCTGGCTGCTCTGCTCAGTCTTCTCACCCAGAAGCGGAGGTTGAAGCCCTGTGTGATCTGCAGTGCTCAGCTCATGGGCTGATTCCTCTTCCAAGTCTCAGCCTCAGCTTGTCTGACTGTTTAACAGTAGCCACTTCTAGAAGCTCAAGTCAGAAGTTGATTTGTCCCCCTCCCCCTTTCTGAATTTCTCCTTCCTTCTAGACCAGAGCATCCATTAACATAAAGTATTTCTTCCCTGGCTTTTTGTGTTTCCTGTCAGACTGTAGCACTGATCTGGTACAAGTCAAGGGATCAAAAATATCTGCAGGCCTGATGAGTAGATTAGTGGACAAGACTAGCCCAGATCTCCTAAATATCATCTGAATTAAGAAAATAGCTCATACCTTTAATCCCAGCACTCAGGAGACAGAGGCTGGTGGATCTCTGAGTTCCAGGCTAGCCTGGTCTACAGAGGGAGCTCCAGGACAGCCACGGCTACACAGATAACCTTGTTTCGAACAAAACAAAACAAACAAATGAAGAAGAAGAGGGAGAGAAGGAAGAAGAAGGTGAGAAGGAGGGGAAGGAGGAGGAAAGGAAGGAAGGAAGCAAACAAGGAAGCAAGCAAATAAGATAGTAAGTGAAGCCTAGAATCTCAAGACATAAAGATCTCTGGATCTTTCGTTTTCCTCCGACTTTTTTGTTTGTTTGTTTCTTTTCTAGAAAGTCACTAATTAAAACACCTTAAAATTCTAAGCTATAAAAGAAGAAATATTTGGCACCACAGAAGCTTTTACTTATTCTTATTTACCGTGAGGGCATTTCAAAGTTTTATCTTTGTTCCATTCGTTCTTTGTACAGCTATTGAATAGCATCAGGCTTTGGGTCTAAAAGACCAGTCTAACAGTGCTTTAGAGAAACTTCTGTGCCCAAGCCCCATGGGGGGAGAAACAAATCCTAGTGCTTGAAGCACTGTGTGTGCAGGGTCCCTACTTAGTGACGACACTTCCTTTCGATCTGGCTCTGTAAACACCACACTTCGTTCTCACAATTTTTCTAACTGCCTGTTTGAAATCTTTGTTCCTCAGGCTGTAGATAACTGGGTTCAGCAGTGGAGTGATCACGGTGTAGAAGACGGAAATGACTTTGTTGAGTTCCGGTGACAGATGTGCATTTGGGCGTACATACATGGAGATCATGGTCCCATAGTAGATGGTGACCACGGCCAAGTGGGAGCCACATGTAGAAAATGTCTTCATCCTGCCGGAAGTGGAAGGGATTCTCAGAATGGAGGACACTATGAAAACGTAGGACACAAGGGTTAGGAGAAAACAGATGCATAGCACAGCTATGGACAGGACAAAGATGGTCATTTCTGTCACGTAGACGCTTGAGCAGGACAGCTGGATTAACGGAGGGAGGTCACAGAAGAAATGGTTGATGCTGTTGGGCCCACAGAAGTCCAACTTAGAAATCAGGAGGGAAGGCAGGAAGCCTGTGCCCACCCCTGTCACCCAGGAGACTGTTACCAGAACAGCGCAGTTGTCAGGGCTCATGAGAAGAGAGTAGTGGAGCGGGTGGCAGATGGCCAGGTACCGGTCATAAGCCATTGCGGCAAGGAGGAAACACTCGGTAGCACCGAAAAACACAAAGAAGTACAGCTGGGCCATGCAAGCAGAGAAGGATAGCATGTGGCCCCAGGAAGCCAGGTTGGACAGCAGCAGGGGCACTGTGGTGGACGTGTACCAGATCTCCAGGAAGGACAGATGCTGGAGGAAAGTGTACATAGGAGCGCGCAGGCGCGAATCCTCACTCACCACAGCAATGATCACCATGTTGCCTGCAATGGTGAGGAGATAGAAGCACAGGAAAATGGCAAAGAGGAGAGACTGCCACTCAAGAAGGTTCCGGAATCCTAAGAGCTGAAATTCAGTGACCTTGGATAGGTTTTGGGGATCCATTTTCTGTAAAAGCAGAACACATTTTGAAAAACAGTGCATACAAGGCATAAGACATTTGCAACGTTTGATGTTTAGGGTCCAGGGGTCAGTCCTCTAGTAGTTTGAAATTATTGTATAGTGTGTTGGGTACTTGTCTGACAAAATGCAACTTCTAGAAGGAAGGGTTTGTTCGGACTCACAGTTGGCAGGTAGTTTATCATGGTGGGGAGGGTGTGGCAGTAAGAGGGGGAGGTACAATTGTCTCCATAGTCTGGGGTAGGGGAGGGGGCTCACTGCTCAGCTTTCTCCTTTTCTTTTATCTAAGACTCCAAATCAGTGAGTGGATGGTGCTATCAGTCAGGGAGTCTTCTCAGCTCAACAGACCTAATCTAGAAACTCCCTTCCAGACATGCCCACAGGCTTGTCTGCTGGATGATCTAGAGGTCAGACTGACAATCAAATTGCATGTAGGTTTTCAGAGGGACAGATGTAATTCCAGCTTTCCTTTGCACACACAAACACATTTTGTTTAGTTGTTGTTGTTTTTATTTGAGGGACACAGGATCTCACTAGGTATCCAGTGTGTGCCTCTGTGTGTGTGTGTGTGAATATGAGTATGTATGCATGTGTATATGTGTGAGCGTGTGTGTATGTCTGTGTGTATATGTGTGAGCATGTGTGAGTGTGTGTATGTATATGTGTGTGTTTATGTGTGAGCATATGTGAGTGTGTGTATGTGTGAGCACGTGTGAGTGTATGTCTGTCTGTGTGTGTATGTGTGAGCACGTGTGAGTGTATGTATGTGTGTGTGTAGTGGTCACTTAATTTATTTCTCACTCCCACAAAGGCCCACAAATTAGCTATTACCCAAATTATAGGTAAATTAGGTAATCTTACCTATTAGATAACTCTCCACTCTGATCCTTCTTCTGTACCAACATCCAACATGACAGTCGCCTTGTACTTTTATTTAAATTCGTTGTCAAACACAGCAAAAAGTCACCACCCAGCTGCCATACCTGAGCTCTGTGCCTCTAAAGGAGTGGGATCCAGCAAAAGTGTTAAAAACTTTTAAAAATGTGTGCATTGACACATTAAAATCCATAAAGAGGAGGGGCTGGGGAGATGGCTCGGCAGCTAGGAGTGTAATGCTCATATGGAAGACTGGAATTTAGTTCCCAGCACCAAGGCACACAGTTCACACTTGACTATAACTCCAGCCAGGGTGCCTTCATTTGGCCTCTGCAGGCACCTCTACACACACAAACACACACACACACAAACACACACACACACACACACACACACACACACAGAGGGGAGAGAGAGAGAGAGAGAGAGAGAGAGAGAGAGAGAATATACACATAATTAACAATAAAATACATCATAAATAAAGCACATCTTAAAAATTCACACATATGTGCCTGGTCTGTAGAGCACCTGCCCCTTGTTTCTCCCCCCTTCACCTGCTCACCTTTGCAGTCTCCCCAGGGATATTTTGTTCAGTTATCCAATATCTAAGAGGCCCTTGTCTTTCTCTGTCCCTCAGTGAAAGCCCTGCAGTGGGCAGTCTGTGAACACTGGATCACTCCACTCTCAGATCATCCTTGCCCTCCTGAGGAAGCAGCCTGCCTGTCTCTCAGACTCTGAAAGGTCAGGCAGCACTCCCACTGTGCTCCATTGACTCAGAACTGACCTCCTCTCTGCTGCATTTCTTCTTGTTGACAGAAAAGCCGGTTTGTTTCCCCCTTTCTTTTCTTTTCTTTTCATACCTTATTTACATTTCAAATGTTTTCCTCCTTCCAGATCTCCCCTTTGGAACCTCCCCATTCCCTCCCTCCTCCC
>JADRCH010000639.1:0-45536 GCA_019843965.1 Rhynchomys soricoides | reverse complement strand
TCCCTCCTTGGCATTCCCCTATACTGGGGGATCTAACACCCTCAGGCCCAAGGGCCTCTGCTCTCCCTGATGTCTAACAAGACCCTCCTCTGTCGCATATGTGGCCAGCACCATGGGTCCCTCCATGTGTATTCTTTGGTTGGTGATCCAGTCTTTTCAAAATGGCAACACAAAAGAAGGGTCTTGAAGCTAATGTTTCCAAACATTGCTTATGTTAACTCATTTCCCCAAATGCCTTCCTGGATGGTGTGGCCTTCTCCAGCTGGGCCCCGTTCCCTTATCCACAGCAGTCAGGGCTTTTCTGTCATCTCTGCTCCTCAAGGACCCTGCCATGTCCCTCCTGACCTTCCCCAAACTGCCCTCTTCTTCTGCAATTACCATCTCGCAGCTCGCTGACCTCTCCCTCTTTCTGACCCACTGGTCACTCAGTATCCACACCCACGTGCTCCAGACCAGCCTCTACATTTGCATCTGCATAGCCATAGGTCTGGGTGCCTTCCAGTCTGCTCATCCTTCTGCTGCTTGCAACCTTTAACTATTTACTTAAGATGTGGCTCTAGGGATAGAAGCCAGAGCTCCCTTCCTCTTGACTGTAAATCCTGTCTTGGCTCTCATCTCAGGTTCTTGCATGAGGCTAACTGTGGGAGTTGTGTTGACAATTTCTGTGTTTGGAATACACGCTAGTCTCATCAACGTTAGCATCTGAGCCTCCACATAAACTGACTCTCCTCATTACCTTTGGCAGCACACATATCTCCCTAAGTGTCCATTGTCTTCCACCTCACTGAAGATATCTCACCTCCCTATGTCTTCTTATTCAGGGTAGGATTTGTGATGTTGTGTATCTCAGACTCCGTACTAGATTTTTTTTGTTATATCGATAGCTCTAGATGCAAATATTTTTAATTCCCATCTGCTCTCTGCTCTACATTGCCACCCCCTCTCTCCTGCTTCTTTGCAATGCTGTCTTTTTGTCTCATGTCCAATCCACAGTACCCAAAAAGGTAAGTGAGCTAAAAATGTAAACCACAGGCAGATCATACTGAGAGCATGATGAGGTCATGGCCACCAGTCAGCTTAGTCACCCTTGGGCATGAGCTCCTCTGCTAATTGGCCACATTGGCTCTTCATCTCTGATGTAGTTTATGTTTATTGGTTCTGTTTTCTCCTTACATGTTTGGGTCACTCATTGGAAACAGCACATTCACATGGCCCTGCGTTTTTTAAGATCTTTAAATCTTTACATCGGTTATCAGGAGTGTTCTCCCTGGTGTTGCATGTGTATGAACCAAGACCTTCAATCTACACGGAAGACAGTATTCTCAAGCAGGGGGATGTGACTGAAGAACTCTCGAGGCATGGCTATACTTACAAATTCTCTTGGTGAATCAACTATGTCATCTCTAAAAAAAAAGATTCTTTCTTACCTTAGCTTCCTCTTGCTTTCCAATATGTGTGTCACTACTGGGCTCATTAAAATGAGCAATAAAGAATAACTTAGAGTTAAGGAGGGATGGTCTACAGGCTAATGAGACTGTAGAGACATTGCACTAAAATATACTGAGGCCTCCAGAAGGTTAGTTTGGGTCCCATTCACTGAAGTCTCTCTACAGTACACGCACCAGTGCACAGCAGGCTTCATAAACAATCTGTTCATCATCTATTAAAATACAGGACTCTTGAAAGGTGACTGCTTCCAAATGGACTGTATTTACGCTGAGCTGTGTTCTGAAGCCCTGGGGCAAACAGTGCAACCTCAGCTTAATTATGGTGTAGCTCCCCTTATATAAAGTCAACACAATCAAGAATGTTACTGGTCCTTGCAGCCCTATATATAATAAAATAAGTGGCCTCTTGACTTCCCAAGTCCTCTGTTGGAATTGCTTTTCTGCTATTATGGCTTAATTTTCTGGTCAGTTGAAGCACAATGTTCTGTTCCTCCATATAAACAGAGCATGTGTCTGGGCTGGAACTGCCATGGTCATGAGGAATAACAGAATGGAGTCAGTGTAACTTTAAAATCTGACATTCAACTCCCTCCCCCCAAATAATAGTCAGCATGTGCACTGAACAGACACACACCATGTTATCTCGAGAAGGCAATCACCTCCATGCCCATGCTGCTTCCCCGTACCTGCCCCTCTGAGCAGAGCCCAGAGGCCTGAGGGCCAAGCTTCCCCTTGCCGGGATGAGTGCTGGGCTTGTATGGTGAGATCTGGGATCTGCCATCTCCTGCTGCTGTTGGATGCTGAAGGAACCAAATGTCTCCTTTCAATAGTCCTGGGTTTCCTGGAGACATGGCCCTTTGGAGACCCTGGTTCCCAAGACAGTCTTGCATAATTTCCCAATCAAGAGGGTAAACAATAAGAATCTCCTGCCAAGATCCAGCTCAGCCCAGGAGCCCTCAATGACAAAGCTCGAGGGAGAGATGACACTGTTACATTATCTTTGGAATGAACTTTTTCGAATTTTCAAATTAGGAGAGATCCCATTAATTTTGACTTAAGACTTCTGTCAACCAAAAAGGTGTTTCATTTAAGCCCAGTCATCCAATTGTAATGAACTTTCTGAAGTCAATGTAACTTCTACATTCTGTTGAGTGGCATCTCACTGTTTCATTATAATTGTAAATGAGGTTAAATATTTATACAACTACAAATGATTTAGCTTATCAGTTAAACAGCTCTGCACCAGAAACCACAAAGTCTGTGAACGCTCAGCTTATCTAGGCTAATGTAGTAGGAAGTCCTCGCCTGGAAGGTGATACTCATTGACGTTTTGGAAGAGGAATTGGAAAAGGGATGATTGTAAACTCATCTGTAACATAGCAGGACTTGAAATAAAAACCAATTGAATGAAGAACTGTATCATTGAGAAGAGCTAATTTATTAATATTTCTAGTTAAAATAAATGCTACATTTTAATTTAAAAGAATTTTATTTATTTATTTATTTTTATTTATTTATTTATTTTTGGTTTTTTGAGACAGGGTTTCTCTGTGTAGCCCTGACTGTCCTGGAACTCACTCTGTAGACCAAGTTGGCCTCGAACTCAGAAATCCACCTTCCTCTGCCTCCCAAGTTCTCAGGCTGACCCTGAACTCCCTTTCCTCCTGCCCCTACCTCCCTAGAGATGAGATGACAGGCACATGCCACCATAACCAGCTACTTCTGAAGATTTAAAACCACTCATTAATTCAACCAATGAGCATGCATTTGACAGATGACTGCCCGGGGTACTTCCAGATGTTACGTATATCAGCACCCTGTGGCAGTATAGGCTGCCTTTCTTATTGATTAGTGTGGTGGTACGGGCTGCTTTTCTAATTGATTTTTGCTTCATTAAACGAGTATTTTCAAAATAGTTTGATCCATGTGTATAGCTTTCACGAAATTCAGAGGAGGAGGTAAAATGTAGACAAATCTACATCTTTTGAAATGCCCATAGTTGTGTGCCCCAGAGTCAAGCACCTGTGTTCCACATATGATGTTGTCAGTTGGATTATAACATAAAGTCTACTTTCACAGTCAACGTTTACCCTAGGGGTCTTTTTTTTTTCTTTTTTAAAAAAGGTAAACCCTAACATGCTGAAATCTTGTAATTGTTTACTGCCATGGCATTGTGGGTATTATTATGACTGGTCTAGACGCAGTTACGGTGCATGTAGTTGTTCACACTGGGGGAGGAGCTTCTCTCGTCTGATGCCATCCAGGCCTAAGATCTGCATCTTGGCAGAGGGGAATGGAAAGAAGCCTGTGAAGCCGGCCATGTACTCCTTTTTCCTGTCATCTGCAGAAACAAACAAATGGAGCTTCTGTTCGGATTAACAGCATCCGGAGAAGCAGAGACAGGAGGGTCCTGGGGTTTACAAAGTCACAGTCCTTTCCTGAGCCAGAGCCAGACAAAGAGACCTAGAACGTGGCAGTGTGTAGTTAGACCGCTCAGACATCAGGCCTCCTAGGCAGAGGTGTGACAGGGAGAGAGGCTGTCAAGACGCTGATGGTCAGGTTGTCACAGGGCTTCTCTTTTCTGGGGCAAGAAGGAGAGATTAGATGGCCACCTCTTAGAAGGAAGTGGATGGCTTTGAGTGGGGGTGGGGAGCCATGAAGTCTGGTGAGATGACTCAGCAGAGACTTACTAACGACCTGAATTCAATCCCTGTGTCCAATGGTATTGAAGGAAAGAACTAACTCCCACAAGGTGTCCACCTGGCCACCACAGCACATGCATGTGCACAGACACACACACACACACACACACACACACACACACACACACACACAGAGGGAGGGGAGTGTAGGGGGGAGGGAGGGAAAGAGGGAGGGCTAATTCACAACTATAAAATCAAACACCATAAGCTGTCAGTCACACAATCAAGTCATCCTGGTCCCCACATCTTAAGGTCATGTGAAAGAAAGATGTACATTAAAAAGAGTGGTCACAACAAGTCCTCACGCCATTATTAGTAACTTAATATCAAACCTTGATCTAACAATGCATAATTACTGTCCTACTGCCCTGAGGTTCCTCTAATCTGTTTTACCATCCCAGATCCAAAGCAACAGTACCAATGGGCATGGCCTTGGAAACCATGAGCCAAAATAAACATTTCCTTATCAAGTTAATAATCTCAGGCATTTTAGTCACACTACAGAAAAGCTAACTTGCTCATAGACATGCTGACTCCTTATGGTACCATAGTTCCATCCCGAATACAAAGGTCATATCTGTAAATGTGACTTTTCCTCCCCTCTCTAAGTGCACGAAGTGGGAGAGTCCTGTCTGATTTAGTCAGGAAACACTGAAAGTGAAGCCTTTGCTGTGGCTCAGAGTGTCCAGCACTAAGCTGGGGACACAGCGTCTCTCCTGCTGCTGTATTTCACTTCTCAAGTCTGTGCTCTGGAAGCTTCTAGATCATTAGTTTATGGTAAAGGGAGAATGGTCTGAGGCTTTAGAACTACATTAAAATGAAAGGAAGAAGAGCTGTTTCATCTGATGCAGAAAAAGAGAGATAAATAGATTGCTTAGAAAGAGGTATGGCAGCCTGGTGGTGGTGGCAGCGGCAACGGAGGTGGCACACGTTTTTAATCCCAGCACTAGGGAGGCAGAGGCAGGCACATTTCTGTGAGTTTGAGGCTAGCCTGGTCTACAAAGTGAGTTCCAGGACAGGACAGCCAGGGCTGTTACACAGAGAAACCCTGTCTCGCTTCCAGCACGCCCCTCAAAAAAAGGAAAGAGGAATTGAATTAAATGGATTTACAAGAGCAATTAATTTGCTAATTTACTGCACATTAAATACAATTTTGACACTCTAAATACATATCCCAGACTGACTTGGAACTTTCTATGTAGACCAGGCTGGCCTCAAACCCACAGAGGTCTGCCTGCATCTGACTCCCAATTGTTGGGATTAAAGCTGCATGTTACCACAGCTGGCTATACACACATTCATAAACGTCATTAGCAGCTGGAGACTTTAAATACATACATTTAGGTTTAAAGGGAAGGAGGTCCTAAGGCTCAGGCTTTTGGTTGTTCAGAAGACTGGTGTACTTAGGCACCATACAAGGAATAATGATTTGACATGCAGGAGATATAGCCATGAGTTTTCTAGAATGTAATTCTGTGATCTCATAGACAAAAGCTATCTATTTATGTATTTATTTATTTACTTATTTGTACTAATTGGAAGTACACTGTTGACCAAATCTCAGTACAGCTTTGCCAGTGTGAGGAGAGAGGAGGAGGTTTTTTCTAAAAGTCAAATTCTTCCCTGAAAGCCCACCCGCCTCAGAACCCATACCAACCAACATTGCTCTTATTCTGACTTGGCCTGGGAAACCTTGATTGCAGAAGGTCAAGAAATCTTGATTGCAGAAGAATTATCTTCAGGCATCACTTCCTTGTTTTGCTGATAAGGAATGTGGTGAGGGCTGAATCTGCATCGTGGGTGTGTATCTGTAGTGTGGCCTGCTGGTGTGAGCACCGCCTGGCAGCATCTTCTGTGGACAGCAACAGAAACACGGGAATCTTTTTAGTGTTTCTTAGTATTCCTGGGGAGGATTTGCATGCCAGTTTTGCTATTGATTTAGAACCATTCTCTGAGATCAAGCAAATGAATCAAACCACTGATTAAATTAAAACAAAGAGCCATCGAAGAAAAATGCCCAGTGTGGGGGTCAACAGTTATCCCCTTCCAGACAGCCATGTCTTGAAATCAGCAGTGATTTGTTATTGTCTTCATGAGGCACTTGGTGCCTAATTAGAAAGTCTCACTTTTGAATATCCCATGTTGAATTCACAATAGAGGAGAGAGAACTTCAGAACAATTAGACTGCAGACAATTGAATGTATTCCCCAAAGGTTAGTGCTTCCTCTTCTTCTCCCTGGTGGATTATCTGACTTTGGAGTCAGATCTGGAGGAGCAGCCACCAGTATAGTTTAGAATCTGAATAATAAAAAATTAATAATAATAATTATAAAGGAAAGGAAAGAACATGACTGCTCCTAGGTACAGTGGAGACAAAAGTTTACTGTAGATAAAAGGAGACCTAATCAGAGGCAGGGGCATCTGGGAGAGTCCAGAATAAATCTGACCAGGCTGAGCTGGGCCATGTGGGGAAACAGAGAGGGGAATGGAGAAAGAAAAGAGGGAACCCAGGCACAGCAGCCAGGAGGCCAAAGGTACAAAAGGATGGTAACCAAAATATAGGGAAGGGGGCCCAGCCCAGCATTGGAGCTGGAGACTTTAGGGTAGAAGGCAGGCTATGCCAACCCTACCCTGTAACAAGTAGGGACAGAGGATACTGGGAGAACCTGGAGGCCAGCTCCCCTCTGATATGTTAAATAAGCACCTCAGCTGTTTGTACCCGGAATCCACATCTCCATCCACAGTAGATATGAGCAAGCCTCCTAACAGAGCAAGCCTCCTAACAGACCCAGTTTAGGTCGGAGGACAGAGGCAGACAGGCTTGTATAACTCACCAGAGGCCCTGAAGGGGATCTGCAGAGCATTGGGTGTGAACACAGGTCTATCTCAGCTTCAAAGCCAAGAGCTCTGAGGAAAATTCTGGGATTTGCAGGTGCTGCGATAGTGGTCTCAAACATTCTCACCAACAAAAGTGAATGTTACCTGAAGATACCAGGTTTCTGGCCCAGCTATGGAGTCCAGAGCTAATAAAAACTACTCACCAAGGGACCAGACACCATCCCCAAATCAGAGTGATGAATTGGGGTAGAGAGCTACCTCCACACAGAGCTGGGGAAGATTTGGGGTACAGCTCCTTGGTATGGTACTTTCTATCATCATATTGATTGGAGGAGATCTGCTTTTCTGACAAATTTTCAAAAAAAAATTCAAGCAATTTTACTTCTACAAGAAAAAAGTTACATTATATATACTCTACAATCTGTTGTGGGGCTGAATTTTGTCTTGTTTCTCTGAGAATGCCGAGTCTTGCTAGAGCAATCACTTTCAAACCTCCTCCAAGGTTTCTCTCAATTTCACTTTCACTCCTACACAGGAGGGAAGTTGTGCTGTATGGAAGGACTTTCTTTCCTGGCTTCTGTAAAGCAGAAAGGTTTTATAGAGCCTTGTAGAGCCTTTTAAAGAGCTCATTATTTGGACTAGTTGCTGGAGGGAGTGCTGAGGGCCTGGGCTAAGTGAAATAATTCAGCTACAAAATGACAACTATCCTCTGAGACTCCTTATGCAAAGTAAGCCAGCGTCATCATAAGCATAGGAAGAATGGGGTACAGAGAAGCTTACTGTCTTGTGGGCACAGAGCTTCCACTGGCTAAGGGGGAAAGAGTTTTAGAGAAAACCAATACATTATCAATACCTTCAATGCCTCTGAATTGTACACTTTAAAGTTTTAAACTGTACACATTTTAAATTTCAAATATTAAAATGTTAAGCACATTTGATGTTCTAAATTTTGTAATGTACATCTATCACGATTTTTTTTTAAATTTAAGAAAACAATATGGGGTACAGTTGCTTCAGTGAAAACTGAGGTCTTTTCTAAAAATAAAACAGGAAGGAAGGAACTTGCTGAGTTTGGCGGTGGTGGGGAGGGGAAGAGCGAGAAGAAGGCAGAAGAGAGAGAGGGAGGGAAAGAGAAAGAGAGAGAGAGAGAGAGAGAGAGAGAGAGAGAGAGAGAGAGAGAGAGAGAGAGAGAGAGAGAGAGAACGAGCATGAGCATACAACCTGCTCAGGAACACACCCAAAACTAGAGAACTGGACAGAGCCCCAGGCTGTTGAGCTCTGGGCTTTGGCTCCCCCTAGAGACACAACGGTGGAACTAAGACGCATTGGACACTCATTGGAAAGAACACACTGATGTTCTGAAGCAGCGGAACCCAGACCAAGGCCCCAAAGAAACAAAAGTATTTGGGGTACAGGTGTCAGTGAACTAATACAAGGTCAGAGAAGACAGGGAAGAGGTGGAGAGGAGGGGGGGAGGAGAGGCAACTTAGGAAAAGATGTAAACCAAGCAGCCTGTCCATGAGCAAGCTTGTGGAGCTGGCGGTGGGTGGGTGGGGTATCCGGGCAAAGCTGGACTGTCTGGGAGCAAGCACAGCACCAGAGAGAAACGATCCTGAGAAAGTATAAATCTCAATTAGACACTCCTCTCCCAAGAAGTAGTGAGCACTCTTACAAGTTGTCCTCTGACCTCCAAATGATAAGTGTGCCATGCTACACACGCACACGCACACACACACATATACACGCACGCACGCGCAAGCGCACGCGCACACGTGCACACGCGCACACGGGCACATATGCACACGCACATGAACACACACACACTATATATACATATATATATATATGTATATATATATGTATATATGTATATATATATATATATCACTTGCATTTTGTTTTGAAAAAAGTAATGCTACTGAAAAACTATCAGTGAGCTCACCCATCCCGATGTCCCCTGCCCCAAAAGCATGCCATCCCTCACATTTCTCCTTAGCCTCCTAGGTAGAGAAGTTTGGCTTCAGATGAGCTCCAGGGCAGAGAGCTGCAGGTCCAGACATTTGCCTGATACATTTTTCTGTCTCCAGATTGATCAGATACATGCTACAGCATCTGTCTGAGTGATGGAGACACAGAGCAAGAATGTTTCTGTACCCAGTGGAAAAGTACAGATGGTCGCCCTGGGACTCTCCGTGAAGGCTTTCAGTGATAACCTGTGTTGATTCTGATTCATCCTTCTGTTTGTGTTCCAATTTCTTTTATCTTTCTTCAATTGCATACAGTTGCTGTGGCAAACCTCTACTAAGTGTGTGGTACCTATTTAATACTCCAAGGAACCCGAGATAGCCTGACCTTGACACCATCCTCCTTGTATAAATGCAGCAGGGGACACAGCCATGGTCTACCCCAAGCACTCAGCAAGGTCTCAGTCTGTAGCTAGGCTTTACTTTGTTCCCTCTCAGCCTTCTGCCCCACTTTCTTCTCTGATGTCACATCTTTAATGTTCTCTGCATTTGGTTCTGAAGACTCTGTTTCAATTATCCACTTAACCCTGAGACAGATGGCCTCAAGAACACTTTGACCCTGCACCCCATCAAAGCTCTAAGCTCAAGATTTGTCTCTTAGTAAAGCTCTGCACCCTTTGGAGGAGCTTGCCAGGTCCTGAGTCTCTAGGCTGGCCACTCCTTACAAGCTTATCTGCTATTGTTTGTCAGGGCCAGCCTTCCTGCAGGCTTCTTAGTCATCTGGATGTAGCCAGCCCCTCTGCCCAGGACTCTTTGGGGCCATACAGCCTGGAACAGGTGCTTCCTCTTTGCCAGCTTGTCCTCACTCTCCTGTTAGGTCAGAGGCCTTTGTGGTCCAACCTCTGTGGCTGTGTGCTTGAGTCCTGTGCTTGATCCTACAGGACTAGTAAGGAGCGTTTCTCCTGGTTAGTACTTGTCATTATGTTTGCTTGATTCTGAGATGGTGTTCACCAGCTGAGCACAAGGCTCCTGGAGGGATGAGGTCCAACCTCCAGGCTTTTCCTTGCACCTTAGTATCCAAAACTGCCTCTGAGACTCAAGACTCCCAAAAAACACATGTATGCTGGTGACAGATGGATGAATGTGCCAGAAGGGTGCCATTCACCAAACAAACTGACCCTCAGTAGAGTCACAAAGTATCAGGTGATAGACATTAACACGTCACCATGCTTACCCTGGTCCTGTCTCCTCATGGGACCAAGTCACACCATACCCTCTATGAAATCACCTTGCTCCCATGGAATCATCTCATCAGCCTTCCTCCTTCAACAAGTGCAAGTTTCTTTTTTCTTTTTTTCTATTTTTTTTTTTTTTTCGAGACAGGGTTTCTCTGTATAACCCTGGCTGTCCTGGAACTCACTCTGTAGACCAGGCTGGCCTCGAACTCAGAAATCCGCCTGCCTCTGCCTCCCGAGTGCTGGGATTAAAGGTGTGCGCCACCACTGCCCCGCTTAACAAGTGCAATTTTCATGGGATGGGCTGGAAATTGTTCCTTTCAGAGGCTGGAGAGGTGACTCAGTGGTCTTGCTGCTTTTCCAGAGGACCTAGGTTCCGATGCTGACACCCATGGCAGGTGGCTCACAAGCTCCTGTAGCTCCAGGGGATCCTGTGTCCTCTCTGGCCTCCTCGGGCAGGAGAGCACCTATTATACTGTTCTCATCCATGCCAGGCTGACCACCTGCCATTACCACACGTCTTCCCTCACATCTGTCCTTCAAGTGGCAGTTTATTTCTGAAAGTAGAAAACCTTAAGTATGGAGAAAGAAAGATTGAGAAAAAAAAATGAGTATTTTTTCGCAAGTTTCTTTTTTAGTGACTACAGCAGGAGAAGTCCATAATACCATTCAGTAAGTGTGGGGAGAAGAGGACAGGTGTGCCCCACATTGGCTGATGTGTCATGAGAGACTCCTAAGAGGCAGGCTTATTTCTGATTTTGCCATATTAGTAGGGTGACCACCCCAAAGCCAACTTCATGTATAACATGCGCAGGGAGACTAAAGAGCTAACCCTAAGTCCGCATGCTTCAGGAAATTCCGTGAACTTTTGTTTATCTTACATCTGAGTTTATTTGTGTGTGGGTTGGATGTGGTGTGTGTGTGTGTGTGTGTGTGTGTGGCCACACCAACATGGAGTCCAGAAGACAACTTTTGCCAGTCAGTTTTCTTCTTCCAACCATGTGAGTCTGGAGACTCAAATTCAGGTCAGGTTTAATGGCAAGCATCTTTGCCTACTAAGCCATCTTATGGGCTTTAAATTTAAAAAAAAAAAATGTGTGTGTGTGTGTGTGTGTGTGTGTGTGTGTGTGCGAACGCGCGATAATCTGATCTTTCCAGTTATTTGGGAGGCTGAGCCAGGAACAAGGTGTTCAAAGTCAGTCTAGGTGACAGGGTGAGTTCAGAGACAGCCTGGACTACAGGTGAATTCAAGGCCAGCCTGGGCAAATTTGGTAGATCTTTCTCATAATAAGAGGTAAGAAGAGACTGGGGGTGTTCGTCTGTGGTAGAACTTGCTTGGCTTGTGTGAAGCCCTGGGTCCATCCTTACTACAAATGTTGCAAGCTTCAGTAGCCTCGAACTGTGAGTTAGGGTGGCATAAGTGCTGCATTATATTAGACTCAAAATAAAGCTAGGGAAGGAAGGAATGGAAAAAAAATGGAAGAGAGCTGCTGAGTTTCTGAGGAGGTGACAGTCATTGGACTTGTTGCTGTCACCAGGAGTGGCTCTTTTTGGTTGCTGGATCCAGGCCATCAGAGACGATAACACCCTCAGGGCCTGCTCCCCTCCTTTTGGGTTTCCTCCCTTCTATGCAGACCTCTAGGGCAATAGGAGCTGCTGCCACAAGCTAGGGCCATGGCCATGGCACCCGGGGAGCGGCTGCAGGAGGAGGCGCGGTGCTCCGTGTGCCTGGACTTCCTGCAGGAGCCCATCAGCGTGGACTGCGGCCACAGCTTCTGTCTGCGGTGCATCTCGGAGTTCTGCGAGAAGTCAGACAGCGCTCAGGGGGTCTATGCCTGTCCCCAGTGCAGGAGTCCCTTCAGGCCCTCCAGCTTCAGACCCAACCGGCAGCTGGCCAGCCTGGTGGACAGCGTGCGGCAGCTGGGGCTGGGTACCGGACACGCGGGGTCGAGTCAGTGTGCAAGGCACGGTGAGGACCTGAGCCGCTTCTGTGAAGAGGACCAGGCGCTGCTGTGCTGGGTCTGTGATACCAGCCATGAGCACCGGAGCCACCGCACGGAGCCGCTGCAGGAGGCAGCTAACCGCTACCAGGTGAGCTCAGCTCAGGTTCCCTGTGGAAGCTGGGAAGACACTGGGGCAGATGATCTTAGAAGGTAAAGGGACATGTTCCAGACAGAGCCAAGCTATGCTACTCATAAGTAGTAACTAAATAAGTCCCAAGCTCCTTCCTTCCCTAGTCTCCTCCAGATTCTTACCAGCTCACACCGAAGCTGGGGTGGCTTTCACTCCGGGTTGGGTATATGCTAAGTCCAGCCTCCTCAAGCATGTGCCTCTCCCCCTGCTGAGCACAGACTCCACTCTCTAAGGAGGGGTTTCCTACTGCTTCTTGCCTCTGTGTGTGTGTTATCTGGGCAACAGCAGAAGGCTGCTTGCTCACTCATACGTTTTAAGAACATTTATATTTCTAACTTCCTGAACAACTAGCACACGGGGCACGAGCGTGGGTTTCCTTCCTTGACCAGCTTGACCACTGCGTTGCACGGAGTACTAACTTTCTTAAGATGTTTGCTGGGTTGATTTTCTCTAAAATTAAAAATTAGGGTGTTTTCCTCGACTCGTTGGAAATCTCTCTCTTGATTTTACTGCTTGCTTTCCTCAACTTGGTAAAAATTTAGGCACGAGTTATTTTCTAGTCAGATTTAAAAACTATAATCCCATCTGCTTAAGTACTGAAAATGTCACACAGGACTTGGCTAGTGATACATTACTGATACTGTTTTCTACAAATATTCTGTACGGTTTGTTTTTTTTCTCAATTAAATGCCAAATCAACATCATCTAGACCTCTCAGCCAATCAGCTGCAGCTGCCTAAGGCCCTGTGCACAGCCAGTCTTATCCTAACCACGCAGATCCAGCAGAATCTGCCCTGTCACTGTTGTCCCTAGGCCTGCTGTGCTGTTTCTCACTTCCTTGGTGTGACTCAGAGTTTCTCTGGGCTGGTGGAGCCCTACTCTATCTGCTGAGCTAAATGTTCCAACAGCAAAGCAAATCCCACCCAGTCTGGTCAGGCACTAGCCTCCCGTGAGTGAGTTCCACGGCCATTTTATATGCACACTCCACACAGCCCTATAGTGTCCCCCTTTCAAGTGTGAACCACGTGTATGCAGGGTTTATTGAGTAGCTTTTATGGTGGGGTTCGTATATTTTTCTTTCCAAATCATATTTGTGCATGTGTTCTTGGATTCATGTATTCACATGTGCCTCCTGCTGTGTCCTGGTGCTGAAAGGGGACAGAGCTTCTGCTGCATCCTCTCCACTCCTTGGGAAGGAGCACTCACTGCCAGCTTGACAATATGAGATTGATCCCCAAACCCACATGATGGAAGGATAACTGGCTCCTGCAAATTGTATCTATCCTCCATATGTGTCTCTGGCACTCTTGAGGGCACACACACACACACACACACACACTAAATGTTTTAAAGCCATTATATTAAGTGATAAATAATCATTCAGTCTGTCAATAGCAAAGAACATTTCCTCTGCTGCAACACAGTTTTTATATATTCATGTAAAAAAAATTTTCAAAATTGGCAATATGTTTTATAAACTACAGTTTGTTATTCTAATTGTATTTCTGACCACTAAATACACTATAACTCCTTATTTGTATTCTATTGTTACATTTCCTTTTTACCTCACAACATTCTGATTATTATTGGAAACAGTGACATAATGACAAATTTTTAGGCACATCTTGGTGTCGGACACGGTATGAGGTAGGTATCCGCTGAATTTTGTGAGTGCAGAGGTCAGTTGGTGACTCTTTGGCTGATCTTTGTACTTCAAGTGAACTCTAAGACCTGAGAGAGGGCATCTACAAGGGTCTTGTCTTCCCAAACAGAGGATGCTCCGAGCGGCTTTGGAACTTGTGAAGAAGGAAATGGAGGAGGCTCTGACCCAGGAGGCCAGCGTGGGAAAGAAGGCCGTTATCTGGAAGGTGAGACAGAACTGTGGCTCCGGGGAACTTGCAGGCCAGGGTTGCGACCCGTTCTTCCGTCACACTCAACTCTCACCCGCTTGTGTCTGACTCATTGTGTCCTCCAGAACAGCCTCATAGTGCCTTCCTGGGCAACCCATCCCTTTAAAAATCCTCTTTATATGGCCTGACATAAGTAGTAAGTAGTTTTGTTATCTGTATCTTATGGTCAGACTCACTACTAGAACCCAATCACCTCAGCCCACAATTCCTTAGCAGGTCTGTAAGATGAATGAAAAAACTCAATGCTACGCAGTAATGTATAACTGAATGCAGAGACCATCAACCATCCTGTACACAGAAGGACAACCAGCTGTCTGCAGTCATCCACCCATGCATTCCTCTTCTGCACCTTACCAGCCCTCTTTATTTCTTAGGCATCTTGTTTGCATACTGGCAGATAGGGAGCCTCTTAACCAGATTTCGGGATGAGTCACATCTTGGAGCACACTGCCGCCACCTACTGGGCAGAGCCAGGAATGGTGCTGAACACTGGCAAGAGGGTGTCCCACCCTTTGACATTGAGACATAAAGAACACTGTCTTCTACAAATGTGTTGGGTGGCACTCACAGCTGCCCTCAAACACTTGCAGCTGGCCCATGGGCTGTGGGATGTACACACGCACTGTAGTGTTCAAGATTCTACCCACACCTGAGACAGAGAGCTACCTGATCAGACTCTCAACTGTGCAACTTAGAAATCACGGGCATTTTATATATGCAATGTGTTGTGTGACATCCAAGACATATTCCAAGATACATTATTATTTTCCTCCTTCTACAAATAACCTTTTCTGTATTTTTCTGAATTTCCCCTTCTTGTTTTTGTTGAAAGATCTTTATCTACAGATAGGTCCCCCACCCCATAGGAACTGGTTTGGTTTGTTTGTTTGTTTGTTTTCCCCTACATTTCTCTTCTGGGATAAGTCTTATTCCATTCCAACCACAGTGTCCAATGTGAGTGAAGTTAAACATTGGTTCTCAAATTAGTGATGTCCAGGCTTATAATCCAAGTCACTTGCTCCCGATCTTGGCCTGCCCGTGGACCTAGGCTCAGGTCAGGATCGGGAGCAAGACCTGGGTCCTCACATCTAGACCTTCTAGTGTATGTTAACATAGATGTGATGCTAAGATTCCTGTTTGAAGACAAGGGCTCTTGCATGGTTTACAGTCAGTAACATGACCACAGGAGACACAGGCCACAAGAGAAGTTTGACAAATACCATTCGTATCTTCCTGTCTTAGCATTTGTAACTTTCACACGAAGATGGAGAAGTGAGAATAGATGGACTGTGGGACGCTCTCCTCGACATCCGCCCTCGGGCCCCCAGACTCACTATAATCCTACGACTGTGCCTTTAGTCTGGCTCAACAGTAGCCATGTAGCTTCCCACAGTGCAGAGTGTTATGCATATGTAAAAGGAGCCTCGACTTTTGGAAACAAGGGCATGAAATTTCAATTTATTTGATTTTAGAAGGTGGTGAAAGGAGAAAGGCATTGTCTAAGGCGCTGTAAATACAGCTGGTTCTAAGGAGAAAATGGCATCCCGTCCTTCAGTGAAACCAGGAAATTATAAACATTAGATGCTCTGAGGGATAATTGCCTCTTACACTCAGTTTACAACTGGTTTCCTAAATACTGATTTCACGAGAGTCAAATTGAGATACAGTAACCCATAGCAAAACTTATTCCTTGGATCGCTACAGGAATTATAGATGTGAGATCTTTAGGTGAAGACCAAGACAACAATGTGAAGCTAAGGTACAAGCCAGTGCCCGAGGGACACTTAGCTCTTCCTTGACTCTGCAGAAAACTCTATCCTTCATTACCAGGTAGTAAAGAGCGTTCAGGGATGGAGAGGCAGCTCAGTGGGTAAAGAGCTTGTCCTGCAACCATGAGGACTTGAATTCAGATCTCCAGCATTCACATCAAAAGCTTGGTGTGACAGTGCATGTCTGAAACCTTGGTTCTGGGGATGGTGGCGCAAAGGCAGGTAGATTTCTGGGGATTGGTTGCCAGCCTAGCTTAAGGAGTGAGTACCAGGTTTGAGGAGAAACCCTGTCATTAGGTAGAGAGCAATAGAGGGTGGCACCTAAAGTAAATCTCTCACTGTCCTCTATATATGCACTCACAGGTGAACACACACACACACACACACACACACACACACACACACACACACCCAACAGGAACATTAAAAAGAACATCTGTTCTCAATGGCAAACTTTTTCGTTACAAATCCAGGTCTCTTTAATCTTTCCATTGTTTCTAGTAGATATAATGGCTAGTCCTAGGAGGATAAACAGTAACTAGAATTGTGCGGTGACCCTATGCTGGACACTGTACACAGATGGACAGATGGCCACTGACTTCCACTTGCTACATTTCTCTCCTATTTTGCATACGATACAACGTCTTGTATCTAGAAATGCTTCAAATCTATGTCAAATTGGGATCCTGGGTCCAGCATCCTTTTTCAAACTATGATTTGCCAGACTCCCCTCATACAAATGGTCTCTGGTTTCTGCATGCTATTAGAATGCAGCCAATAGTCAGTTCATGGGAGGAAGAGCAGAGAGGGCTCCGGGCATGTCTCCCCAGCTCCACTGCTCCGCATGTGAGAGCAAGAGACCCCAGCTGTACCTCACATCATCTCCATCACCCTGCCTGCTCTGTCCCCACAGGAGAAAGTAGAGACGCAGAGACAACGTTTCAGGCTGGAATTTGAGAAACACAGGGGCTTTCTAGCCCAGGAAGAGCAGCTGCAGCTGAGGAGGTTGGAAGAGGAGGAGCGAGCAACCCTGCAGAGACTGCGTGACAGTAGGAACAGGCTGGCCCAACAGAACAAGGCACTGAAGGAACTGACTGAAGAGCTGGAGGAGAGGAGCCAGCGGCCAGCCCTGGGGCTGCTGGAGGTGAGCCAAGCTTCAGGGTGGAGGAAGGGGTCAAGCTAAGGGATAGAGGTGGGAGCTTGTCACTGGGATGCCAACACCTAGACTCTTAGTAAAAGTGTGTAGAAACTGGTGCAGAAGGCATTCAAATCATAGGGGAGCCTAGAGAGCCAGATAGGTCACACTAATACAAAAACTTAAATGACACACATTAAACAAATGAATGTTTACAAGAAGTTTTATGTTGACTATCTTTAGATTACCTGTGACTCATATACATATGCATATCTTTTAAAAGAGAAAATGCTGCCGGATATTAATGGCTTCTTTTACTGATGTAGACCAAATGATCAGCTTTGGTGTGATAGTTCAAAGACATTTAGTATTCTCTTACAAAGGCATTAAGGGTAACGTGTGTGTGTGTGTGTGTGTGTGTGTGCGCGTGTGTGTGTGTGTGTGTGTGCTTACCTCAAACAAATCCTTCAAATGTTCGATGCCCCTCCCCAATTTCATCTTCATGGGTAGAAACTATAACTCCATCAAAACACCCAATTGGCAGAATCAAGGAAGTAGCTTCGGTTATGGATTTAGAGGGAGTGGACAAAAACTGCATGCAGCAAGAGTCTGTTCTGACTGTGGCTGATCGATTGTGTAAAGTCTTTTTTTTTTTTTTTTAACTGTAAATAGCATTTACAGTGAAGTTTATTGTCTCTTGAGGTTTCATCTTTTTTAAAGTTAGCAACTTTCAGATATTTCTAATGACGTCTTTACTGTGTGTCCGGCCGGACTTCAGAAAGAAGTCAGAGATCCGACTCATCCCAGCTTGTGTTTCATTTCCAGGGAGCAAGAGGAGTCTTGACACGGTAAGTTTCATTTCTGAATTGAAATGTGTGAGGTGGCTGGTGCAGGAGAGGGAGGCCCCTGGAGACCACACTGTCTCCTGCGGCCTCTGCATATTTCCAGAAGTGAAGCTATCACAAGGCTGGAACCAGAGGCTGTCTCTATGGAGCTGAGGACTGTGTGCCGAATCCCTGGGATGAGGGAGATGCTGAGGAAGTTCCAAGGTAGGCAACCAGGCCCACTGCGAGCTCCACTTGGAGACAAGAATAGGTCATAGGAAATTAGTCTGGGCCAGAACTGGAGAAAGATAAACTCTCAATTCCTCGCCATGTTGCCGGTCTCACAAAGTGTTTTTTAAAAGATAAACTAAGACCAGGATGTGCACATGCGCAGACTCAGCTGTAAGATTCGCCTCTTCCTCTCTGGCTCTGAGGCTTCTGTCCTATTGTTACCCGCAGCAGGGTTGCCCTTGTAGACAGAGCCTTGATGTCTAGGCCAGGCTGCGACTGTGGACATCAGACAGAGCCCTAAATCCTAGAGGCAGAAGTCAGCAAAGGCTTACCTGAGAGCATGCTGGCAGAGTAGGCTGTGGGACCCAGAGCTTGGCCTCTGCCTTGGTGCATCATCAATGAAACGGGCAAATAAAACTAAAATACTCCCCCCACTCCCCATTCTCTCAATGACTCCAGCGCCTTTGATCACCAAACTGTGGTAGAGTCTTTCCTGTCACAGCGGATCGATGCCCCAGTGGGTTCTCTAGATAGGAATCTAACTCAGTTCACTTTCTGACAAGATCAGCTCAGAGATAGAATCAGACTGACAGACCACCCTACAGGAATGACACCCTTCCCCATGCCAGCAGCAAGCAGGCTGTGGTCTGTGTTGGGGGAAAGGGGAGAGCTCCATTTAATTTTTATTTTTTTGGTAAGCATGCAAAATAATGAACATTTTCTTTAATTTTTTTCTTTATTTTTATTTTATACATGAGTTTATTTTGACTCACTATGTGTGTATAGTTCCATCTACGGCCAGAAGAGGGCTCTTCTGAAACTGGAGTTACAGATGGTTATAAGCCACTATGTGGGTGTTGGGAACCAAACCCCAGAGCCACCTTCCCATGGCCAGTAATGGATTCTTCATGACATTTTCATGTACATGTGACATTGTACTTTGCTCATTCTCAACCCTACCACCCCCTGTGGCTCCTCACCTCCTGTTTGTCTTTGTCTCTTATTCTAATACCCCCTTTTGCTTTCATATCTTAAATCTTCGTGTAGGATATTTCCCACTACCAGCTTCGGACTCAGGGTCTTCAGCTCAGGTCTTATTTATATTGAGTTGATTTATGTGTCAGGTGAAAGGAAAAGATGTAGCTGCATTCTTCTGCATGTGGAGATCCAGCTTCCCCAGCACCATTTGCTGAAGAGACTATGCTCCCTAGTGCTGGACTCTGGCCTTTTTGCTGAGACACATTTGGTTGTAGCTGTGTGAGTTTACAGCTGGTTCCTCTCTTGTATTCCACTGTCCCACGTGTCTGGTTTTGAATTAACACCATGCCGACTGTGTCACGATGGCTCTGTGGTACAATTTGAGATCAGGTATTGTGATGCCTTCAGCTTTGCTCTTTCTGTTAGGGATTGCTTTCATGTGAATTTTAGGGTTGTTTTTCCTATTTCTAAGATTTCCACTGGGATTTTGATTGGGAGCACTGTAATTTGCAGACTGTTTTAAGTAACCTTACCATTTTCATAATGATTTTGCTAGTCTGTGGGCAGGGTAGGCTTTTCACCGTCTACTGGCGCCTTTAGTTTCTTCTCTCCATGCTTCAGAGTTTTCTTTGTAGAAGCTCTCCCACTCCTTGGATAGGTTCATTCCCAGAATTTTGGGGAGGACTTTTATTGTTATCTTTTGGTCTTATTTTGGCTTTTTAGAAGCTAGCATGAATAGTATTTTTCTTCCTCATCCAAATCAGTCTGTAGACAGAAAAGATACTGATGTTTGTATGTGAGTTGTGTATCTCACTGCTTTACTGAAAGCATTGATCAGATCTAAAGTTTCCCAGTAAAGTCCTTTTAAGTATATAATTGTACCACGTGTAAGTAGGAATAATTTATTTTTTCATCAAAATTTGTTCTCTAACCTTTTTATCTTGCCTTATTGCTCCAGCTAAGACTTCAAGTATTACACAGACAGGACTGTGTGTATTCTTGTCTCAGCTTTAACTTAAAAAAAAAAAAAAAAAGCTATGCCTATCTTATAACCTTTATTATACTGAGATATATCTCTTCTGTTCCCAGTTTCCTCATGTCTTTTTTTTTTTTTTTTCAGGAGGGGATTTTTAGCATCCTTAAAGGTCTTTCCTGTATTCATTGAGATGATGATGCAATTTCTGTCCTTATGTCTATTTATGTGCTGTTGTCATAGTTAGAGTTACTGTCGCTGTGATGAAACATCACAACCAAGAAAGCTGGGGGAAAGGAGGGTTTATTTAGCTTATGCTTCCACATCACAGTTCACCAACAAAGGAAGGCAAGACAGGAACTTAAGGAGGGCAGGAACTTGGAGTCAGGAGCTGATGCACAGGCCATAGAGGAGTGTTGCTTACTGGCATGCTTCACATGGCTTGCTCAGCCTGCTTTCTTATAGGACCCACGACTGCCAGCTCAGGGGTAACCCCATCCACAATGGACTGGGCTCTCCCCCATCAATCACTAATTAAGGTAATGCCTGGGCTGGAAAGATGGCTCAGTCACTAAAGGCTCAGCTCACAACTAAAAATATAAGAAAATGCATAGACTTTACAGCTGGACCTTATGGAGGCATTTTCTCAGTCGAGATTCCCTTCTCTCAGATAGCTCCAGCTGAGTCAAGTTGACATAAGACTAGCCAGCACAGCTGGGTTGCAGATGTTGATTTGTGTTTATTTGAACCGTCACTTCATAGCTAGAATGAAACCAACTTAACGATGGAATATTCTTCATGTGTTCTTGAATTTGGTTTGTAAGTATTTTACTAACATTTTCTGCATCCGTTTTCATCACGGAAGTTTGTAGTTTTCGGTTGCGCCTTTCTCTCAGTTTGGCATCAGGGTGATCCTGCCTCCACAGAATGAGTTTGGTAGCATCCTGTCCCTTTCCTTAGTGTTAACTCATCTTCAAAAAGCTGTTAAAAAGCAGTGCAGTTGACTGACCCTGGCCTCTACTCCTGATTGACCAGCTGCAAATAGAATTTCTTAGGGCTCTCCTCCTCAGGGTCAATTAATACAATTAATTTGCTAGGCCAGCTTATAGGACACAGGAGAACACCACCTGTCCATTTATTGTGAAGGCATCAAAGAGGATGCAGAGGGAAAGGCGGATAGAAGAGGTGAGGAGGGAGCAAAGAGAAGAGGTTCAGCTTCTGCCCCACCCCCACTCCTGTACACCCCCAACCCTGTCTACTCCTTTCTGGAACCTCTATGGGGTTAGCTGTTTGGAGGCCGCACATTTGGATATTTTTCTTTTTCCTTATTTTTTGTTCACACACAAAGCAATGGATTTAACTATGACAGTTGGTCTGCCATGGATGTCCCATCGGGTACAGCAGAGTTCTGTGAGGCCAAAATCAAGGCATTTGCCAGGCTCAGCTTTTCTGGATGAAAGAAATGAGAACCCATGATGGTTCTTAGTGGTGCCTCAGGTTTCAAGGCTGGAACTGAAGCTCAGGGATACACAAGGCCCTAGAGCCCATCCTCAGCACAGCAGTAGAAGGAAGGAAGGAAGGAAGGAAGGAAGGAAGGAAGGAAGGAAGGAAGGATGGATGGAGGAAGGGATGGGAGGCGAGATAAGGTTTTACTACGCATTTCTGCTTATTTTCATGCTCTGCCAAACTCTTTCCACAGTGGACGTGAAGCTGGATCCCGCCACTGCCCACCCAAGCTTGCTCTTAACGGCTGACCTGCGCAGTGTGCAGGATGCGGAGGTCTGGAGGGATGTCCCCAGCAACCCTGAGCGCTTTGACACCTGGCCCTGCATCCTGGGCCTGCAGGGCTTCTCCTCGGGGAGGCATTACTGGGAAGTCATCATGGGGGAACGAGCAGAGTGGGGGTTAGGGGTCTGCCTAGACTCGGTGCTGAGAAAAGGGGAGACCACACCGTCCCCAGAGAACGGAGTCTGGGCCATGTGGCTGCTAAGGGGGAGCGAGTACATGGTCCTGTCCTCTCCCTCGGTACCTGTGCTCCAAGATGAGCGACCTCGCCGCATCGGCATCTTTCTGGACTACGAAGCTGGTGAAATCTCCTTCTACAATGTCACAAACGGGTCTTACATTTACACATTCAACCATCTCTTCTCCGGCATTCTCAGGCCCTACTTCTTCGTCTGTGACACAACTCCTCTTATCTTGCCACCCATGACAGAAGCAGGGCCTGGAAACTGGACTCCCAGGGGTCTCCTTGATCTTGCTGCTGCTGCCAGAAGTGAGGAATACTAAATCCATCCAGAAGCGCTGTGCTTCAGAGAGGTCCTGGATGGACTTGGGGGCATGGCTGTGCCCTGCTTCAGCAAATCACATCAATGCCTTCTCTGCAGGCCCGCGGTGTGGAGATTCTCCCATAGGAACTATGGGACTAATGAGTGGCTCCAAGGTGGTTCACACACTGAGGAACTCCGTGGAGTGGATGACTCAGGAAAGGCAGCAGGCTCACCAAACACTGTTGCCTGAGGTTTCATTTTTCCTTGGTTCATCTTCGCAGTCAAAAGCTAGAACTAAATGACAGTCTTCTTGCATCCTCAACCCTCCACACTGGGAGATTCAGGAGTATTAATTCTACTCGTTTCTGTTCGTTTTTGAGACACATGTTCCCTTTGTAGCCAAGGTTATCCCCAATAACCCCCAATAACTCAGTTTCAGGGAGCAGGAGTGTACCATAAATCTCGGCTTAGAAATAAGGTTGCTTCAAAATAACCTTATTCTAGTGATCTAGTGAGATTCATAATTCTGAATCTTCTTTATTTCCTTTAATTCATTCTCTGTCTCTCTGTCTCTGTCTCTCTCTCTCTCTGTTTTGTGTTGTTTCTAGAAAATTAGTCTTTCAGTCCTTGTATATTACTATATTTGGAATCATTCCAAATATATGTTTGTATTTCCTAGCACTGTGTTCCATGACTTCCTATCCTCTTTTCTGTTGCTGCTTTTTAAAAGATTTTATTCTTTTTTTATGTATATAAGTGCACATGTTTTTACATGTGTATGCTACGTCAATGCAAGTGTCAGCAGAGGCCAGAAGAGAGTGTCAGCTCCCCTGGAGCTGGAATTATGGGTGTCTGTGAACTGCCTAACGTGAGTGCTGGGAACAGAACAGGAAGCAGTTTTAATCACTGAGCCATCTCTGCAGCTCCTATCCCCTTCATTCTGGACCAGTTCTCAATGGTTTTGAAATCCATTACTCTAAATCCAGTATCACTGATTCTTAGATCTCCTCTTTTGTCTTTGGAATTATTCCTTATTTTAAAAATATATTTTTAAAAAAGATTTATGTGTATAAGTGTGTATGTTTGTGCACCATGGGTGTGCAGTGTCCGAGCAGGTCAGACGAGGGGATCAGCTCCCCTTGAACTGGAGTTACGAACAGTGAGTGGAAAGCCACTGTGTGGGTGCTGGGACTCAAACCCAGGCTCTCTCTAGGAGCAGCAGGTGCTCCTCACTACTGAGCAATCTCTCTAGCCCTGGGTTAATTTTTAAAAGGAGGTCTGTGCTCTGACATTAGTGGTGATGGGTGCCAGTCATCATAGCATCAGGGAGACAGAGGCAGGACTTTGAGTCTGGTATGGGTTCAATAGCAAAATCCTACATCAAAAAGGAAAACAAAACAAAATAAAAACAAAAACAAAAAAAGACAAAAAGAAAGAAAGAAACAAAGAAACCAAGAAAGAAGTCAGAGAATGTAGCTTAGTTGTAAAAGCATTTGGTTATCTTATTCAACATCCTGAATTTAATCCTCAACACCTAAAATTTCTCATTATTTTAAACTTTTTTTTTTGAGGATTTAGTGGCTAAGTCACTGGCTTGCAAGCAGACGTTCCACTTACCCTCCATTCTCCCACCATGATAAATCTCCTTGGCAGGGGAACAACACCTGTTTGCTTTCTGCCTCTGCACATGATACTGACTGTCAAGGCCTCAATCAAATCACCCAGGCTGGACGTGGATCCTATGCATGAAACACCGAGGACCCCTCGTAGTGTATTGGAGACATTCCAGGGTATCACCGATGAGTGGTCAGAACTTAGCTCTTATTTGAATACTATGTAAAGATGGTGTTGAAATTAATAATATTTTATTTATTTTTACAGTAAAATGTTCTGTGTTTTTCCAATGAAACCCTTAGAGGTCACTGAAGGCCACTTCCTGTCATTCTTTGTATCTGTGTCTGCTAAACAAGTGATAAACAAATGTTAAAATGTCAAGTTCTGAAACGCCAACCATGTAGGGGTTCTTGGCATATTTGACTATCTATATTTTGATATTCTACAAAAATCTCATTTTCCTCTCCAACTTTAAAGTTTAAGATTTTTTTTTCTTTTCCATGAATATTTTCATGATTGATATTGTGACTTCTAACATGTTGTTAACACAGCTTTCTTTCTAGATTTTTAAAATAGGTTATATGAAGATACTTCTCTGCTTTGTCTCTCTCATTTACAGATAGGAAATGACAGGTCTTTACCTGACCCCATGGGTAGTTTACAGACAGTACAAGCCATCTTTATTCATGATCTTGGTGGAGCAAAGGATCTTGGATCCATCCTAGAGATTCCTCCCAATGGACCAATGACTGGCCTGAGGTGACATCTCTCATGGAATTTCCAACCACTCACAGGGACAGGAAAGGTATTTTTCTGGGAGGGAAACAACAGAAACACTCAAATCCCAAGACCACCCTTCCTGTCATGGAGACCCTCATTCCCATCTCAAGGGCATCCCCGAGTCTTGCCATCTCACCATGTCTCCGAGCCAGACGTTAGTCACCAGCCCAACAATAGTCATTAAAGACTTTGCCCTCTGTATTCTAAGATTTCAAATCTCACATCTCTTGTTTGATTTCTCCTTGCTTTTCCAATCCACAGTATGTTCTCACCGTTCCTCTGGATATCTAGCTCATTGCCTGCAAAGCCTTCTAAATAGATACCAGTTTCCCTCCCTTCCTGCCCTTTCTCCCATACAATACTTTTTTATATGTAACTGTTGGCCTGAACTCTATAGGCATTTCAAACCCAGAGTAAAACCCAGCCATGGACCCTACCACAGTAAATCTCCCTCTAATTAAAAACAGGGGAAAAAGAGTGTCTGTATCTAGTGCATGACAGCGTCTTCCCTTCTGTTGCTCAGCCCAAGCAACTCCTTTACTGTGTTCCTGATTCCCCTGTCCACCTCTAGTTCCTCAGCAGTGACAGCTCAGCTTTCAAAGGGCTTCAGAGTCCGGCCATCTTGACCTCTAGCTGCTGCAGTAGCAGCCTGCACTTTCAACCCTCCCCACCCTGCCCTCAACTCTTCTGAATCGCTGCACTCATTTCTCTACAGTATCCCAGCTGGCTCTGCTCCACCCACATTCATCTTCAACACGCCTACTCAGTCCCCAGACAATGGAGCCACTGTACTGACCCTCACTAGGCTTAGAGTCCAGTGCACTCTTCATGCTGAGCTCTTGGGCCCTCAAAGACCTGAGTCCAATCCCTCTTCTGATTCTGTCTTCTTCCCTTACCCCATTTTCATTCTGATCCAGCTACCTTGCCTGCATGGTAGAGATCTATCAAACCAAGTTCTTTCCACCACAGGGCTGCTCCCCAGCTGGGATTCCTGCTTGCAATTCTTTATTCTCAGTGCTTCTCCATCTGTTTACTTCTCTCTGATAAACCCACCTTAAGGCTTCTCCCTAGACACATCTTCTCTCCACACCCCGAGCACACACATTCCCAGTCTCCTTCACCATGTTTCTGGAGGTCCCTTAGCCCACATGGTATACATCAGGATGTATCAGCTCCCAGAATACCACACTGAAATCTTGTTTAATTGCTAACTTATTTGTCTTTTCATGGTGTGGTGTTAGCATCATGAAGAAAGACAGGATATTTATTAATGGGATAATCCTAACCGCATTGCAGGATCTCAAACACTGGCTGGCTGTGGTTATGGCTGAATGCTTATTTGTTGAATGAGCAAATGATTAAGTACCTGGAAAGAGAAATGATGTAACTAGAAATGTCTTGCAAAATGCAATATAGAGACACTAGCTATAACTAGACAGCCACCATCCAATAAAGGTTAATGCAGAGTGCTAAACGTGTCAAGTCTATTTTAGACACAGGAAGTTTTTAACTCGAAAGCCAACTTTGGAGACATACAGGATTCCAGCAATGAACTAGTACTGCATTCTTAGACATGGTTTCACTAAGTATGCTGGGGTTTTGGGTCTTTGCAATGTCACAATGACATCATTACATTGTGCATTTCCTCACGATATGTAGAACATGTGTTGGATGTTTTACTGAGTTGGAAAGTGGAGAACGACTTAGGATCTTAGATAAATGATACCTGGAGCAGGCTCTGTGCTTAATTGCTTTCTTGAAAGTGTGAAGGTCAGAGTTTGGGTCCCTAGAACACATGCAAATTTAAAGTATGTGTGGAGCCCTCCTGTAACTCCAGACAGGATCCCCAGAGTAAGCTGGCTAGCAAGACTGTCCATATCAGTTAGCTCTGGGTTTGATTTAGAGACCCTGTCTCAATAGAGTGGAAGAGTAATTTAGCATGATTTTCTATATCATCCTCCAGCCTCCACATATGTGGGACCACACTCATGTGAATACCCATTCATCCCTCCTCTCTCTCTCTCTCACACACACACGCATGAGAAAATGGAAGAAAAGAAATGGATTCTGTCATGGTGTATGGGCCTTTCTTCTTAGTGGTATGGCAGGCTCACTCTCATGGGTCGACTGGTACCTGCTTCTCTCCCCATCATCTGTATTCTATTGTACATTCCTCTTACTATAGACTGGACTTTTTTCTAGTCTGCAGTATTATCATTTCCTACTTCCCAAGTTTCTCTTACTTCTGAGAGTCCAAATCTTTTTGGGTTCAGACTCCATTTTAGAAAACCTGACCAAAGATTGAATTCGAGTTAACAAACCAGCACCTAGCAGCAGTTTTCAGGTAGCGGAAAGACCTATGTCTAAAACCAGTTTCCAGACTATTTCCCAACAAATTCACACTCCAGGTTACAAGCCCACCCCTGACACTTCACCTCCTAACAATCACCAATCAGGAGGAAAACAGAAATTACGTTTATGGTTTGGCGCCCAACACCAGCCAAGTTTGTTAAAGGCCATAATGGCCTCTCAATCTGATGTATGCCAAGCAAGATACCCCATTCTTGGCTCTATAAATGTGTGGTGCGATGGACTGTGACAGGCAGCCTGGCCCCTGGTCAAGCACAAGCTTAACCCAGGGCGACCCAGTGGGGCTTGCTCTGCAAAAGACTGGAAGGTGTTTTGCCAATGCTCCCGGAGGCTCTTGGCTCCTGTCATGTAGCTACAACTCCCACAGACCCCTGTAGAGAGGTCTGTCACATAGAAGCAGCACACCAAGCCCTCCCAAATGCAGATAAGGTATCCTTAAACTCTCAGAACAAGCCAATGGGAAGTAGCTCCTGTCAGACTCTGACCCATCCCAAACTGTATATTAGACCTTCCCAAACTGTATATGAGGGATCCTATCCAGAAGGAATAAAGGTGTGAGAACTACTCCTTTGTCTGAGAGCTTCAGTCATAACAGCTGTAACACTGCTGCTTGGGAAGATGTCTGCTCTCCTGAAATACCACCAGAAGCTTCCTGCACTCCTTGCAGGCTAGTCGGCCTCTCATGGGCTCAACCTGGGCCCAACTCAGCACAGGGCAGTGGGTACAGCGTCTTGGAGCAACCAAGGTGGCAACTGTGGAGACTGAGGTGGAGGTGACTCGTGTCTCTGGTCGCATTCTCCCCCCTTTGCCTCAACCCTCACACATGGCCAGAGATCCCTGTGGAAAGCCTCCAGCACACAGGCCCATATAAATGCTTGCCTAAAACTGGGCTTGGGGTTACACGTTCCCACGCTGCTGTGTCAGGGCTAGTGAGGAGCCCAAGATCAAGCCTGAATGAAGAGACCCTAATGTAATTGCATCAGAGTCGGCTCCTTGTTGGTCTTTTGGGGTTCACAAATGTTTCCTGGCCCATCACTTCCTTAACATTGCTTGGAGATCTAGGGCACTCTCTTCTGCACAAAGAATAATTTAAAGTCAACCCTTATGTAGCCAGAATTCAGCTACTTGTGGGTTCTTTTTTTCTTTCACCCTTCTCCACCGTTCTCTCTCTCTTCTTTTCAGCCCTGTAACACTAGGTAGGAAAGAAAAAGGGTAGAGGTTGACAATATCATAAAATGACTTCCTGCTGATTAGGGAGGTTGAGTTCCTTGGGGCAAATTTGAATTTCACTGTCAGGATACCCAATTTCATCTCTTTGTATATGACTACTTGACAAATTGCAACAGACTGCAAACAACCACCAACTGGCCAACCAGTACCTTCTATTGGGGCCCTAGAATTTACATACCCTCTGAAAAATTCCCAGAATTCCAAATGTTGAACAGTTGTAGAAACTCTCTGCAGCTGGCAAAACCATCATAATCACCTGCTGTGAAACAGCCCCATATCCCAACACCTGATTGAAAGAAAACCATATCACCACAATATTTCTGTGTATTTTTTAAAGAAAACAAAATTCTCACTATACACCCAACATTACATTCCTTTGTCCTAAGCTATAAATCTCAAGTTGTGTCTATAAATATCAACACCTGTATTTCCAGCAGACTAGATGAGTTTTTACAGAACTAATTTCATGAATATTTTCCTCTCCTCCAGTCTTAGTCTCCTGAACCAGGTCACAAGTTTAATACATGAATTACCTAAATAGATCAGTTTTTTCAGCACACTGGAAAGGTCCAGAATCAAGAACTCTAGGGGAAGATGGCATGTGGCACTGTCCCTACCCACTAGTCTCGCTTGGAGTGGCAGCTCCTACTCACAGCATCCCACAGGCCAGAGGAACCTGAGGCAGTAGAATTTGGTAAATTTGTTCTGTATCCCACATCAGCTCCTCGGTTTGTGACCGTGGTCTCTGCCACTCTATTCTACTTCACATGAAGAAGGAATGGGAGTAGACAACCCACATGTATGCAAATACTCACCTGGGGACTCACCTACGTACACTGTTTCTAGCAGAGATTCTCTGTAGCTGTAACTATATTTAGTCTAAGGGGCCTATACTGTCATTTTGATGCATTCCTTAGTCAATGCCTCTAATTCCATCTGTTGGTCTCCTGCATCACCTTGTTGACTTCAAGGACGATTAATTTTTCTATTTATTTTTTCTCTTCACAGTAATATTAAGACAAGGACACAGGTCTGTGGAGTCATTCAGTGGCCAACTTGCCTGGCTATATAAGGTCCTAGAGTCTATTCACAATACAACAGAGAAACAATAATATATGCATATTTACAAAGAAATCAGGGAGCTCAAGATAATGTTCAATTTCTGAAGCTAAAATATATAAATCATATATGCCAACATTGTCCCATATTCAGTAGTAAAAATAAAGAAAGAGAAGATCACCTGCCAACATCCTTCCAATGTCAAGAAAACCAGGCTCTTTCTTGACATAAAATTATTGATTAATGATTTTTTAAAAAGACTGATTTTCAGTGGATCTTGGATTTTAAATGTGTGTGATCCTGTTTTGGGTCCAACAGGTCTAGTTGTTCTTCAAATGAGTTTTTTAAAATTTTAAAGCCACATAGTAATCCTTGTGAGCAAGAGAAAGAAGCACAACAGTCCTTATATAGTCCTGTCTCTTGAACAACAGATTTAGTGCCCACATTTTGCTTGCATGCCATATTAAATAATTTTTCTATCAAGTGACAAATTCTCTTGGCCCTCATTCCCTGGTTGGATCTGTGGGGACTAGAACACTGAGATGGCACAGGACAACAACAAAATGAATGTGTTAATGAGTCTGGTGGGTTCAGAAGATTGCCCAGAGCCTTGGGGATAGTGAGGAGATGCTGGCCCTGCCTCCCTTGTGGATGCTGATGAACTCAGACACCCATGGAACTCTCTCTCCAGGCTCCTCTGGAGAGCACCATCTTTGCAACTGTAGCTTTCTGCTCTGCAAACATCGGGACCTCATGCAGAGGGTGATGGCAAGGCAGGAATAGGCTCCTTGATTTTCTCCACAGAGACTCCAATTGCAGCATCTATGTGCACCTAATGGGGAAGGCTCTGCATGTCCTGACTTCTGAAGGGCCATATCTTCTGTACTGACGTGTACAGTGCACTAGCCACACGCAGGTATGATGGTGAATAGGTCCTGCATGTGGGAGCTGATCTCAGAGATCTGCACATCTCAGCTGGTTTGTTAAACAAAGACAAGCTGTGGGCTTAGCTCAGCAGTAGAGTGCTCACCTACCTTGTCCCTGCTCCTGGTGAGTGGGATACTGAGACAGGACACACATTGTGCTGCTTAACTGTAAGTGATGGACCATTTTTATAGCCTTAGGTATAAAAGCGCTGAATGGAGACAGAAAACTTTGGTTCCCTTGTGTCTTAAGATTGAGACTAGAGTTTGTGGGGAAACAAAAAACTGATTTTTGTCAGATTAAAAAAACAGAAAGAAAGAAAATGAGAATTGAGGTGTGCGTTTTATTTGGGTTCTCCCAACTTCAAAACAGAAATAAAATGTATGTTGGCTCCTTGTTGGGGAACTCTGATGACCCGGGCTCTGTTCTGAGAGCATAATTCAGTACCCTGCACACGGTTATTATAGTCAAACTTGGGGTGGGGGGTAAGATCTTTAGTTTTTAAATAATAAAATGAATTTGTTTAAAAAATTTAAATTTTCAAGTAAGCTGAAATATTTCCTTCTGAATACTGGCAGACCCTAGGATCTGGCAAAAGCTCACAGCTTTGGCTCAATCAAGTGCAGACATCTCTGAGATGAAGCAGTACACATGGGGACAGGAGACCCCCATTGTCTAAACCATCAGGACCCACAGGGGACATGAGTGTGACATCCTGTCTGCTCATGCTCCCAAACACACAAGCTGTAGAGATGCTTCACAGGGAAATGAGCCCTCTGTGCAGGTGAACAACTTCACTGTTTCCAACACTGTCTGTGAGTGATCATCTTCAGTCTCCTCTTGCTCTTTCTACCTGTCACCTCAACCCACGTAGGGAGAGCTCAGCTCCAATTTAGAGCCTGTCCCTATCTTGTTTCCCTCGGAGCATGGAAGAGAAAGAAGAATATTTCTCCAACACAAGAAAACCCACCTTGCTGTGAGGCTGAGTTAACCCATGAGTGACTGCCTGCTCTGTCCAGGTGTGAACCATGCAAGGATGTGGCTGGCTCAGGCTACCTCAGCACAGGAGAACTTCTTGGTGCATGGAAAGGTATCTAATTTAGTTTAATGTCACTGAGACACACAGGGCTTTCTTTGTAGATCAAGGAATTTAAGATCCTTATAGATAAAGGAATTTAAAAATGAACCCGGAAGAAAACTCAAGGACAATTTTCTTTTATTAGAGTGTAAGAAACTGAAGGGCAGGAACACTGGATATCTCAGCAGCTGCTTGTAGGAGACAGGCATGGAGGGAAGGAGGGAAGGACGGAGGGAAGGAGGGAAGGAGAGAAGGAGGGAAGGAGGGAAGGAGGGAGGGAAGGAAGGAGGAAAGGAGGGAGGGAGGGAAGGAGGGAGGGAGAGAGGGAGGGAAACAAAGGCAGACTTGATTTTTGCATTAGAGGTCATTAATACTGCAGGCTCAGCATTGATTCCCAGCAGCTGCTTGAGTTGAGATTGAGGGCTTGGTTAAAGAGCAAGACTGGATTTTGGCAAGTACCTGGACAGAGGAAACAGAGAAAAAGAAAAAAAATCTCCTTTTTCTGAGCAGGCAGGCTTAGCAGGGAGGGCCTGTAAGCAGGTGTCCGGGGAGAGGGGTTCTAGGCCTTGGAAGCCCATTTCTCACCAAGGGGACAACTGCTTGCGTCTTCTTATCATGTCCTCTGGGGAGTGTTGTTTCCTTTCAACTTCTGGTTTGTTTCTCTGAGGTGAAATAAGATTTCTCTCTTTGTCTTAGGAGGTCTCAACTTTGTCCAGACAAGTGAAGACCCTGGTGTCTACACAAAAGGGTGTTATCAACAACTAACTAAGCCATTGGTAAAGTAATCAGGCTATTTGTCTCAGAGGAGGTCACTGTGTTAGTGTTCATAGGTCTCAGGGAGGTGTCCAGATGCCCGAGGCACCCATGCCTGTGTCAGAATGGATCTGGTCAGTTATGGCTCAGGACATGTTGATAACGAAGCTGGCCCAGACAGGCATATGCCTCCTTTGGTCTGGGAAGCGCTGGCTGTGAATAGCTTTTTAAATTTGCTCTTTCTCTCTATCAGGTTCTCTCAATAGACAATAGTCACACTGCTCTGGACAAGAAGTACTTGAGCAGAGAACTGAAATCCTGGACCTAAGGCTAAGCACAGCACGGGAAAGGATGTCCCTCTAGAGTCTGATTCAGAAAGAGTAAGGGGTGTGTCCTTCCTGGAGCCTTTCAGACAGCACAGGTGTCCTGTACCTGTTAGGTACTAGTTTCTCAGAAAGACCTGCACTAAGGGAAAGCCCTGTGGAGTTGCTGGTGGGGGTGGTGCTCTGTCTCCATTTCAGGTCTCATGTTCCTTTGTGCTTTACTATTGTTTTTGTTTTAGGGAGAGAGAAAAATCTCTTTTTAGGAAATCAACGACTTAGTATAATCAAATTTGAAATAGTGCATTATGCAAAATCTAGGCACTCTAGTAATTACTTCAGGCCTCACAGTGACACAAACCCCCAGGGGACCTGAGAGCCAGGGGATTTTTTAAAAGAGTGTCAGCAAAGCAGCCTCTTAAGATCTGATGGCATGGAGGCCATTAGTGTAAACATTCCTCTTAAACACGTGCATAAAAAGTCTCAAGATCTTCCCAGGGGAAGGTCATTCTTGACTGTGTCAGTCACAAGAGTGAACATTAGGAAGGAAATCTGAACTCAGGCTGTCCTGAAAATCACACCCAAGCCCTTCGTTGTGCTAAGATGTATTTCTTAGTTCCCAGTACCCTTTGGGAGTATCAGCTCCTTGCTATAGTGACTGGAGACCCATTTCATTGGCTTGTACGTTCAGCCGCTTTCATCTTCCTCCCTCACCTCCATCTCATTCACATTCTGTTGTTTAAGGAATGCAGAGGAGAGTTGGGGTCCTAGTCCCTGAGAAGCCAATGACAAAGATAACAAGATAGATTTGCATTTTATCACTCCTGGGGTTGGAGGGCTAGCTCAGTGGTTAAGAGCACTTACAGCTCCTGCAGAGGACCTGTGTTGGGTTCCCAGCACCCACATCAGGAGGCTCTCAACTACCTGTAGCTCCAGCTCCAGTGGATCCTAGGTCCCTTCCTGGCCTCTGCAGACACCTGCACAGAGACAGACAGAAAGGCAGAGACAGAGACAGAGACAGAGCAAGACAGAGTCAGAGACAGACACACACACAGACATAGACACAGACACACAGACACACAGACACACAGACATACAGACACACGGATGCTTGTATATGTACTTTTCTTAAACTAGAACACACATCTGGAAGGCCACATTTGTAGATTGAAGTAGGAAGTAAGACAGATCCATTTTTGCATCTTAAAAAAAATAAAAAACTCGTAAAGAAACAACCCAGGAAAGAAAATGACTTGTAGGAAAACAGAAGGTTTACAAACACGCGACTTTTAAACAAGAGAAAAGTTTTTATCAATGACTGAGGACCAGAAATTTAAAACATGAAGATACTTATTTATGATCACCAATAGCCATGAGTTATGTATTTATGAGAAATCTGCAAGTGGCATATAATACTCAGAAAATATGCCAATGAATAGTTTTGGGAAAAATGATTTATTGCCAGGCATGGTGGTACATACCTTTAATTCCAGTGCTTGGGAGGCAGAGGCTGGAGGATCTCTGTGAGTTTGAGACCAGCCTGGTCTCCATAGTGAATTCTAGACCAAGCAGGGCTACAAACTGAGACCCTATCTCAGACAGGGAGAGTGAGGGAGAGAGAGAAATTAAGTATTATTTAATTTGTTATTTAGTTATGTGTGTATTCGCACCATACATTTGGTTTTGTTATGTAGCTCCAGATAGCTCCAAGCTTGATGTGTAGCCTAAGATGGCCTTGATCTCCTAATCCTCCTGCCTCTGTTTTCTGATTACTGGGATGACAGTGGTGTACCACCACATCTTGTTTACATGGTGCTGGGATGAACTTGGACTTTGTGCATGCTAGGCAAGCACTGTGAAAAGTGACCCCCATCCGAATATTTTGTTTCCTACCTATCTGAACTTACTATATCTGGATGGACAAAATTTCAAGTGATGTCACATGCCCATGCACATTTGAATTTAGCAATTGCTTGTTTCCCATTTATAATACCATTGTCTGTTAAATAACTAGTGTAACTGACTAGAAGCTATTAACTACACACACACACACACACACACACACACACACACACACTGTTTCTGCGAACCGTCTGTCTTTTGATGCTGTGAAGATGGTCTGGAGAGTATCTATTCTCTGACTGGAGGTCAAAAACTTCAGGACAGATTCCCACACATGAGATTAATGGGGGCAAAGAGAAAACACTCAATTTTCAACTCTGGGAAACAAACATGTTTCTTTTGTTAAAACAACGTGTACAGCCTTGAGGTGTGTGTACAGGAGTAGGGATCTCTTAAGAACTATGATGTCAACATAAACTCTCACCAAGCATGCATGGATGGGTTATTGTCTCATGCCTTTCAACGATCCATGCAGCACTGGTGCCGGGCATGCTGGCCACCTCAGCTTTCCTGTATGCCAAAGAGGTTAGGGGATGGAAATTGGCAGAGAAATTGGGTTTATTTACACTTTGACAGAGCCTGGAAGAGACAGAGCTTTCCTTTCACTCTGCCTTTCATTTAATGTGCTACAGAATCAAGGGAATATGCATGTGCTATTTAGCTGTGAGGTGGGTCAACCAATCTTCTCACCACAGGATCCAAACTTGGACCCCAGGTTTCTACATTTCTTGTTCTAGCAGGCAAGAAGACTCAGTGGGTAAAGGAACTTGCCAAGCCTGATGACCTGAATCTGATCCCCCATGCTCACATGATGGAGAGAGAAAACTGATTCCTAAAAATTGTCTTCATACCTGCAAAGGTGAGCTGACACACACACACACATGCACACACACACACACACACAGGTTCACAGGCACACACGCATGCACACCCACTCACACATACACAATGCTTAAATGCACACACACATGGACACATATAAACATAAATGTAATTAAAACAAAACTTTAATTGGGATTTGATTTTTCTTTAACCAATCTCTTCTGTGTACTTTGGAAGAAATACAAGCACCATTCTGCATAGGCAGCCCAGAAAGAGGTTTTATGAGCACTTGGTCTCACTGATAACCAGTTGTCTCCTACACCATTTTTCTATCAAGAGATATAAACTCACTAAAAACAGCAACCAAAAGAACAGAATGTGTCCCATGCATCCCAAGCAAAGCACAGTTCTTTTGATCTAGATGTGATATATTGTTTCACCTCCACATTTAAGTTTCTCTTTCTTGGGAACAAGACTCTAGATGGGTTTGTTCCTGTCAATGTTGATAAATGTTAAGGTTTATAACAGATTTCTTTATATTTTGTAGTAGATTATAAAATGCAATATATATATATAATATTTGTAAAATATTTTAAAGATATTTCTAGGTAACACCAGTCTGTCCTTGAATTACCAAATTATCAAAAATCTCTAGAAAAATCCCAACAAATTTATTTTCAAATATATCTGTCTGTGAATCAACCCACATGGATTCACATGGGTGATGTCCACCTTTCCTGTCCGCTGTGCTGGGCATCTTCAAATGTTCTTGGTTGATGATGCTGGGATGTATTTTGTGCTCTTTGCCTTTGGACAGGAGCTTGGGATTGTGGGTCTGGAGAGAATCAAAATCTGGGTCACAGCACAATTCCTCTCTCACTTCATGGAATTAGAGGCAAGACTAGAGGGAGTCAAGCAGATACACTAAGCATCAACTGCTAGGTTCAAAACCAACCCTGTCCCATGTCTTCACATGACAACTGGCTTGCCACATACATGACTCAGTTTGCTTGTCTGTCAGTGTACTACATCATTGTTGGAACTAAAGAAGTAATAAATAACTGAAACTCTGTCCGCTCCGATCACTGTCAGTGCTGATGTCTTCCTTAGGTGCAGTAGAGATGGGCGCAGCTAACGACAGCACCTTCAGCCATTTCATCCTTATAGGCTTCTCTGACCGGCCCCAGCTGGAGAGGGTCCTCTTCGCCATCATCCTGCCAGCCTACCTCCTGACCCTGCTGGGCAACAGCATCATCATCCTGGTGTCCAGGCTGGACCCGCACCTGCACACCCCCATGTACTTCTTCCTCACACACCTGTCCTTCCTGGACCTCAGCTTCACCAGTAGCTCCATCCCACAGTTGCTCTATAACCTCAGCGGGCTGGACAAGACCATCAGCTATGTGGGCTGTGCTCTGCAGCTGGTCCTGTTCCTGGGCCTGGGGGGTGTGGAGTGCCTGCTGCTGGCTGTCATGGCCTATGACCGCTTTGTGGCGGTCTGCAAGCCCCTGCACTACATGGTGATCATGAGCCCCAGGCTCTGTGTGGGCCTGGTCTCAGTGGCCTGGAGCTGTGGGGTGGCCAACACCTTGGCTATGTCTCCAGTGACCCTCAGCCTACCCCGCTGCGGACACCGCAGGGTGGATCATTTCCTCTGCGAAATGCCAGCTCTCATCAGGATGGCCTGTACCAACACCGCTGCAGTAGAAGGCACTGTCTTTGTCCTGGCAACAGCCATCGTGCTGTCGCCCCTGGTGTACATCTTGGTCTCCTATGGCTACATTGTGAGAGCAGTGTTGCAAATCCGCTCGGCTGCAGGGCGGCAGAAGGCGTTCAACACCTGTGGCTCACACCTCATCGTGGTCTCGCTTTTCTATGGAAGTATTATCTACATGTACATGCAGCCGGGGAACAGCTCCTCCCAGAACCGGGGCAAGTTCCTCACCCTCTTCTACAACATTGTCACCCCTTTCCTCAACCCTCTGATCTACACACTCAGGAACAAGGAGGTGAAGGAGGCGCTCAGGAGGCTGCTGCTGGGTAGCCAAGAGACAAGGGAACTAAGGGCTGGCTCCAGACCGACCAGAGCAAAGCTGTCCTGGTGAGGATGGCAACCAATACTGAGAGAACTTTGCAAGCTCTCGGGCAAACATTTTAAGGAGAAAGAAAGGGGGTAGAGAAATTGTTTCACAGTGATTGGGGAAAATTCAGGCTGTCCTGTGGCAGAGGAAAACACAGGCATGTTACTGGATTCTCAGAGGTTTTGGAATTTGGTAGTCACGAGGATGGTGTGTGTTTTAAATTTCTTCCTTGTGGTTAAAGTAGACTTCCCTAAGAAAGATGGAGATCTGATGGTTTGTTCCTAGACTGGTGTATTGTTATCCTGTACATGGTGAGATGTGTTCTCCTGGTAAGGTAAGAGGACAACAGGGGCCTTCTGTGCACTTTTTACATTAGGGCATTAGGGGAGAGTGACTGTGGGTTGCTGGCATCATAGTTGAGGCATAAGCATCTATGCTTTCATGTCCCCATGCACGTCCCTATTTTGATATCAGACGTATGGGAGGGCAGGCTCCCCTGACCTGGCTGTCACTCCACGTAAGGCCATGGATAGTATTGGCAGTACTGGATCTGATCAACTCTAGTGGGCAGCTCTCTGCTGATTTGCATCTTCTGGGCTTCTCTATAATCCCGTGAAAGGCCTCAAACCATCCACTTTGTGAATGAAGTGAACGTTTCATGTTTCCCACCTATTCTACCTCATGATGAGCCACGAATCAATAGGGAGTATTCTCACTCAGTTCCCCTGTCAGCCTGACTAGGTTTAGAATCCAGGAGACCAAGGGACACCTCAGAGTGTGCCAGAGAGGGTGTTTGTAGAGCATTACCTGAGGGGGAACCCGCCCTGAATGTGGCTCTGTGCCCCAGATGTTAATTAGACTAAGAAGGAAGAAGAAGCAGGAAGCCACCTCTCCCGGCTGTTTCCAGGCTGTCATGAGTTGAGGAGTAGCTCAGCCGGCCAGGCCTTCTTGACAAGATGGACAGAAGCATCGGGAACCCCTGAGCCTCTGGGTGTTACTTCTTTATCAAAGCTAAGTGACTTCGTCACAGTCATGGAGCGGTATCTAATGGAATGGTAAAGCTAGCTAAGGTTAACAGTAAAGGAAGGTTCCCACCAGCTTTAACCTGGAGCCAAGTAGGCCACAACTTTTCTTACAAATGTATTTCATTTCTGTGTGGTAAATTTCTTTGTGATCACTTTTATGTAGTGTGTGTGTGTGTGTGTGTGTGTGTGTGTTTGTGTGTAGGTGTGTTGGCTGGCATATTTCACAGTGCAAGGATGGACACCTGAGGACAACTTGCAGGGGTCACTTCTCTCCTTTAACCATACAGGTCCTGGAGATCCAAATCAAGTCAAGAGGCTTGGCAGCAAACACCTTTATCCACTGAGCCATCTTGCCAACCCTGTTTTTTAATTTCTTAATCACATGCCAGATGTTTTATTCCTATGAACAAAGTGTCTTTTTATGACCTCCATTGAGCATTGACTCCCGCATAGTCTGGTGTTTCCAATATTTCCCCCAAAGTGTTTTGTGGAATCATATTGGTTCTTTGTCCTAAACCCCAGCCTTTGACTTGACCCACCTCACTCCTTGTCTGCTGTAAGATTCTGGGTAAACAGAAAAGCTGACCTGTGATAACAACATTGGGGAGTGGCATTGAGCTTCACTATTACTTAGGCTAGTTTTTATTTTCTGAGAAAGCCCCCATGTGTGGTAACTTTCTGCCAGGCTCTCCTATTGCTAAATCTCAGCATTTGTTTGTGTCTGACCTAACTATGGTGATTCCCACACTGGACTCAGAAATGAAAACAAAACCTGACAGAATCTGCTCCCAATCCCAGATGCATAAAGTCTTGCCTCATTTCAGACTGCTTTGATTCTATTGCTAAAACTCCAGGATGAAAGCAGAGGAGAATTTTCTTCTTCTTCTTCTTCTTCTTCTTCTTCTTCTTCTTCTTCTTCTTCATCTTCATCTTCTTCTTCTTCTGGTTCCAGGAAAACCATGCAGTTTTCCTTCCAGGACAAAGCTGAGGACAGTTGGGAAAGTATCCATTGTGATGTCTGTGCTGCCAAGCTCCTCCCTGTGAGCCCTTGCAGTGTGTGGACACTCTGTCCTCACAGATCCTCTCCTCATGGCTGTGCCTCCAGGGAGCAGGGAGCACAGGCCCATCTCTCAGCAGACCCTCTACTCTAATCAGAAACTTCTTGCATCCACTTGAGCAAAGGGAGTGCACAAAAGAAACTTAAGTCCCTCCGTCTTCTAACTAATAGGTTTAGCTGTGATAACTTGAAACAGCCAGTCAGGATAATGAGAACAAGGAAATTCAGCAGCTGCTTACTCCTGTGTAGTTGACAGAGGAGAAAGCACCAGCTTGGGAATATTTTGTTTACTCTTGAAAGCAACAAAGAGTTTGAGAAAGTATCTGTTCAGACTCAGCTTTAATTTGACACAGCGCAAGGCATCTGAGAAGAGAACATGGACTGACAGAAGGTCAGATTGACTTGTGGGCATGTCGATGAGGGATTGCCTTGATTTTAATTGGTTCAGAAAGATCCAGCCTACAGCGGAGAGCACCATTCCTTGGAGAAGCTAAGCATAAGTCTGTGAGTGAGCCAGGGAGTGGCTTTCTTTCTTTGATTCTACATTAGGTTCCTACTTGGGTTCCTGCCATGACTTCCCCCAAAGATTGACCGTGACTTGCAAATTTAAGCCAATGAACCCTTTCCTCGCCAAGTTGCTTTTGGTCAGAGTGTGTTAGCACAGGAACAGAATAAAACTAGAGCATTAGTCTAGACTGGATGACAGAGGCCCCTGTTCTGACTCTGCTAATTGATTGTTTTTCTAACTTAAAAATGGCCAATTGTGGGGCTGAAGGCATGGCTCAGTGGTTTAAGAGTACTGCCTGCTCTTCCAGAAGACCTGAGTTCAAGTTCCAACAACCACGTGGTGGCTTACAACCATCTCTACTGGGATCTGATGCCCTCCTTTGGCATGCAGGTGTCCATGCAGATAGAACACTCATACATTAAATAAATTATTATTTTTTTTTAAATGGCCAGTGTGGGGAGCCGCCCGAGTCGCACCCACATTCGCCATTACAAGATGGCGCCTACATTCGGCTGAGCACAAGTTGTAAACAGGCTAGTGCGCATGCACCTAGTAATTTTCCACCTCAGAGTCTCAGCCTCTCTCGTGGCATCATCTGGCCTGACGTGCGGGGAGCCAATGGGGAAGCTCCACGTCCCAGGCGAGCGCTGTGGCCTATATAAGGGACAGGTGTTCTGTTGTTCGGGGTCTCCACTCGTGGCAAGCTTATGCTCTCCCTCTCAAGATGCATTAAAGCTTTACTGCAGAAGGATCCTATGTGTGCCGCGTCGTTCTTGCTGGCGAGACGGTAGCGCGGGACAGGCCAGTTGTTGCCAAACCTCACCCTCCCATCTGTGTAAAGTTGACCTTCATTCCTCAGAGATTATGGGTTGGGGTAGGGATGTAGCTCAGTCTCTGGAGTGCTTACCTAATGTGCAGGAAACCCTTAGGCAGTGTGTGTGTGTGTGTATGTGTGTGTGTTTGTGTGTGTGTGTTTGTGTGTGTAAATGTGTAACTCTAGCATGTGGGAGGTGAATTCAAGGGAGAATCAAAGTTCAAGTTCATCTCCTAACTATGTAGCAAGTTCAAAGTTACCTCCACAAAAGAAGGTCAGGCTTTCTCTGGGTCAGGCTCATTCCCATTGTCTTAAAGAGACTTTTGCTTTGAGTCTACAGTAGACCCCGACCCAGACAGGGAAGCCTCATGTGAAAGAATTCAGCCCATTCAAGCTGTTGTTTGTTTCACAAAACTGGACAATAACTACAGCTGCCCAGGAGCATCAGTGTCTCCCCACACTCCCTCCTGAAGTGGTCTGGAGGATGGAAGACAGGCACCATCCCCTCCATGATGGAGGAGTCTAATGACTACAGGTACCTGTTCAGGCTGGGAACCTTACATGGTGATGACTGTCATTATGTCACCTAGATGAGGAGAGAGCTGCTGTCAAACAGGTGCCTGTTTGTTTGTTTGTTTGGTGTTTTTGTTTGTTTGTTTTTTGTTTCTGTTTTTGGTTTGTTGTTGTTCTGTTTTGTTTTGGGGTTTTATATTTGTTTGTTTGTTTTGATTGATACTTGTTTTGTTTTTTTGAGACATGGTCTCTCTGTGTAGTCCTAGCTGTAGGGTCAATTTCTGAGCTCTGACAAGCCAGACTTGGCTGTCTGTTCTCAGTTAGCCAGAGAAAGAGGTAAGTACCAGTGAAAAATAAAGACAGAAAATTTAATAGCTGAGTAGTATTCCATTGTGTAAATGTACCACATTTTCTGTATCTATTCCTCTGTTGAGGGGCATCTGGGTTGTTTCCAGTTTCTGGCTATTATAAATATGGCTGCTATGAACATAGTCGAGCATGTGTCTTTATTACATGTTGGAGTATCTTCTGGGTATATGCCCAGGAGTGGTATAGCTGGGTCCTCAGGTAGTATTATGTTCATTTTTTTGAGGGTCCGTCAAACTGATTTCCAGAGAGGTTGTATCAGCTTGCATTTCCACCAGCAGTGGAGGAGTGTTCCTCTTTCTCTACATTTTCAACAACATCTGCTGTCACCTGAGTTTTTGATCTTAGCTATTCTGACTGGTATAAGGTAGAATCTCAAGGTTGTTTTGATTTGCATTTCCCGGATGACTACGGATGTTGAACATTTCTTTAGGTGCTTCTCAGCCATTCAAGATTCCTCAGTTGAGAATTCTCTGTTTAGCTCTCTTCCCCATTTTTTGATAGGGCTATTTGGGTCTCTGGAGTCTAGCTTCTTGAGTTCTTTGTATACATTGGATACTAGCCATCAGCTATTAAAAACAAGTCATTTCATGACTTCATGAAATTCACAGACAAATGGATGGAACTTGAAAATATCATCCTGAGTGAGGCAATGCAGTCACAAAAGAATGAACACGGTATGTACTCACTGATAAGTGGTTATTAGCCCAAAAGTTCGAAATACCCAAGAGTCACTTTGCAGCAACAGTAGGGCTGAGTGTGAGGTCCCAGATGGAGGACTTGGAGAAGGGACTGGAGGAGCTGAGGGAGTTTTCAGCCCCAAGGATGGAGCAATAGAGGCAACTGGCCTGACCCCTCCATACTCCCGGAGACTGGATCACAAACCAAAGAATGCACATGGAGGGACCCATGGTACTGGCCACATATGCTGCAGAAAAGTGTCTTGTTAGCCATCAGGGGGAGGAGAGGCCCTTAGGCCTGAGGGTGTTAGATCCCCTAGTATAGGAGAATGCCAAGGAGGGAGGAGGAGAGTGGGTAGGTGGGTGGGTGAGTGGGTGGGTGAGGGAATACCCCCATAGTGGCAGGGGGAGGTGAGAGGGAATAGGGAGTTTCCAAAGGGGAGATCTGGAAAGGGAGAAACTTTTTAAATATAACTTAAGTATGTAAAATAAGATAAATTTTTCTTCTTCCAGGAATCCAGGCTAAGAAAATGGAGGGACACCTCCTACTCTGTTGACTTATATCTAATGTAAGTTTGCTATGGAGACAGTGGTATTGCTTAACAATAAAGTGATTGAGATATCGTTTAAATTGAAAAAAAAAATAAAGACAGAAAACTTATTCTGGTCACATTGTGAACAAAAACTAAGAGGCTCAGAAAGGCACATCTTCAGTGTCGTGACATGAAGTTTAGCTTTCGAGAGGACAAGAGGCATGCACAGGAAACCAGTCCTAGTCAGGGTATTGTCCTGCCCATGGCTTGCCCACCATTGTCCTGATGCTATCCCCTCCTGCAAGGCGGTCTGATGATTGTTGCAAATGTATGAAACAACTTTCTGGGACACATACACTCCTCCTGGCCAGCACCAAGCTTCAGTCTTTCCCTTCTCTAAGTCTAGGATTCCTAGGAAAATTCCAATCTCTAATTTTTTTGTACACTTTTCTCTGTCTATTCAGCATTTGGGGAAATGGACTCAAATGAAACCGTTCCATTTGCTTTGCCAATTTCTCTCTGGTGGTATGAACAGTAGAGTCTTTGGAGGCCTGAGATTTACAAATGCATATGGCAGAACACAAATATGTATCTCTATTTGTGGCTTGATAAAAGGAGATTATGTTAGTGTGGTTTGCAAATGACATAGCAGGGGACTCAAAAATCCTGGGCAATCAGATGTTTGTGATGAAGGCAGAGGCCAGATACGTGGCTCAGTGGACTGCTTGCCTATCATGTGCAGACCTAATGTGGTAACAAATGCCAGTCATCATATCACTGGAGAGGTGGAGGTAGAGGGTCCAAATTGGCTACATAATGAATTCAAAAACCGGTGCAGCACATATGAGACCCTCCATCAAAAAAGAGGGAGGAAGAATAGAGAGATACCTCAACAGTTGAGAGCACTTACTGCTCTTGCAGAAGACTTGGATTCAATTTACCAGCACCTGTATAGTGGTTCACAATGGTGAGTAAATGTAGTCCCAAGGGTTTGATGCCCTCTTCTGGCCTCTACAGGCCTAAGACACAAACGTGACACACAGACACACATGCAGGCAAAACAGCATACATATACATTTAAAAAATATTTAAAGGTACAGATGTGTTTATCTTCTGACACCACAATGGAGAAAAGGAGCTGAAGTGCACCAGCGGATGCCAGTCTGTGCTGCAAGACAGCGAGTTATGGTTATTTTTAGCTTTAAAAATTAGACCCATAAATATATTGTTTGGTTTGGTTTGGTGTTTGTTTACCTATAAGTTCATTTGTTTTGAGTGAGGGTCTCATGTAGCCCAAGATGTACCTAACCACACTATATAGTGGAGAATGGTCCTGAACTTCTGATCTTTCCACTTTTATCTCAAGTAAAAGTGCTGAGATTACAGTTGTATGTCACCATGTCTGGCTAAAAACACAGTCTCTTTTAGTATTGCAAATAATAGTTGTGGACTTTTAAAGAGAAAAGAGGAGCCTGAGCTCTTAAGGAAGCTATTTTAGTTCAGAAAGTGGTTCTGTGCTGTTTCTTACCTCCTCAGGAAAATTTTCTCTTGTGAATAGTATTTATTTTCTATATAATAATTCTCATGAAATTATAAAGCCATCAAGAATATTTAAAGAATAAGTAGAGAGGTTAAGCAATTAAGGGCACTGATCACTCTTCCAAAGGACCCAGGTTCAACTCCAAGCACCCACATGGCAGCTCACAACTATCTGTTGAATCCAGGGGATCTGACGCCCTATTCTGGCCTCTTCAGACACCAAGCACTTACATGGTACATGGAAACATAGCAACCATACATATATAATAAATAATAAATATAATAAAAGAATAAATAAACAAAACCTAACCAGGAAAAGTGATACAACCTATTAGAACATATCATACATCTACAAAAATGGATGACGTTGCTATTCCTGACAAACTGGGTGTTGCGCTTACTTTTATTTCCCCTGTAAGCCAGTTACACATGGGAACTTTGTGTGTAACTGACAGTTTTCTTGGATAAGACTATTCATTGCTTAGCTTAGAAATGGTGACACAGAGGACTATGTATACACATAAATATTACACTTTAGTTATTGTTGAACTGGGAATGTTAAACACAGAGGGAAAGAACTAGTAGTAATATGAACAGAAAACACTAAGTAAGAAAAGGGGAGCGAAAGATTTTCTAAGGCTACGCATAAAAAGTGAAAGTTGCATAAATCCAACCCTCAACTGTGTGGTGGTGGTAGCAGTAAATCAATGGGTCATTAGTTACTAAGGTTAAAAGACCCATTGAATGCAGAGGAAACCATAACATCCAGGACGAATGGGAAGAGACAGCATGAATAACATGTCTAATAAGAACAAAATAAATAAAAAAATAATTTTAACACTGCAATGAAGAAGTAGTCAAAACGAGAAAAAAATGTGTAAGCAATAGAAAGATACAATAAAACGCTTTGTTTTTAAATTGTAGAAAATATTCACTTCAGGGTTAATGAAGCCCACTTTTTACCTGTTACTCTACAAGTAAATAACAACAAGGATTCTACAGGAAGACTAAAATAAAATCATCATTTTTCTTGAATCTACTGTTATCAAGTAAAATGTCTCACAGATAAGGGTATCAGTACTTAAAGCAGCTCAGTGTAACATACGAAGACTTACCTAGAATTGATTGGGTAGAATTTTTACAATTAAACCAGAAAAT
>JADRCH010000637.1:0-17072 GCA_019843965.1 Rhynchomys soricoides | reverse complement strand
AGGCATCTTATGTCAATATGTGCACACACACACACACACACACACACACAAACTCACCCATCTGTGGATAGGGAAACACTTCAATAAACAACACAGAAATAAATCTAATATGGAAAGCAGAAATTTGAATAAATACGTGGACTTATCAAAGATTACTATACACTTTACATGTATAGATAATCCCTGAGTGTGATATTTAGAGGCATCCCAGATTCAGATGAAAATGATGGAGCAGAGATTGAGGGAATGGCCAACCCATGGTTATCCTCATCTGAGATGGATTCCATGGGCAAGAACCAACACTGACCTTAATAATGATAATCTGTTATGATTGCAGACAGGGGACTAGCATAAGTGGCCTCTGAGAGATTCCACACTGCATCTGACCAAAACAGACACAGAGACTCAAAACTAAACATTAGACTGAGCTCAGTGCGTCTTAGAGAAAAGTTGTAGGAAGGATTGAGAGACCTGGAGGAGACAGAGACTCCACAAATAAACAAACAAAACAAAAACAAACAAAAAACCCTCAATGGTGTCTACTCATCTGGATGCTTCAAAGCTACAAGAGACTGAACCAAAAATGAAAGAGCACAAATGGGCTGGACCTAAGCCTCCTGCACATATGTAGCTGATGTGTAGCTGCTCATGCAGGTACCCCGTCAACTGGAGTGGTGGCTGTCCCTGACTCTATTGCTTACATGTGGATCCTGTTTCACAACCTGGGCTGCTTTGTCTGGCCTCAGTTGGAGAAGATGTGCCTAGTCTTGCAGTGTCTTGATGTGTTTCTACCCAGAGAGAAGGCTCTTGCTTCTCAGAGGAAAGAGGGAATGGAAATGTTGGGGAGGGGGTTAGTGAGGGGGAAATGAGGGGAAAAGGCATGGCTGCAATTGGGATCTAAAGTAGTTAGGTAAATTAATTAATGAAAAATAGTTATTTCTTTTTTATTAATTAATCACTTTATTTATTTACATCTCAAATGTTGCCCTCACAAACCTTCAAAGTGTTCTCTACCCAATTCCCTCTTTAGCCTCTGAGTGGGCATCTTCTTTGTATTCCCCCTGGACCCTGGGACATTGCATCTGTACAGGATTAGACACACCCTCTCCTGATGAGGCCAGACAAGGATCCCCACTCCTACATAAGTTCCTGTGGTCTCTGATCAGGCAGTGTATGCTCTTTGTTTGGTGGTTCAGCTTCTGGGTCTCCCAGGGTTCCAGGTTTTTTGACAGTGTTGCTCTTCCCAAGGGGTTGCCATCCTTCAATTCTTCCCCTAACTCTTCCATGGGGGTCTGTAACCTTTGTCAAATGCTTGGCTGTATCTACATCTGTCTCAGATGACAAAAGGAGATAATGGGGATACAAACTGGAAAGGAAGAACTCAAGATATTACTATTCATAGATGATGTGATAGTACAGTAAGCCACCCCCCAAATTTCTACCAGAGAACTACAGCTGATAATCAACTTGAGAAAATCGACTGGATATAAAATTAACTCAAATATTTATTTCTCATTGGCTATATCCGGTAAAGTGGCCTGGTAGGCAAGTGCTGGCACTTAAAGGGAACCCTGCTATTTGTGATATAAATGGGCAGGAAAGGTAAACATTGATAAAAAGAATATGGTTGGGATCTTACCACACTTTTTATCAAGTTGTACTGCAGTGTCATAATAACATGTATGGAAACAGTACATACTAGGTAAGAGAGACAGAGAGAAAGAGAGAGAGAGAGAGAGAGAGAGAGAGAGAAGACACAGAGTACCTGAGGAGGTCCATGGCACTCAGGGTTAAGTGGAAGTGCCAAGGAAACAATAAGAATTAATGAAGTGAGCTAAACAGAGAATTCTCAACTGAGGAAACTCGAATGGCTGACAAGCACCTAAAGAAATGTTCAACATCCTTAGTCATCAGGGATATGTAAACCAAAACAACCCTGAGATTTCACCTCACAGCAGTCAGAATGGCTAAGATCAAAACTTAGGTGACAGCAGATGCTGGCGAGGATGTGGAGAAAGAGGAAAACTCCTCCATTGCTGGTAAGGATGCAAGTTGATTCAAACTCTCTGGACATCAGTTTGGCGGAGCCTCAGCCAAATGCACATAATACTACCTGAGGAGCCAGCTATTCCACTCCTGGGCATATACCCAGAAGATGTTCCAACATGTAATAAAGACACATGTTCCACTATGTTCATAAGAGCCATATTTATAATAGCCAGAAGCTGGAAACTACCCAGATGTCCCTCCACAGAGGAATGGATACAGAAAATGTGGTACATTTACACAATGGAATACTACTCAGCTATTAAAAACAATGACTTCATGAAATTCATAGACAAATGGATGGATCTTGAAAACATCCTGAGCGAGGTAAAGCAGTCACAAGAGAATGAACACGGTATGTACTGACTGTTAAGTGGTTATTAGCCCAAAAGTTTGAAATACCCGTGAGTCACTTCACAGCAACCGTAGTACTGAGTGTGAGGTCCCAGATGGAGGTCTTGGAGAAAGGACAGAAGGAGCTGAGGGAATGTGCAGCCCCAGGGAGGTAGCAACAGTGGCAACTGGCCTGACCCCCCCCACCCGGATCCATCTGGAGACTGATCCACCAACTAAAGAATACACATGGAGGGACCCATGGTGCTGGCCACAAAGAGTGCAGAGGAGGGTCTGGTTACCCATCAGGGGGAGGAGAGGCCCTTGGGCCTGAGGGTGTTAGGTCCCCCAGTATAGGAGAATGACAAGGAGGGATTCCAAGAGTGGGTGGGGAGTTGGAGGTGTGGGTTGGAGAATATCCCCATAGTGGCACAGGGAGGGCGGAGGGAATGGGGGGGTTCCAAAGTGGAGATCTGAAAAGGGGGAAACATTTGAAATGTAAATAAAATATGAAAAAAACCAAAGAATTAGTGATGTCACTACAGGTGGCCCCAAGCCACATGAAGTTAGGTGGGACTTATCTTCAAGTGGGAGCAGTACAGTGCTCATGGAGACCGCGGGGTTTTCTGGAATTACACATGGTTATAAGGTTCACATCATGGGAATCAGAAATAACATGGTTCTACTCCAAGAACCGTTTGTTTTCGTAACCACTGTGCTGGTTCTACAGCACCTGAAGTAAAAATGAAAATATTCCTTCTCATTTTTGCTGCAGTTCTGCTTACAACGGAGTAAATGTCACATTCATCTGTGTGAATCTGTAGGACACTTTTTCAATGACAATCAGGCACCATCATATCAAGTGGAACACAAACAAACTGATCTGAGGAGAAGTGAAATCAGGGCAGGCTGATCATACCTTGGACAGTGCAGATTGAGACTAATGAATTAGATGGGAAGGCTTATGTCAGTAATAATATGTATGATGTTGGCTACAATTAATAACAACTTATTATATTCTTCATATATAGAGAGTCAATAGCACTCAGAATGATAACTGTGCCATCATTAAATTGTTGATATGGTTTTGAAACCTTAATGTTAGGGAAGAGGAATACAATTCATCTCAAACATCACCGATGTAAACAGCAGCAATGTAACTAAAACAGCGGTCATGTGAGAAACAATTTATGATTAAATCTCCTTAGCTATCCTCACCCACACAATGTTCCACTGAGATTTCTTGATAAATATCAACCTAACAACTTGTTCTCATTAAATAGTGTTATATTTCAGAAACATTTAGCAGTTCTTCTAGTGTGTGAACAAACAAGAGCTTTAATACAATAGAACACTGGATAAAAGAAGGCTCTAGAGAATTTCCATGGCCAGAAGAAGAGATTACCACATCTCTAACATTAGAACACATGCTCAAAAAGCATAAGCCGGAATTTCCTAGATTCTGAAGTGATCCTGGGAAGTCCTTATTGGTCTTCACTGCCCCCTGCTGGTCCTGAGCATCTCTGTAGGGAACTTTTTGTTCAGGTTGACAATGGGCTTCCCTCACAGTGTCTTTGGCACAGTAGTATATGCCTGTGTCTTCGGTTTGCATATTGTTCATTTTCACGAAAACTTGATTCTTGGAGGTGTCCCTGCTGATGCTCAGGCGGGATTTGAGAGCTGAATTATAGTTTGTACCACCACCACTCCATATGGCTCCCATCCACTCCAGACCCTTTCCTGGAGGCTGGAGAACCCAGCTTACACCATAGCTGGTTAATGAGAACCCAGAGACAGTGCATGTGAGGGACAGGGTCTCTGAGGGCTGCACCAGGCCAGGTCCTGACTCCTTCAGCTCGACCTGGGATAGGACACCTGGGGACAAGCAACATCACAGTTAGTCCTACTCTTCGAGCTGACATGTCTGAGTCCTTCTTCTGAAACCCTGAAACACTTACAGCTTGGAAAGGTCAACAGGCAGAGGAGCAGCACCAGGACAGCCATGCTCTGATGGAGACTCTAGTGTGAAGAGGATGTGGCTTCTCAGCTTGGCCTGGGATTTCAGCCTGAGCCTGAGGGCTGCTTTGCATTGGGGGAGGTTCCTGAGAGGATAAGGGGAAGCACTGGGCAAGGGTTCCAGTTTTCCCTCCTACTGACAGAAATTTATCTTGTGATTTTTAGACAACTGGAGACGAAAATAAGAAAATTTTTCTGGTACTCTCTGGAGGTCAAATTATAAACAAACAGGAAGTTGTAGGATTCACACTGTGCAGGGCTAGGAAGAAAAACATGGAGACCTTTACAGTAAATGAACCCCCGTTCATGAAGTTCAGGCAGAACAGGGTCCCATGTCCTCTGTGCATTTTTACAACTCTGTGTATTCCAGAAGAGTATTGAGGATGGAATTATGCTCTTAGTGATCAGACATCCTGCTTAAGGAACTATTTAAAATTATTTACAAGGTGTCTGTAGTGCCGGTTCTATTATTACCTCACTTGGAAAATTGATTGCAAGGAAGCCCATCCTGGATATTTATTCCAATTTATCTCAGATGTTTATCTAAAAGAAGATCCAGTAGTCTGATTTGGATATCATCTCACGAGCCTCAGATTATACTCCTGGCCACTTAGGGACATGGTACTTGAGTAATAGCTTATGTTACCCTTGATTTCTTTCAGTCTGTATTTCTCTATGTAGTTTTCTCATTTTTCTCTCCCTTTAGTTTATAGCACATAAAAACCTAATTTATAAATATTATTGTTGCATTGGTCAGGAACGGGAGGTCACCTGTTCATAACAATGCAGAATAAGCAGTGACATGCTGCTAGTCTTGAGTTTTGTTAACTGAAGTACAAAATAAGCTGGACTAGTCTACATTATGCTGAGAAGTAGAAAGGAAGGCATGCAAGCATAGGGTGAACTGGGCTTAGAGATGTTGACCACCATAGAGAACAGATGTTGCAGAACTTTTCTCCATGCTTTGGTTATGTAAACCATAGGTAAGAGAAGTAAAAGGCTGGATCTGAACTTCACAGTCAGGTCTGAGAGACTGTTGGTCTATTACTTGCGATTAGTAATACTCTTGCCTTTTGGGTTTCTTGGTTTTTTTTTTGTTTGTTTGTTTGTTTGTTTTTTTTTTGTGCATGATCTTTGTCTTCTGACTGACAGTGATTGAGTCAGTTCTTAACCATAGGGAGACAGCCATGTAATGCAAGTTGTAATGGGCTAAGTGTAATCCACTTACTCAAATTTGGGTTTTTAATTGATTTATTTATTTTTGTTTTGGGACTTTTGTTTTCAAGACAGAGTTTCTCTTGTCTTGTTCCTAGGTGTCTTGGATATCTAGCTATCTTGGGACTTGCTATATAACCTGTCAAGGGCCATGCAGGAGGAACAACACACTGCTTTCAAACTCATGCAATGTTGCCCAATGATTAGCACAACCGTGATGAGCGTGACTCAGAGCGGCATGAACTCAAAGACTATGGGTCCTCGGGACTTCATGCTGTTGTGGAATTTTGCTCTGCTTGTTGCCTCCAGATCCTGATTATTCTAGGAATTGTATGAAAACTCTAAGAGGACTTCCAACCCCACACTGAGGTGTATTATGAGTACTTGCAATTGTAATGCTTGACATTTTCCAGGCATTGATGCAGTAATAGATTAATTATTCAGTCACCACCCTAGAAAATAACTTATAAATGGAGCTCCTCTTTGTCACTGAGGTGCCTTGCCTGTATGCAGGAAAATGCTGGTTCCAGTTTACATTTCCAGTCTGTTAGTCTATTTCTTTTTATTGTGGAATTGAGTTCATTCCTATTAAGAGACATTAATGAAAAGTGATTGTTGAAGAAATGTGAATTCAGTGGATTTAAATGGAAATAACTATTTTTGTATAAAATTTAAATTTGTGATCCTATTAATATTTTTATAACATTAATTTTAAGATAATCAATAAAGCAATTGATCCTTACTTTATAACTGAATTGCTGCCTGCCCAGTAAGAAAAACTGATTAAAAAATTCAATTTGCCTGCTCACACTTTGTGAATCCAAAATGTTGTTTAGTTAACAATCTACATGATTCATGGTTTAATTTGTTTTCCTTACCTGTCCTACATAACATTTTTTACGTAAATGTATGGCATCATGATAATATACCCTGATAAAGAGAAAGTCACTCAGGTACTGGCCAACCTTGCTTCAGTCCAGTTTGGAGAGCTAATGTTGATAATAAAGATTCTTGCAATATTCCAGGATAAGGCTGTTAATATTTTTTTCTGATAGCCGATGTGCAGTTCAGATTGTCCTTGTACTACCCATCTCCCACATTAAATAACTCCTGATCCCCCTCCATCTGACAATGAACACACTCTAGGAGCTTCTATGGCAAAGAGCCCATCCTTGGTACATTTTACACACTATGCCACAGCCAGGGTTCCTTGTTGCATTGGCTTAGGAGGAATGATTCCTAGGACTGAATGGTTAGGATTGCAGATCTTGAATTCTTAGAGCAGGCCCAAATGCTGGATCAAGAATTTCACCTATCCCCACAGAGTCTTCTTGAACTCGACTTAGGACTCTCAATGCCTTAATGTAAGCATCTGACACATTCCTGTACCACTTGTATGTCTCTGATTTCCTGGGCCCTCTAAATCAGGAGGAGGAATGAATCCCATAAGCCTATTACCTAATAACAAATGGCAGATGGACGTAGCTCACTACCATCCAATTGGGAAGCTCCACTACATAGACAAAATATTAGATACCTGTCCCTCTTATGTCTATGCTTTGGCCCTTGCTGGAGAAAAAACTACCTGACCTCCTGGAAAGTTGATCATGCCTTTGGCATTCCCTACAATCCAAAAGGACAGCCATTGTTCCGAGGGCCAACAGATTTTTAAGCCCTATTGGTAAACAACACATCATCTTAGGCTAAGTGTGACCCATATCTGGTCTTGGTGGATTCACTTTTTCACATGATTTTCTTTTTTAAATTAGATAATGAAAACCTGAGGCCTGCTTATAATCACAGGGCCTTGCCTCACTGCCCAGCAGCACTCTTCTCTTTCTGTAATGATGGAAAGATCTGCGGAGCTCACAATGGAAGCCACCCACCCCTCTTCTGACTTGAGGGCAAGTTATGCTTATGTTTTTCTCCAGGGATCCAAAACACTAATATGGGTGAAGGAGGGATGTAGACTTGCCATTGAGAACCTTGAAGAGGCCTCCATGGACACCAGGGGGGTCTGACTCTGTTCCTCATTCTACTCTCTCCTGGTATGTGTGAAAAGTGGTGGGCCCCTTCGCCTTTGCAATGCTTATTATTACATATTGTCTTAGGTTCTCCCTACATACCCTGCATGTTTTGTGACTAACACTGCAGTGGGACTTCCACTGATGGACCCGATAGATGCAACTCAGGTGATTAAAATCAGGTGGCCCATAGATAAGATAATCTGCCTTGTGATAGACATCAATGGACCCTCTTGCATCCAACTTAGGAACCTCAGTGCAGGGAACATTCATGGCACTAAAGCCTCAGGGAAGATGATGGGGATAGAGATGCTTGCCCCCACAACCCAGCCTTATGCTTACCCTGACATTGTCTACCTACCTTAGCAGGCTATTCATTATACTACCACCAACTTGCTGTTCCCCAACAAGTAGATTGCTCACCATATTTGAACTCCAAATCATGCAGGCACATTGTCAACCTCATCCACCCTCTCCTCCAGACCAGGAGTATGGGGTACATAGTGCTAACATCAACAATCTCGATTTTACCTCCTCCAGGGTTAAGGTGCTTCCTACAGCTGAGGACCTGTCCTATTGTCGTACATCATCCATACACACTCAATATGATAACTTTCTGGGAGACTGGGACTGTTGTGAAGCACTTGGATATATTGACCTGCACCCCCCTCCCCAACCTGTTTAAGCATGGTATTATCTATAATGGGATTTATACTTATTCAGCTGTCAGTAGTAATAATGTGGAGAATAATTATGTCTCCTGCATAGATTGGGCCCCTACCCCAGTGTGTGTTTGCTCCCCATACCCCATTTTTTTCCTTCTGACCAAAGCTTCTGACATTGATAAAGTGCTGAAGTGTTCTAACATGCTGTGACATCTAGAGGCATGCTGGTCGCACCACATCAAACTGTCTATCCTCCTAAGTGAACCTGCTGAGATATGGGTACCTGTGATTAATGCAACTCTTTTCCATGCTTTCACTATAATGTCTAAAACTGACCCACGACCCCCAGGGCAAGTCAAACATGTTTTTGGCATCACTGCAGCTATCATTGCAGCCATCCTGGAACTGTAGAGGGAACAAATATAGTGGCAGTGGCCTTGATGCAAACTGTGACAAACTAGTAGAAAAACTAGACAGAGTAGTTTCCTGCTGTGCCAATGCCCTCCATGCACAGGAGATGCTTAATTTACATCTTAATTGCACCATCCATATTTTACAACACATTGTTCTTTGTCAAAAGTGAAGTCCTTGAGAATTAGGAATCTAAATGTTGGTTCTGATATATATAAGGTTCAAGCCACTTCCTGTTGATTCTATTTCACCACCAGACTGGTACTTAGCCTGGTCCTGTGTAGCATGACAGTGGATGCTTTATCTTTAGCATTGTGTGGAGCAGTTCATTTTATTATTGCATGCTTAGATCCAGGATTTTAATAATTTCACCAATCTGAGTTCCAAATCTTCCTCATGTTGATGATCCATTAAAATGGCCCCACATCCAACACTGCTTCTCTGAATCATACTTCTCTAGCTCAAATGTGAAACACTATGTCTTTTTCAGTCATCATCATCATCTGGGCTATGTTCACAGTTTTCCCAAGTGAAGTGTCACCTGTACCACTGGTGTTTATTTGAATCATATTTGTAATAATGCCATTCTATGCACATTTAGACTTCAGTCAACACATACTTTTCTGTCACATTAAATAGAAAGAATTTTATTGTTTAGTTTATGTCCTTTGAATCATGTTTTAATATTGAGATCAGATTGTGATGGATTCACAAGACATAAATCTTCTTGGAATTCAGCTCTATTCTCTGCATACCACTGTAGTGCATTTAGGCATTATGATTTCACAATCTAGTATTTCAGGCTATTGACCTTTTCTACAGACTTATCCCCAAGGATATATGTTAATTTACACTTCTTAGAGAGCCAACAAATTCATAACAGAAAACCATCTCCACATGTTTCAGGTATAATTTGATGTTTATTATGTTATGATCTCTGAATTCAGCACCAACATCATTGTTTAGTACTGAAAATACTGCAGACCAAAGATTTTATGAGAAAGACACAGAGTAAAGAACTGCCTTGCTAAATTGGGAAATACCGAGGATGTGGAGACCACTCTATGTATGGGAGCAACAATTGACAAATGTGTTCTCTGAGGTGGAGTGTGCCCTGATCATCTTGCCAAAGTTGTGATTCCAGCACATCTCTGAGGACATTTCCTACAGTAATCATAAAATGAGAGCCTGACTAGGCCATCCTGACTTCTTTGCAAAGAAGAACTAAAGTCCTCATATGCAGAGGCCTATTAATGGTACCCTGGACTCTGATTCATTTCTATTTGCTTCTGGGAAGAGAGTCCCAAGACTATGAATACTGTGTTCTGAATGAACATCTTAAAGATTCTCATTTGGTGAAATAAGCTGAGCAGTGAGAGTGCAGCAGAGCAGGATAGAGAGGCTGGGTCCTTTGGGTGACCTGTGCATCACAGATTCCTAACTCAACTTGAAGTAATCACTGACGATGAAACAAAAATGCTTAGACTCATTCAATTCTCTGACCTTCCCATATTCGTCAGTCTTACATTACCTTCTCTCTTTCCTTCATTTAACTCCAAGGACACATGTTTTCCAAGAAAAAGGCAGACATTTCATTTAGTATTCATTTTTTGAAATATTCTAGCAACAGGTAACTTAATAAGATTATTGAAAGTGAGAATCATATTAGATTGGTGGATATGAAGTAACCAGGACAATTTTCAGATAAAGGCCCCAAGTCTCTGATTTCAGCAAAAGTTTTACATCCCAGAGGTGTAGGAGAACTAGGGGCCTTACTGGGAGTTACTACTGTGGTGATGAAACATTATGACAAAGCAACTTAGGTGAAAGTGTTTATTTGGCCAATACTTCTGCATTGTTATTAATTAGAAAAAGAAAACAAGACAGGAACTTATGCAGGGTAGGAAACTAGAGGCAAGTGCTGATACATTAGTATCAGCATACAAAATGGATAAGGTGTTCCAAGCAGGTGTGCTCTTATTGAAACCATGGGGAAAGATACTGTCGGCTGGACGACAGTGCTATATCACAGTGGTCCTTATCACTGTGTTCCTAAATTGTTGCACACCGTTTTCTTATCCGTATGACAACATATTTACCTGATGTTCTCAAGAGTATGTAAAACACTGGTATAATTTGGCAGGAGGCGTTCTTAGTGTGTGGCCACTTCAAGAACCCCCTTCCTCATCAGATACATGTTTCTACCTTGGTTGGGCATTCCTGGGTGTGCTCAGAATATTATGGGACAATAAAAATATTCTGTATTTATTTCCTCACTCACAGACCTGAAAGCAAACAATACAAACTCTTGACTACTCACTTAGGTTGAGTATATAATTTTAAAAACACCATATAGATGCTTCCTACGTATGCTTATAAGAAATTTTGAAAAGTGACCCAGAATGGAGTGAGGTGACCACTGGGCAATGACAGTGAATTAAACATTTGTGATGAACCCACATTCTAGCAATCCTTGGGCCAGTGAATGTGATTAAAAGAGACAGATTCAAGGCAGTAAGATGGGGCATTGGCGATGTTCTCTAAATTGTAGCCAGCTCAGGCCTATTGCTGTAGCTTTTATGGAAATTCAGAGATTTAGTTGCACATGACTCCTCTCTTCATTTTCTTTAGTGCTGCAATCTTCCATTCGGTGCTCCATGGCTCCCAAGTCTCCTTCCTCTGCGTTGCTGTGCACATATGCACATCTACTTTACAAATATATGGAAATTACTAGAACTTTGGTGTTTGGCTCTGAGAAGACATCAATTACCCAAAAATCTTAGAAATCATTAATCAAGTTGTGTTGGGAATTGAGATGAAATCAGAAAAAATGTCAGTCTCAGGCATTATCAGTCTGTCTTGACCACAGTTTCTAGTTAATCAGTCATTCAGTAGTGCAGTTGTGTCTGTGATGTTCTTGTGAGCATGGTGTTAAAGCCTCATCTCCCTTGCAGAAAGAGTGTCCTCACACAGGTGGATGGACCTGATGATGGCAGAGCAGGACAGAGAATGTAGAATCACTTTGTAGTAGCACCTGTGATGGTCCCTGTCAGCATCCTTGAGATCTCTGCCAACTTGTTGAACTCAGGCAAACAGAAACAATTCCTTTTATTTCTCCAGAACTCATAGGAACCCAATGTGTTGCAGTCCCAGCTATGCCATTATCATGGGCAACACAACTCCAGGACAATCTGACAAAGTTAGACCATTTCTCAGTTCACGTTATAGTTTGATTGAATGATCATCATCTCCTGGTGTCTAATACCCTCCTACTTTTTTGATAGGATCTGGTGTATTCAGGGTGTTATGGCCATTGAGCCTAGTACTCTTTTATAGTGACATCATCCATATATTCCCAGAATGACTTTGTGCAGTATTGTTATATTTAGGTTCAAAGTGCCACATCTGTTATCTTTTCATGAGGAACAACAACTCGGAATAAGCCTACCATCATTTACATCATGTTTCTGGAACAAAAATGTTAAAGAAAATCCTTAGAAGCACGGAGGAAGGAAAAGGGATTAATGTGTTAAAAGGAAAAATGATTTGTCCTATTAAGTTCTTGGGGATCTATAGCAACTACAAGTATAACAAGTAAAGAGAGCTAAAGAAGAGATGGTACATTTTGAGTGGATATGAAGCAGTTTGCAGCAAAATGAAGCCCAGTGAGTGTCAGTATCTACATTAGCCTCATGCATCAGTTCTGAGGCCTTACACACATTTTGTCACCAGCACAGCAAGTCAGTGCTGGTTCTGTTGCATATGTTTTGTTTTTTTTTTTTTGAAGATGTTGGAAAGACAGAATGTCATCTGGTTCACGGGTCACAGGCCCTGCTTTATTTCTACTTGAGTCCCACATAATGCTTCATGAACGGAATATCACTGAGTGTCAGCCCTGACTCTAGGGTTCCACAGTCCTCAAGGGTTCTTTGGTTCTTCTGGAACTGATCATGGTCCTCATACAGATTCACTTCTGCCTTGTGTGATACTCTGCATTTTGTTCAAGTCAGAGTTTATCCTACATTTAAGTCATCTTTTAAGGGGGCTATAGATGTAGCTTTGTGCTTCAAATTCTTTCTACACCAACAGAAGGATCTGTGTTTAGTATCTACAACTACAAAATGTGGTAGTTTGGGTAGCTTGTCAGTAAGCCCCCCTCTTAGATGTGGAGACAGTGTGATGGTTGGTGCTCACTAGTCAAACAGACTAGGAAGATAAATCAAACCCAGTGGTGGACTTCAAAGTTATTGTATAAACTGATAGAAGATATCTATCATCAACATGTACACACACTTACACACACACACATAGAGTGAGAGACAAACAGACAGAAACGTAGCAACAAGGAGACAGAGAGACAACAAAGACTACAGAAAATCAAAGAGAAATAATAAATAAATGAATAAATGAATAAATAAATGCATAATAGATGTAAATAAATAAATTAGAAAGTTAGATAAACATTTGTTCAGGTCAAGGGTACACACTGTACTTTTAGAGAGATCCCTGTAAAGCTACAAACGAGACACAGAGGATTCCAGCCCTCGATTTTCTCCAGAACTCTTTTGATTAATTTGATAATTAATTATTTCATAAATTTTAAACTGATATGTTGTCCTCAACCAGTTTCAGTTCCCAGATTAATCCTCCATCTTCCATCCTCTTTACCTTTGCTAGAATCTCCCTGCTGCATTGCCCATCCATGGGGAACCAAGTCCCTAAAGCATCAGTTTCATAATTTCCCACTGAGGCCAGACATGACAGTCTTCTGCTAAATATGTGCTAGAGCTCTCATACCAGCCTGTGTATGATTTATTTACTCATTTTTTATAATAAAATTTAATTGTTAGAGAGTTTTATAGAGATGTTCCATATAAGGATAGAAATCCATACAGTACTTCTAATGAATAGTTTACCAACAAGTTCCAAAGTATAAATTATGCATGAAATTTTCGCTAATAAATTTATTTCTAGAAATGTATGTTGACAAAAATATGTATGTACTGTGGGATGTCAATCACAGTATTATATACAACAGTGAACTATGAGAAATGTCAAAATTAAATACAGAATTAATAAATTATGAAATTACTTGTAGACATTTATATAATAATTAAAATGATTATTTTTGCTAAAACATTAGAAGCCAATATTATCATCATCTTATACTTTCACATAAGAATGATTAAAATAAATTAAAACACTGTGTAAAAATATTATGCAGTTGGAAATTATTTCTGAAAGATCAACTCTTACAGATTTATAGGACATTTAATTTTTTCTCCTTTGGATTGACAAAGGAAAGTTGACTTCAGTCAAAATAGCACACAACCTAATCTCATAAATCACATGTTTAATGTTACTTGTATTCAGTATGCTTTGAAATCCTTACTACTGTCACATTCAACTAGAAATAAGTTGACAACTCCTGACTAAATTCAGGAAAATAAATACTAGTTTTCTAAAATATACAGGACTAACCTTTTTAATGTGAACATAAAATTCAAATATCTCCAATGTTCTCCCTTTATATGTTAGCTTCACTCTGAGCAAAGAACAATAGTCCTTTGTACTTCCCAAGGGGATTACACAGAGCTTCATCAGCTACCTATAACACTTGCTGAAGTTACCCCTTAAATATTTCTATTTGAACAGAATGAAGTATCCTTTCTTAACTTTTTTGATAACTTTTGGTTGAAAGTTGATTTTATTTGAAATTAGAATGGCTACTCCAGCTTGTTTCTTGGGTCTATATGCTTGAAAAATTGTTTTCCAACATTTTACTCTGAGGTAGTGCCTGACTTTGTCACTGAGCTGTATTTCCTTTATGCAGCAAAATGCTGGTTCCTGTTTGCATATCCAGTCTGATAATCTATGGCTTTTTATTGAGTAATTGAGTCCATTGATGTTAAGAGATATTAAGGAAAAGTGATTATTACTTCCTGTTATTTTTGTTGTTAGAGGTGATATTATGATTGTGTGCCTATCTTCTCTTGGGTTTGTTGAGAGATTACTTTCTTGCTTTTCCTAGGGTGTAGATTCCCTCCTTGTGTTGCTGTTTTCCATCTATTTTCCTTTGTAGGGTTGTATTTGTGATAAGATATTTTGTAAATTTGGTTTTGTCATGGAATATCTGGTTTTCTCCATCTAAGGTAATCTCCATCTAAGGCTGGGTAAAGTAGCCTGGGCTGGCACTTGTGTTCTCTTAGGGTCTGTGTGATATCTGTCTAGGATTTTATATGCTACTTGACCTTTTTCCTTCCCTGTTTTTAATATTGTTTTTTGTCTAGTGCATTTGGTGTTTTGATTATTATATTACAGGAGGAATTGCTTTTCTGGTCCAGTCTATTTGGAGTTCTGTAGGATTCTTGTATATTCATAGGCATCTCTTTTGTTAGGTTAGCAAAGTTTTCTTCTATAATTTTGTTGAAGATATTTACTGGCCATTTAGGTTGTGAATCTTCGCACTCTTCTGTTCCTATTTTCCTTAGGTTTGTTTTTCTCATTGTGTCCTAGATTTCCTGATGTTTTGTGTTAGGAGCTATTTGCTTTTTGCATTTTCTTTGACTGTTGTGTCAATGTTTTCCATGTTATCTTCTGTACCTGAGATTCTCTCTTCCATCTCTTGTATTCTGTTGCTGATGCTTGCATCTCTGACTCCTAATCTCTTTCCTAGGTTTTCTATCCCCCAGGTTGTCCCCTTTCTGATTTGTTTGTTTGTTTGTTTCTATGTACATACTTAGATCCTGGATGGTTTTGTTTAATTCCTTCACTTCTTTGGTTGTGTTTTTCTATAATTCTTTAAGGGATTTTTGTGTTTCCGCTTGAAGGGCTTTTATCTCTTTACCTGTGTTTTCCTGTTTTTCTTTAAGGGAGTTATTTACGTCCTTTTCAACGTCCTCTATCATCATCATGAGAAATGATTTTAGATCTGAATCTTGCTTTTCTGGTGTGATGGTGTATCTAGGACTTGCTATGGTGGGAGAATTGAGTTCTGATGATGCCAGGTAACCTTGTTTTCTGTTGCTTATATTCTTGTGCTTGCCTCGTGCTATCTGGTTATCTCTAGTGCTATCTGCCCTCCCTTTACCTGACTGGACCCTGTCCTTTCTGTGATCCTGGTTGTGTCAAATCTCAACAGAGACCAGATGTCTTTGTTATCCTGTGATTCTGGCGACCTGTGATCCTGAGATCCTGGTATGACCAAGTTTTTGGGATCCTGAGATCATATGATCCTGGGCATGTTAGAGTACATGGGAGTTGAGCTTCCTCTGGGTTTTGTGGGACTAGATGTGGGGTTTGCACCCAAAGTCTGCTCAGGGGCCTGGCTCAGACCAGAAAGAACCCTTGCCACTGGTCCTGCTGGGTTCCTGGATTCCACTGGTCCCAGTTACTCCTGATGTTGTGACAGTTGTTGTGTCATCCTCACCTCCTATCCTATGATCCTGAGTATGATTTTGGGTTGGTGGCTTAGTCTCTGGGAGTTCTCAGGTATCCAGGATAATTGGCATTGCTAGTCTTCCTCTTGGGTTGCCATCCCCTTCAGATCTTCCTCTCAATTTTCCATAGTGGTCATTGAATTATGTCCAAAGATTGGCTGTATTTGTATCTGTCTCAGTCAGCTGTTTGTAGAGCCTTTCAGAGGTCAGCCATGGTAGGCTCCTGTCTGCAAGCACCATATAGAATCAGTGATAGTTTGAGGGGTTGGTGCCTGCCCATGGGATAGATCCAAAATTGGGATGGTCCTGGGTCAGCCATTTCTGCTCGATTTTGTGATTGAATTACTTTTAGACAGGAACAATTTTGGGACAAAAATTTTGAAGCTGGGTTGAGGGATGGCAATACCAACCAACCCTCCAGGACAGGTGAACAGGCTGTAATTGTCTGTAACTTAGAGCTCTGTGTGCTCTAAGTGCCCCCTGCTGGTCCTGGGTGCCCTGCAGGAAGTTTGTGTTGAGACCACAGTAACAATTGCTCACTGTGCCTCTTGCACATTGATACATGGCTGTGGCTTCAGACCTCAAACTGCTCATTTCCAGCTGCAGGGTGTTCTTGGCATTGTCTGTGGAGTTGGTGAATTGGCCCTTCATTGAGTCTGGATAGTTGGTGGTACCACCATTAGAACTAATGTATGCCACCCACTCCAGCCTCTTCTTTGGAGTCTGGCAAACCCAAGACATGTCATAGCTACTGAAAGAAAATCCAGAGGCTGCACAGGAGAGTTTCAGGGATCTTCCAGGCTGCACTAACCCTCCCCCAGATTCCACCAGCTTCTCCTCACACTGGACACCTGCAAACAGAGAATACTGGTTGGAAAAAAAAATGTCACTAACAAAACAAAGAAAACATTTATTATTTCTGT